>CM059327.1:10498734-10543800 GCA_030340685.1 Protosalanx chinensis
CCAGCAGCTTACGCAGACACCATGTAGTACTGCCGGGATTATCGCTCCAGATGCTGTTCCCACACGCTCAGACCTCGCTGCCTCTCACCTCCCTGCGTCTCACCTCCCTGCGTCTCACCTCCCTGCGTCTTACCTCCCTGCGTCTCACCTCCCTGCCTCTCACCTTGCTGCCTCTCACCTCCCTGCCTCTCACCTTGCTGCCTCTCACCTCCCTGCGTCTCACCTCCCTGCCTCTCACCTCGCTGCCTCTCACCTCCCTGCCTCTCACCTCCCTGCGTCTCACCTCGCTGCCTCTCACCTCGCTGCCTCTCACCTCCCTGCGTCTCACCTCCCTGCGTCTCACCTCCCTGCGTCTCACCTCCCTGCGTCTCACCTCCCTGCCTCTCACCTCGCTGCCTCTCACCTCGCTGCCTCTCACCTCCCTGCGTCTCACCTCCCTGCCTCTCACCTCGCTGCCTCTCACCTCCCTGCGTTTAACCTCCCTGCATCTCACCTCCCTGCGTCTCACCTCCCTGCGTCTCACCTCCCTGCGTCTCACCTCCCTGCGTCTCACCTCGCTGCGTCTCACCGCATTTGCATTGGTAAGTTTTAACTGTGCGACAGCGAAGACGTAATTACCAGTGCCAAGAGATAGAGATAGTGTCCAAAAGTTTTTTCTGTTTTCTATATAGTCCCCTACATTTATTTCCCTACGTAGGGAGTAGGGAATGAGGGAGTGATTTCGGACACAGCCTAGGACTCACGAACAACCACCAGGGCAGTGGAACCATTATTTCCACTGATTAGAAAAACATCCGAAACGATGTTTCTACTTCCTGTTTATCCAGCGGCGCAGACATCTTGTTTTGGCTTGAAAGTCACGATCTAATGTCGGCGTGTTTCGCTCACTGCATACGAAAACCAAATCCGAAATGTATTTTGAACGTGTGTTTGTTCTTACGGGTGTGTGTGTGTGTTATGATGCCATTTGTCATTGTCAAAGTCCTTCTGCTGCACTGAGAAAATCTCACACACACATTGATCAGATTCCAAAGCACTTCACCGCGACAATCCTCACACTCTCCCTCTCTACAAAGATTAAAGAAGCGGCATGTTTATAGAAAAAAAAAAAAAAAATCATTGCATTGCCAGACTAGCGTACGGTTCAGTGCGTTGCCCGGCGACTCCTCCATTCGTTAAGGGTGAAAGGAGAGCTGTGCCGGCCAGACTGACTCCTTCCTCTCACCGTAGCTGGAGGGGAGCGACGGCCTTCTCCTCCCTGACCACTGACCTTTACCAGCAGGGCCCGTCGCGGGAACTAGTGACCTGGTATCGGTGGTTGGAGGGAATTTCAAACAACCTCCCTTTCCTCAGGGGCACATGCATGTACAGGGCGCCGGGATAATGTATGACTCACTAGTCCAACAGACACAGAGCTCATTGGCAGGACTCACGGCTGACCAGCCACTGACCAGTACTGCCATGATTTACAGATTCTTGCTAATCTGATCAGGGACTGACTGGACACAGCTGTAATAAACAGAAAATTGGCTGGTGAAATCTCATAGCGTATCTTAAAAGTAGAGAAAAAGGCTTAAAGAAACAGGCACAGCACGCGACACAGTAAGGCTGTCACGCATCGTATTCGGATGAAGCTTATTTCTTTCTTAACACCGTCACTTTTTCTTTTCTTATTTTTCCGTCTCTATTCAAATCGTTTTCGTGAAATCCGTAGCGAAACTTTCAAGGTATGACTCAATGCCGGCAGAGCTTTCGAATTGCATTGCGTCCACGTGCATGGGCTTCTGCCTGAAAGGACGCAATCCAGACTCAAGGCCAAGAGCGGCGTTCCGTAACAGAGGCCATCTTTAGCGAGGAATGCCACGCACGCTCGCAAACAAAACGTTCATACGAAGGTTCCTTCGTCCTTTTAGTCTGGTCTGAGGAGGGGAAATTAGGTTATGCTGAGGACTTGAGTCACGGAGGAAGCCACTTGTCCCTACGCGACGTGACTCATCGCCTAACCGGCCTCCGAGCGAACCGTTTAATAGAAGAAAAAAAAAATAGGCCAACCGCAGTGATAAAAAACGCTCTAATGACTGGTCACTCCAATTAACACGGTCGTAAAAAAATATCAGCCAACATGACCTGGACGTTTCAGCGGGGCGATGCAGAGAGAGAGGGGGGGAAGGGGGGGGGGGGGGTGGGGGGGTCGGCCAGGCAATATCTCCGGGGCGGTTCACAGCTCGTTTCCTGCCCTCGGAATATGATTTGTCGATACGTGCCCCGATTAGCCGCGGCGGATGAAGACGCAGGCTTCATCCCGTTCGATTAAAACCGGCGACGCGATCCCTGGGGAAAAAAAAGTGTTGCTGTTAATGAGAGGTGGAAGCTATTCTTAGCAGGGGAGCTGTTAACCAGGGTGGCAGGCTGTGAGGGGGGGTTCTTCACGAACAACAGTTCGACGCCGCCTCCTTATTCCGACCACGCCGAGCGCTCGTTAACTCGGTTTGTGTTTCGTCCTGAACCTCGTCCAGAAAACGACCGATCAAAATGATCAACGTGGATTTCTGGCAGGCGCACATCTGCTGAAATCATTAGCTCGGCAACGAGCGCCTCTGAACATTCTTTAAACGGTTGAATCGTTTTGATCTCCTCCATAAAAACCTCTCCTGCCTGTGTTTTCGACAAAGGGAGTCTGATCGTATCGACCTGATTACTGTTTTGGGGGGGGGGGGGGGGTGGAGGGGGGGACAATCACACTACTTTACCGGAGGAATTAAGCTTCACGTCTTGCCTGGTCGTTCAGGAACGTTCTGGAACCAACCTTAGAAGCTTCCGTCTTTCCACAAATAAGAAGCAGTAACCATGAAGTCTTCCCACAACATGATTACACCGATGGTCTGCCTCAACCGCAGGCCTCCACATCAAAATGATTAACGATTGATTGCGAGATACAGTACGGCGTGGCAGGGAAGCAGATTTCGCCGTAATCCAGGCAACGCTGAGGCTTACCTCAAAAGGATGGACAAATCCTTCCTGCTCTTCAGCATGTTGGCTTTTGTCGGAACGGGGGGGGGAAGAGAACAACTTTCGCTCTTCGCCCCTTTTGTTTGGGAAGCCGCTAGAGTCCGCCGCCTGAGAGTCGATCGGCATTGTCGGAGACGACACACACCGACAATGGGTGGTGCAGCGTGCGTGCACATCCACGACAGACAAACACACATGCGCGAATACAGATGAAGCTATTACACAAGCAGCGAAAAGATCATCCCAAATAGAGCCTTGTCATCATCGCCACCCCCCCCCCCTTCAGATCCCGCCGTTTCCTCCCAAGGTGAAAGGGAACCACTTGACAAATGCGTCTTCAGAATCTGTTTACCGGGATGCAGCATGGCAAAAGAGGGGGGAATTTGACTCGCAAATTCGACCTCTGAGTGTACATGTCAGTGCCTCCCAATCTGATTGCATTGGCATTCACATCTGAATGGGATCTGGAGTGTGAGGGAAACAGAGAGAGAAAGACAGAAAGGGAGAGAGAGAGAGAAAAAGAGAGAGAGCGAGGGGAGGAAGGGAGAGAAAGACAGAAAGGGAGGGAGAGAGCGAGGGGAGGAAGGGAGAGAAAGAGAGAAAAGAGGAAGGGAGAGAGAGAGAGAGAGAGAGTCAGTGGTACAGATGGCGTTTCCTCGCTAAAGTGACTGGAGGAAATACTGCTACCAGACACATCGTAGCCAATCAACATGAGAGCAGACCGGCTGAGAGCAGCGTGAGAGCGTGTTTGTAAATGGATCGTGGCGTAAAACAAAGAGCAAACAGCATCTGCGCTATGTTCTACTGTTGTCGCAGTACTCTAGGCCAGCGCCGCCATTTCACTTGGGAGTAGGAGCCGGGCAAATCTGTGACATCACCACCAGGAAATAAATAACCAACTGCGTTGGAGGCAGTGGAGGGGATCTGACAAGGAGCCAACGTATCTTTGAGATCCTGGCTCCAAGGCTGTCCCAGAGCTCGCAACAACAGGCCTCAATGTCGCCCCTCAAGCCAGGCTTGAGTTCTCCACATAGGATCTCTCCAAACGAAATACAGTTTTGGGAGTCGACAGCTGGACTTTCACTCGCAACGATCAAGAGGAACTTTGGGCAGGGGTTGTGTTTAGAATCTGTGACCGGGGGCCAAAAGACACACGTTTACGACTGGCCAGGGAGATTAGGCCGGTGGGAGCCAAGCCCAATCTGTGAGCTCCACGCTGGGCTTAGGATCACAACCTCCAAGCTCGGTGTGGACGAGCTACCCCCCGGGGTCTTGGAGGAGACCCCCAAGGGGTGAAGGTTTCTATGTGAACGGGGGCGGGGGGCGGGCGGCGGGCGGGGGGGGTGACAAACAGACTGCCCAATTGGTTGCCCCAGCTAGCGCTGTGTTTTAGGTTCTGTCGCTATGGGTACGGCTGCGACTTGTGCTAGGAAGGCAGTTTAAAACAGGTTAGAGCTAGGGCTGGGGCTAAGGTTAGGGCTACAGCTTGAGGCCGGGGATGTTGGGGGCGTTGACGGGGTCAGGGTTTGGGGCTATGTTTAGGGGGTGTTGACAGGGCTGAGGTTGGGGCTGTGTCCAGGGGGCGGGTGCGCTGATGGGGCTGGGATTGGGGGCCGAGGCTGAAGCAGCACACCCCTGTCCCTCTCACGAGCCATTAAACCAGGAGCAGGGGAAAGTATGAAGCCATGACAGTAGCTGGCCCTAGGCCCTTGCTGCCTCCGCAGAACTACAAGTCCCACGATCCTCGTCTATGCTTGGTTAGGTCGTTTACGATGGCTGCCTGTAGTCGGAAGCTGTACAAGAGCTCCTAAGGCTGTTCCTCAGAGAAGCTCACAGACGTGGCACTATAGTTTTATAGTCGACTTGTCCTTCTCTGTCAGCTCTGCTCCCACGGAGGAAGGATATTGCTTTTCTGGATGATTTAATCGTTGAGCACATCAAAAGATGGCACCAAAAAAATAACAGCTGTTTAAAAAATAAATAACGTTGGCAGGCTTTTTGTTGAGTTTGCAATCCAAGCTGTTGCTACTGTAACTTTTAAGGTAATAACCCCACGGTTGTTGGGACACACACTTTGCCTTAACACAAGGCTCTGAAAAACCCATAACCCTTTAATCTACAGGCAATATCACCGCTCCGTTCCACCACCTAGAATCTGGTTTTAAGAGGAAAAAGAAGATAAAGGTTTTTGGAAGTAGTTCAACCGAAACAGAAATCCCGGGACAAAGATTCAGTCAATAAAAAAAACAATCGCCTCGGCTGTGTTGCGCATCTCTGAGCTCTGGGCGATACAAATAAAGAGATGGAGGGGAGAGGGAGGAGGCAGAAAATAGCTGCGCAGAGCTTGGGTTCGGGCAACGGGGCCTGGACTGACCTACATCCAGCCAGAGAGAATGATATTAGCAAAGCAATTAAGTGAGATGACAGGCATCAGGCCGGATCGGAGCGACAGGGAAAGCACAGTCTCTCTCTCTCTCCTGGTCTCTCTGTCTGTCTGCCTTAATGGCTATTGATCACAACCAAAACAACAGACCCTTTCAGCGTGGAATTGGCCAAAATGGAACCAGAAAGAAATTGGCTTATGAATTGAGAAGGAGTGATCGAGAGAGAGGGAGAGAGAGAGAATGAAAGAGATGAAGAGGAGTCTGGCGTGGCTGTTAGGAAGGCGCTCTCATGGCAATGACCCAAAGCTCTCTGGGAGGGACGTCCTCAAACGCAGCTGTAGCGAAGGAGGAGTGGGGAGTGACAGATGTGTACCAGCAATCAAAATGAAAACAAGATTACAGGAAATCTCATAAAAACCATATTAGCGCATGTCTGAGTTGAGGAAGCCTCTGAACTGTACCTATAAATCAGATTCCGAGCGATTACATGAGACAGAGCAGCTTCAATCGTACCAGTCAGCTGTCAGGAAACGGGTGCGCGTGTCATTCAATCCCAGGATGCATCGCTGCAGGGTCAGATGGTGATGGAACCGCAAGAAAGTCATGGGATTTACTCGTAAATCAAATTTAGCCATAGATGATTGAGAGATCCCAGAGGGTAAATGTAACAATATCTGCCCATCTGTAAAGTATATTTATAAAGTAATACAACGATGATTTGAAGCATCTGAGGCGAGCATCTCAACAAACTATGGATTCAAACTTCAACAGGATCACGACAGCCGACAACATAAAGAAGGGTTATAATCTATGTATTGACTGTTCTCCGTGTGATCCTTACAGATATTCCTTTCATCCAACTGACAGGTCATTACGAGGCCGGGCGTTGAGTGCTCTGCCCGCCGATGCTGTCTGGAACCCCCCCACACACCTGCCTCCCCCTGCCTCTGAAGAACACTTCACGCGTTTCATCTCAACTCAGACCTTACACCATATCGCCGTGACGCGCGCCTCGACACCGCTAGCTTGATTTTCTTTTCTTTTTTTGTTTAAATGAAATAAGAAAAATGGGTTCTTCGAAGTAAGATCTGCTGGAGTTCTCGCTCCTAGCCAAGACAACTTTACAAGCCGTAAGTTTCGTATTTTAGACGGCTGAGGCAGCTGCGCCTGTATGAAATCAATGGAGCGGAGTGCCAAGAAGGGAGAGGGTTAAAAGAAGGTGAGATGCTCGTAACGGTTGACTGGTCGGCAAGCTTGCTGGAGGAAAAGGTTGGCAGGGGACGGGTTGTATAGTGAAACCCCATACAGAGCAGGAATGCACCTTCCTCCGACCGCGACCGCGCTTATTTCCCCGCTCGATCGTCCTTTTTGACATCTGCACCGCATGTGCGACGCCTCCATAAATCTACGGCGGGGATCTTAAACGGCGCGAATCGCGCGCGGGAAGCCGACCAAGCCTTGAACCTCCACAGTAGAACAGTGTTCCTTTGAGGCTCCTCTCTATCTGCGCTGTAGCCAGTCTCGGGCGTTTCAAAGTCCCTCGGATTCTTGGGCCAGATGTGTTGACCGTGAAGCGTTTCATTTTCCTGTCGGGGGGAGGGGGGGGGTGTCCGCGATTCTCACAGCGTTGACAGACACGAACGGACCGAGCGAATCCCGTCTCCGCGTAGCGGTCCCACGATAACCGCTCGAAACGTCGGAGAGATGTTGTCTTTACTGGGAGGCTGGGGGTTGAATCCGCAGCCTGTGGACTCCACTGCCAAGCGCTGGTTAATACTGTCATAACTCTCCCTGGCCTCCAGCAGACAGCGTACAGGCCAACCTCGGTGCCTTCGTAACGCTTGTTAAACAGCAGTGGAAAATACCATAAAACAGACTAAACCTACACATGTAGGCTGGAGATAGGCTCCTTAATGAGTTTTACTCTGCAGCTGGCAATTGAAACCTGTGTCAACACGGGGAGGATAGGCAATAATACTTTGGCAGCTAATACTCACAATTCATTTAATGTAAAATATCAGTCAGGCAGGCAGGTTGACCATGAATGATCAAACAGAATGGTGGAATGCGTTGATAAGAGCCTCTGCTGGGAAATTAATTTTTACACGCGAACGTCCGCTAGTTAGGAGGAGAGGAGTGGAATGAACATGAAGACCCCCAACCCCCCCCCCCCACCCCCCCCCCCCCCCCCCCCCCCCCGGGCTGTTACCATTCAAGTTGATCAAGAACACGGCTCGAAACCTTGGCCGTTCTATAGGACCGTCGCCGTGGCAACGCTGTCGTTCACGAACAGGTCAGGTCCCAGAGCAAAAGAACGTCTGTTTTTTGTTTTTTTTTAACCCAGCCTGAAGGTAAAAAAGACAAGGTAAACCACCATGCATCATCTCCGGTGATAGTCATCTGCTATCAGGAAGTGGTTTAGTCGAGCAACATGGTCTGAAAGGGAAGTTCCACTGGAAGACCTCTAAGACAGAGTACAGATGTCCAGAGGAAAATCTATTCAATGTCACAACATCTGTCAGAACGCACAGGGAAATAGATTGCGTGTTGACATTCGCAAACAAGTAGGGAAAGGGAGGGAGGGAGAGAGGGACGGTCGTGTCAGTTGTGGGCAAAGGTTTTCCAAAGGACGGACAGAATACAAAACAACGTTGACACGTAGGAATTGAACTGACGCTTCGACTGTGAAATTACGAGCGTTTCAGAGTCGTTTCAGATGGTCGATGACATCTTGTCTTCGAGTGCTTTCAGGAATCGCAGTGCAATCGTGAAGAAAAAAATGAATTTCCCAAACAATGTCTCTGTATTTCTCATTCAGGCGCTGTTGCTACTTGATCAACATGAACTCTTCGTAGCCACAAGCGTCTCTCTCCAGCGTTGCAGATTTCCCCTGAAGTCTTTCAGACATTAAGCACCATCCAATAAATATCTAATATCTCTGTGTTTACATGTGTTTTATCATTTAATGAAGGCAGTCACGTTGAGGCACACACGTAGATCACATGACTTATAAAAATAGATCAAAATGGAAGAAGGCACTTTTTGAAGGGGTTTGCATAAGACTGACGTGACTATACTGTATAAACGCCTATATAAATCATCACAAATCTTGCCATTCTGTCAATTAGGCCTACGTCCTTTTAAACGCCAAGTTTCAAGTTAGTAAATAAAGTGTTGTTCTTCTCTCTCTCTGGCTCGGAAGAGAAAGAGAGAGGGGGAGTTTGGAGGTTCAAAGCAACGGTATTTCTTTGTTAAACGAAACATTTCCCTCGTTCGGGGCGGATTTGGATGCAGTCAAGTGGATTATTCTTGCTTACACAGTGCCGGGGAAACTCTCCTCTCACTTCCTCGCTCGGTCAAGTCTCTTTAAAAAGGAGAGAATGACCAACGCAAACGTCTGCCTGTGTACGATAATCTCCCCAGACACAGCCCTTAAGACGCTGTTTCTACTAGCGCCCAGTCCCTTATTACTGTTAATAATGTGTGGTCTGTAAAGCAGTTGATTATTCCTGCGTGCTAGCATTTGTGCTACGGCTCCTTCACAGATATTAGCTTCAATGGAACCGAGTGAGCTGTCATGTTGTGACCCCTGCTGTGCTTTGGCCCGCGGGGGGCCTGTGGGTGTGTGTGTGTGTGACACCTCCCAATGGTCGCTATTTCCTTAAGGGCCACAGTCCCCCGCTGGGGTGTATGTCTCAATCACTCTGGGTGTGTAGCGTAACAGCCCATACTTCAATGTTTATGTGACAGCACTATAACGGTGTAAACACACTGACTGGGCGTGTGTTTGTGCGAAGGCCATAAGCCTGCTCTTCAAATTAGCAAGTACCAGAGAAAGCTGCATTATCATTATGAAAACGGCTGTACCGACAGTGGGAGAGGATGTTCCAGTCAAGATGGAGGGATTCAAAAAAACATCACACACGCAAAAACACACACGCAAGCCTGCCAGCTCCCGGGATCTGAAACTATTTCACACGTAGCGTGCACGCCAGCGGTCACATCATTAGAATCATTACTTTTTCAGCTTAGCAAACACCTTTGCAGAGGACAAGCTATCCTTTCCTGTCCGCGGCTAAGTACCTAACTTAGCTGAATCATGCCAAACGTCCTTCTCAAGGGTACAGCCGAGGGGTTCTGCGTATCAGCAGGGCAGGCCGGACCACCTAGCTACATCCAAGCTGCTCACTAATTGCTGACCCACGGCTGAGGTAGATTCAAATCCACCTTGTAGGGCATAATCAAGACTAACTAATGGCAACACATTAACCTATCTGGTGACCCAAGTGGGGAAAGCTGCACCACGTCAAGTCACATCCAGTATTATCTTGGTGTCGATGCTAAGGCGTAGCAGCGTGAGTACGTCCGCTTCCCCCATCCCCCAAACACCACCACGCACCTCCAAACCCTCCAATCCCTCCAAACGTTACGTTGTCAAGCACCTCCAACCCCAATTCAGAGAGGAGAACAAATGTGTCGAATTAGATGCTTTCGAACATCCTTATTCCTCTCTGCGCTGCGTGAATGGCTGACAGCTTTGTGGAGAACGCTGTCCCTAGATAAAATACAGCTGTGACACTGGGGTCTCCGACCGAACGCGGCAGGGGCAAACCACCTGCTCCCATAAAGCAGATTCATTTCCAATTTGGGTCGGCCATCTTGGATGAGCGAGCCGCAGAGCTGCGCAGCTGCTTAGCCCCGTAGCTCAGGGTCGCACCTGAAGCCCCCTTGGCTGAGGTTGAGGCCCGGCAACACTTAACGAGGAGCGTTAATCAGCAAAGCCGTTGACCCAGGACGGAGACAGCCTCATCGTACGCACAAACACACATGTAGAACACACACACACGCTCAAAAACGCCCCAGTCCCTCATATCCCTGTGGGGCTGGGCCAGGTCACCTCGCTCAAGGATCAAAGGCAGTGTGTCTTTTTAATCAGGCCTCACAGTGGGCAGCCCCATTAATTCAATTCTATTTCATCAGCGGTGAGCGGCCCACTAGAGGGGTCTACACATTCCTGGGGTCCTCCCGCCCAGCAGTAATCCTATCTCTTAATAACCCACGACCAGCCACTAAACCCATAATTGCTCGGTGCTTGCTGACAGGACTGCGAGATGTTCGGGGGGGGGAGGACCAGACGAAGACAGACACAGGTCACTTTGTGGACCCAGACAAGCAGAGCAGAATTAATGACACCATGGACAAAGTAATTCACGTCACTCAACACCCACCAAACTAGGGCAAGGCCATAGACACACACAAATAAACACACACACACTAAACATGACCAAAGGGTTGAGTGTTTCACATAAGGCAGACTCTAATGTGAACATTAAATATAAATAATAAGAATAATGTATATCCCTTATAGTCCCACAATGGGGAGATTGATGCAGGCGCACACATGTTCAACGCATTGGCTGGGAATCGTACCCCCACCCAGGATTCAAACCCGGGACCCCGCACACGCTGAATCCCAGGATAAGCCACTTCATGATGGGACTGGACGAAGCTCTAGCCCCTTCTAAACCTGTCGCTGCACAGCCAGTAAACAGAATTGAAATTAATTGAATTAAAAGGGATAATTATGGGTTTGCCTGTATCGATGCCTGAGTTGAGTTTCATATTCTCCTGTTAAACCTTCATCATTCTAACTGTGTGCTCCATTCCTGCCGTTACACATCCAGGGGCACAAATGACAATGAGTAATATGCACTATGAAATAATGTGAAAGATAAACAGTTTTCGCCTGCCGTTTCATATAACATTAGAGCCACAAGACAACTACTGTAAAACCTACCATCAGTCTTTCAGACAGTCTAGTACAAAATATGACACATTTCAATGTTTGTTTTAAGAACGCTAATATTGGCTGCATCATATTTCACAGTTATTTCTTCTCTCTCCTTTGTGGCTTGCCGTCTCTCCTTCTGTGACATAATGAAATGTTTACTGGGACACGAGATAATGAGCTTTTGATACCTTATCGTACCTTTGGTCTCTGGTGAATGGTGATTCTCATCACAGACAAATGAGATCTTTTGAGTATTGCAGTCTTCACCTGTGAAAACAAATAAAACAGGAGCATAGGTGAAAAATAAATCGCGAAAAACGCACTGACATTTCGTATCCTAGCACGTGTGTGTGTGATCCGTTCCTCTTAACGCCACAAAAAAAACCTTTGGTTTGTTTTTCCATTATCTTTTTCTCCTGTGCGGTTTTGGATGGCGTGCTGTGAAATCGCGTTGGCGCCATTATTGACCTCATCTACAGACAAAGGGCTGCGCCGCGCACGGTACGTTACGGAGCTAAACGTTTCGATGGCGGGCGGAGATTCTTTTCATCCCGGACTCACGAATGGAGGTCAAACTTAGAGCGGGTTATAGAGACGTAAAGGTCAGAGTGCGGCTGGAATTGAACATGATCTGAGGGTCTCGGAAAACAAATGAGTCGGGCCAGGGCAGCTGCACAATAGAGGCACGAGGACCAACATGAAATACAACAATTCATATTTCATCTGGATCAGACGATACCAGAAGACTACTAAAGATTGGCCCTTCTGTACATGAGCCCACTTCAAAAGAGCTCGGCTGAGGCGAGGCAAACAACACCTCTTGTTGTTCCCAACACAAGGACTGTGTGACTACCACGGCCTCTGGGAGTCACGGCGACGCTATCTCTAAAGGATGACATCACCCCGGAGACAGGAGGGTAGGGACAGCGAGAGAGAGCAGGGTGGGGGGGATTTAAAATACCGAGAAATCTTCTGTTAGCAGTTCGCACCTTAACAAGAAGAGAATAAGTGCCGGCAGCAGCCTTGCACCAATGTGTGTCTCGGGTTATCTTCAACCCCCATCTCCTTTTCTCATTAAATTTTGCCATTTGGTGGCACAAAACAAATCGAAACCCCCACTCAGCCATGGTTAGAGTTGAAATCCTTCAAACTGCAGCTGGATAACAAGTTGTTCAAGGCACTGATAAATATTTCTTTTTGGCGAAACACCACAATTCTCTTTTGATACTAAAGAAAGAATTGAGGTTTCCTATGCTGTTTACAAAGATTTTATTTCCATTTTGGTCAATCTTTTACAGTCTGCCAGTTCAGTAATATAACAGTTATGCACTGCAGCATTGTATCGATATCCCACCCCATAAGCGACCAAAGCAATTAACGAAACGATGAAGTAGTTATCCTAACTAGCATGCCTGACATCTGTACTTAATAGTTCTGATAGCGTACAAACAAGTTTTACAAAAACTTAGTTCACAGTTACTGCCTCCTTCTGCCTCTGTTTTCTTTTTCTTCTTATAATATTATTATTATTATTATTAGCAAATGTTGCAGGAAACAGTGGTAAATGGCATTCTTTGCCATGAAATTAACACTGTTTTCTATTACTTGGTGCCACACAAGATCATTAACTACCTCATTGACTTTTCCTTATAGATTTACAGTGTCCTCTAGCTAGGAGCGTCAATTTGCATATTCTAAATGGATAATACACACTTTATGGCTAAAGTCACCCGTGGATGACATGAATAATGAGAAAGAATGTTAAAGTAGTAGATGAAATTAAAGTGTGAAATTAAAGGACTTAGTTTTGTAGAACACATATTTGTTTGTAAAGTGGTGCAGGATCCCCAAAATTGCTAATTGGATGTGCTTGGTTTCGGCCAGTCAAATTCTATAATTATCATTATTTATTTCTCCACTAACTAGTCCCTCAGTTGATCTCAAGACATAGACAGTATCAGCGTCAACACGTGCGACTTATCCCAAAAACTTCAGTTAGTTCCACACGTTGTTTTGTGTAAACTCAACATGAAGCAGATTCAAAAAAAGAATAAATAGGCTAATCTATTATCTTTTTTAAATTCATTATTATTGGCTGGTAAATGCATCTGTCAGGCTGTTTGAACGGTGAGATTAAATCCTACTTTAAATGATTGATTGCATAGTAACTGAACTGATTTGGTCGCAACAGTTTCTTACAACTTGTTCTACCACCTATTACAAATATTGTAATTTTATGAATGTTATTTGAATGCTATTAGTTTAATAAGTTGGAGGTGATAAAGGCCTAAAAAAAGATTTGTTGTATTTTTTACAATTGCATTGTTGCAAAGACAAATCTGTAGATATAGGAAAGTTGTCAACTTAAAGTCTAGCTAAGCTATAAATCACATTATAATACATCATTTTTAAGGCCAGAAAATGTCTTGACTGCAAAAAAGACTCGCAGGCATAATACATCAATTTTAATTTCCATGTCTTAATCAAAATGCTCTGCAATCAGCAGAGTCCAATTACAGTCTGTGAGACGAGGACATACATTAATACCCATCCCTTTGACTTTAAAAAGCTACATTCCCCGTTTGCAATCAGTTTTTCAAAATCAAACAAACCAGATCTGTACAATTTTTAAAATGCCATTAGAAAAAGCCAACAAATCTGTTTCTTAAACGTTAAAGTATCTCAGTTTGTCAACAAAATGACTATTGACAAACTTCAGGAGGAAAGGCCAAGATATTCTAATACAATCTAATGGCTACTATTCCAAAGGCCAATGAATTTCTGTTCAGAGAAAGAGAAATTGTTGGGCCTCTAACTAATGCAGAAATATGACAATGTCTTCCAAAAAAATAGAAATGCTCCAGAAAAGCTACAACATCACACCCTTAAGAGCCACAGGCATGAGAGAAACGACAAAGATAGTTTTATTATTTCATGCTCAGCAGATTCTATTGATATTAAGCCAAGTTTCTTCCCCCACCCCCCTCATCCGACATCTTGGATGAATCCTAACCAGTAGCACGGAAAGAGAAGGCCTCCTAGTCTAGACAATCCTATAACTCTGTTGCTACACCGACAGTTTATTCCTCGGCTTCCATGATTTCACAGAATTTATTTCTTTGGCTGGGGATGTAAGCAGCAATTACCCTGCCTTCAAGTCGGCTGCACCATGCTACATTGCGAGCTATGAAGTGCGCTGTAACTACAGTTCCACTTGAACAGACACTGCAGTATGAACCATGTTCCTAGCAGCTACTACATTTCAGCATTTTCAGTAGGGGGAGAAAAAAGAAAATTTTAATTAAAAAAAGAGACTAATATCAGCAAGCATTTGTTCCATTTTCATATACATAATTGAGGTGCCTGCTGGCTACATGTTTAAATTAATGTGTCAACATCTAAATTTCTCGACCACACATTTACTGTGTATCAATATTGCCACCGATAGAGTGATAACCATACTACCTAGACAACAGCACTGCATTAACTACATTTCAAAACTCTCTCGTCAATTTTCCGTCGCTATCTTTTCTACTAATTGCCAGTGGCTACAATAAATCAATGAAAAAGCACAATTAATGAATGTTGTCATCGTGCATTAGGTATTTGCGCTGCAGTGCCAGGCTTCTGCACGGTGAATAAATGGAAAAATTACATGCATGATTCACAATATTTGATGGTTGGACAATGGCAAAAATTTTTATGCTCTTCATATCCGATAAAAAAAGGCATGTCATATAAAACAACAAACGGATGCAAAATAGGGGGCTATTCCAGATTAAAACAACACCGCCCACAGAGGCATGATTTATGGATTCTGTGGGGTCAGCGGCCCCCTGCCTACCTACCCAGATGGACCACGTTATGTAGATTAGGGGCACTGTTGCGTGTCAGTGTTGTTTACATTATCTAAACCGTTTAGATTTACATATATATATATATCCAAGATGTACTGGTGATTGCATTTCAGATTTGTATCTTTGCAGTCGACTTGTTGTTTTATCTATGCTGTTAAACCGAGAGAAATGGTAACATTTTAATGGTAATGGTTACTGCATATCCCTTAAAATACGGTCGCAATTACCTACCAGTCCTAAAGAATTAGGGGCCATCCATCCACCAATGAACAAATCAAGGTTACAAACCGCTTCCCGGTAGCAGGACTTAACGATTCACATGACACCTTTGTGATTTGGGATTGGAAGGAATTGGAAAATTGAGTTCCAGTGACTTGGGTGATCGTTGTAAAAACGCTGGGTTCCTGAGGTAATTCCAGGTCGTGTGTGCCTTCAGCATTGGAGGCCTGGTGGTACGTACCATAGCAGACCCTCGCTATAGGCCTGCCTGCCTTTAAAGCCTGGCACAGGCTTGCCATGCTCCTGAAGGCTGATTGAATTATTCAATTTCAAATAAATTATTACATAACGCTCCCATAGATACCGGGGCTTCTGAAAGGCCAGAGGATTCGTTCCCACAACGGCGCCTGACATCTGAAAGAACAAGCGATCCCGGAATAGATTTTGTAATTTATTAGGTGTTTGTTCCGAGAAGAGTATTGTAAGCTAATGAAACACGTGTGTGTAACAAACGCAGGGGGTCTATAAATATGATAGCAGAGGACCGTTTCTGTCGCAAAGTCCCAGGACAGAGAGAAACACTGATGCCTGGCTAAATGTCACCGCATAAACAATACAGGAGGCTGAATGTAGGGCGAGCCTGGCAGAAGGTATGGAAGGTTTTCTGCATCCACCCTCCTCTCCCTCCTCTCCCGTGTCTCCCCCCCCGCCCCCCTTACATGGAACAGATCTGCAATGTCATCATGAGGACCTAACAGGCTTAACCTGCCACCCACTGAGCCACTCACAGCCCAGCAGGGTCACAGCCTGCAGGGGCTGGAGAATGTGGCTGCCTTGTACAGGCCCCATTACAAACCATCTTCCACTCCAGTGTCCCTTCACACAGATAAGAGATGTTTGTTGTTGGCAGAAGATATGTTAGCCCGGGTTAACGTCTGCCAGTTACTCAGTACACCTTCTATTCTCTTCAAACCAAGGGCTTGAAATGCCAATGGCTACAGGCTGAGGGTGGATTTGAAATTGGGCTCTAGTGTGGTAAGTATGGCCCTTGGCCCTGGCTCTGGGTGCCAGCTTGCTTGCTGGAGGGCTAATGGTGTCTAAGCATATTGAAGGGAAGGATGGGATTGGCACTACTTCCTTGAGGACATACCCAACAACCAATAAGAGACATCCATGTGGGTTGGTGCATAGCGAATGTTTTGTTCACACTGGCACAGAAACAATCGCAGCGTTTAAAAACCCTCCACTATCTTTTGAGGAATACAGAAAATAAACATTGCATTTCAGGAACAGACAAAAATATGACAGATCTAAAGCAGAGGATTTAGCATTTCGGGATACAGCGGAGGATTAGCGTTCACGTTTAAAACCAGTGACATTACGCAGCACAAACATCATCATGTTTGTAAACTACAAACGGCATCGGCCTGTATATTCAAGCAGGCGGCAGTCTCCATCTATGGTGGTTGTTGGGCATGCGTGGTGTATTACGCTCCGAGACCATTTTGGTCTCCATGCGGTCAAACTGGAGGCTTTTAGCGCAATGATACTGGCGTCACAACCCCCTTGAGTGACTGTGTGCAAGAGGGCAGCTGAAGAGACTGCTTTTCATAGTTCACTGGTCTCTAAAGAGCTTGGGAACCCACGAGTTTGCTCGTGGCCTTTTGCCCCATCTGCATTAGCAAGTTTATTACCCTTTTCCCTTAGCTTTCATCGCTAAATATTCTACAAAACCCACAATATCCCCCTGCTGCAAAGACTCAATAAGGAAAGAACTGTATTGCTATTTTTTCCCAAAAAAAATTCCATAGGAGGTTGAATAAAAGGCCTCATTATCTGTATTTCAGAGAGAAAGCTTGTGCAAATGGATCTTTTGACGTTGTCCTTCCTGACTATGTTGTTTAAGCACCGCCCGCCACGCCAAACTTGTGAAACTACACGCCTGCATGGTTTTCAAGAGCATGTAGGACTCTGCTGCTGCTGCTCCTCTCAGTCCCAAAAGAGTAGGCACACCTTGTCCCCTGCCCACCCCCCCACCCCCACCCCCTCCTCAAACCAACACCATCATCAAGCTGAAGATGTTGGGAGTTGGCACAATCCTAGCAGAAAAAACTAAAAACTCATTCAAGTCTCAGACTACATCTTGCAACATCGAGAGCCTTACCCATCGTGTACCGTCTTAAAACGCACACACTCACAAACTAAACGAACCCTTCTAATAATCGTTGAGTTATTTTCCAGCTTGACTCTCTCAAGCGGCGCTAGCCTCTATTGCTCTGAATATAAGTAGAACCGCATGATGTATTCTGTCAAGACGAGAAAGTGTGAATCCTTGCTGAGACTCCCTACCAGAGATACAATTCATCTCAACTAAGCATTGTCCTTCGCACCGCTTCAAAAACAGACTGAGATCATTCCCTAATTTACTAGATGGAGATGCATAGCTGTTCAACAGGGGGGAGGGAGGGAAAGAAAGGGAGGGAGAGAGAGAAATAGAGAGGGGGGGGAGGGAGAGTGAGAGCGCATCAATTCACAAAGTTAATACAGATCCTTGCTATTATATCTGTATACAGACGTAACATCAACGTGCACAGGCAAACGCACAGACAGAAAAACACATTTGTGGCTGTCAACAGGGTTGGCAACTGGTATTGTAAATATGCAGAACCAATCCCTCGTATAGATGAGGTGAAAACCCTTCCGCTAAATGGGCCCAGCGCTGAGGCAAATGCATTGTCTCACCTCATCAAGTACAGATCCCACTCCCTGTTCTGGGATGACAGTGACTAAAGCCCTTAATCCCAAGCTTGATTCACACTACCTGGTGTTGTAGGTTTACCACAGTTATCAATGTATAAAGCCTGTTTTTCTTTCCACCGGCCAGACTGCTGTACGATGGTATTTAGACGTTAAAACATTTCGAATGGATGCACATGTGGAAGTTACTGTGGTTTTATGACAGTGTATCGTTATGGTTAAAGCCCAAGTGTGACTCACGTAAACACACACAAGTATAATTATTCTGTCCTTTTAAACCCAGGTACAAGAGAAAGTGCCCTGTGTGTGTGTGTGTGTGTGTGTGTGTGTGCGTGCGTGCATGTGTGTGGGTGGGTGTGTGGGTGTGTGTGTGTAATGTATAAGTGCAGTATTTCTACATGATCTTTGAGACAGCAGTCTGTATTCTTCCTATAGTCAGCAATACTGGCAATCCCCAACTCTAGTTGATTCTATATGTGCATTTCATGATGTTCAAGTCAATGGCCTATTGCTCCTGGTAGAACGTCATTATTGGACAGGTGAGGGGCTTGTTGCTTTATGATACAGTAGGCTAATTGCTTTACGGTAGTTAGGCTAAAATAACAATGATACATCTGCAAGGTGGGACTTTAGTCGGTCGGTTATGACTTATTACAGTTCACTAGTGGGTAACTGAACACCACACGCACGAATATGATGAACAGGAGAACAATAGGATGCCGCATACATTTAAAGATTCCTGATCACACCACCGCACTGTACAGTGTCGTTTCGGGATGTGCATTCGACTGTCAACACCTCAGATTTATATTTTGTAACCACGTCGCTCTGTTAGAAGCACCATTACAGTAATGTCACACCGACACCAGCTCCAAGCCTCGCAGGAAGTTTTTTTCCTCGCTCCAAAGCTCGAGCGCTTGCGCACAACGCACGAGCCGCACACCCCGTTTAGGTTCTTATTATTACGGTGCTGAGCAAAAGAGATGGCAACAGATGAACGGGAATCAGAAACGCAACCGCGTATCGACAAATCAGACAAGTCCACTTCTCAGTGAACTCAACCTGTCACGGAACAAAAATCAGGACATGTATGAAGTGCGGCTTGAGATCTCCGCTGGTTCCACCGGGGCTCCGGGCTTAACGCTGTCCGCTTACCTCTCCTACAGGCGCAGTTTTAGTCCCCGGCGTGTGTCCTTGTTTCGGGGGTAGAAACGGTTAGGCGTGAATGCTGTCTTTATCCAGCATGTACCGCTGTTTCATTTTACGGATAAACGTACAACGGAGTCTCTTCTTGTAGCCTGTCTGTTGCTTGTCGGTTGTCCTGTCCTCTGCCGGCTTCTGTTTGCCCCGCTTCCCTGGTGCCAGCGTCGGGACTGGGCAGATGCCACAGGACGGCGTCTTTATCCGCTCTTTTGCACAGCGTCAGTTCAGATGCAAGCCTGGTCAGAGCGGCACACGGTGTGGCTACTTTACTCCCGATAACCGCTCCTCCCCCTTTACTTTCGGCTTCCTACCGGAGCCCTATAGCGCCTCTCGCTTGCTCGTCCATGGAACTGCATATAATGTGACGCATCGCAAAGGCTGCTGGATCATGTCAGGCTTCACTAACGAGCACACACACATGGCTGCATCTCGTTTGTCCTCGCGTGGCGGTCGGGATGATTTGCCTTCTCGAGCCTGTAAGAGGGACCCGCACGTGTCCAAAAGGCGGGTGATAATTCTAGGGCGCATCACTCAGGCCGTATTAAACACCCAGGTTGGGCTTCCATATTGCTTTCTTTGCTTAAAAATGAGTAGTTGTTTAACACAGTCGTGTTTATTCCGTTTTAGGCATAAATTTAACATTACCACGGACTACTGGCCCAAACAAATCAATACATCCATGGCACCCAGGTTATCCAGAGATATTGCAAACAGGATGCTGAAGGATGTTTGCCCCCCCCCCCCCCCCCCCCCCCCCCTAAATATATGTATATATTTTCTTGCACAGAGCAAAATTAATAAGCCCATAATTGCAAGAGAGTGTCTTTCGTTTTGTTGGGATTCAACCAACTGTGACCAATGGAGTCGAGGGTTTGTTGCGGGTTACAGACTATATAGGCTCATTAAAATGTAGTATTGGCTGCACAGTAAACGTGCAACAAAAATGTCAAAGCATATAGTAATTTTTCAATTTACAGTAATTCATAGTTCATTGTGCCCTGTGTTTCTGTGCATATTGTGTTGAATTACTCTGTACACTATTGTATATATTTTTTTATAAATAAAAAGTCATCTTTTAAGGCTTTGACATAGCCCATCCCCCAAAAAACATTAAAAACCCAACGATTTACCGACCCCCATATGTCCTAGGAAAATTAATAACACAGGCTATAAACATCTGCAATTGGGCACATGAGGAAGTGTACAGGACGCTTAACCTACACAGATACATTAACATAGGCGGTCATATTTGTATATTCTGTGAACAAAAATAAATGATCTTAAAATGGCGTCCATATAATGATAAAAACCCTATGGTTTAACTGCATCCGAGATGGAGAAGCGGCGGCTAGTGAGGCCAAGGCGTGGGTGTAAACAGGAGAACCGGTGGAACACACTGTCCAGCAGAACAGAACCTGACAGCATGCTGAAAGGTTTACGTTGACCTTCATAAGTATTTATGTTTCACACTTTCAGAAGTGTCTGTGTGTGCGTGCGTGTGTGTGTTGTGTGCGTGCGTGCGTGTGTGTGTGTGAGTAAGTGTGTGGGCTGAAAGTGAAGTCTGCACTGTTCATCTCCGGAGGTAGTCTAGAATGTTCCAGAGAACACGATGTGGACCTTTAAACCATGTCAGTGAGTCCTTGTGGAGTAGTGTGTCACGGTGACCGACGTCAAAGAATTCAGTTTTATCATTCTTTGTGCTTCTGCCATCAGGGACTGAAGGTGGCTGACATGCTGTGGAACAGGAAGCGACAGGGCAGCACAAATGTTCTAGTGGAACCGAGTTAACGTGACGTCGTGGAATTGAGAGAACAGGGGGAAATGATACCTTGGTTATCGAAACGTTACTTGCAGAGACGCAAGTACAGCTCGCAGGCATTTGTAATGAATTCTGACTCAAACAGTTGCAACAAGCTGAATCTATTAACATTTTCCTAAAGCACGATTCGAAGGCAAGAATGATTGGAAAAGGCTAATCAAATTAACCCACTTAGAATTAAATGAACCAGGGGCAGTTTTGCAAGGCTTGGGTTCAGCTATACTTAAAACCCCATCTCTACGGCAATTAAGGCTACCAGGGAGAGAAGGGGAACTATGCCAAGTTTTTGGGGGAATCCTAAGCTTTGTTTGAAAGGGAGGGGGGAATTTAGGGTGAAAGAACTCTGCAAACATTCACTTTAAATGGGGAGAATATTTCCTGCCAATGCAACGTGGAAAACTTCTGATCATCCTTGAGTGTCAGCGTTTCTTTGGTCCATGTCTTCAAATGTCAATTAGTATCTCTTAAAACGAGCCTAACCACCGTGTGTTTGTGACACGGAATTGTCTTTTCAAACGGACGCCATCCTGTCGTTGAAATTACTGACCCCTACAAGAATACAAGAATGTTGGTTTAAAACGTGACATTAGAATCAAAGGGAAGGTAAATGTCACAAGCAGCACTCTAGCAAGGAACCAAACAGATAAGCATGACGTGTTCATCAAAAGGTGACTGTTAATTAACTCACACCCCTGCTGCCACAGGTGCCTCGGAGCAGACTCCAATCAACAGCTCTAATTGAAAAATCTAACGCGTTACTTACCACCCACCAGAAACCCACACGCTTCGAAGCCTTTGCAAAAAAACAAGATATCTGACTTGCGAGTTGTTGTCAGAGCTTTTGCTGCTGTGAAGCATTAAACCACCTGTTAACCCAGGGGTGGGCAATCCTGGTCCTCTGGGGCCGCCATCCTGAAGGTTTTAGATGTTTTCCTGCTCCAGCTCACCTGATACTAATCATGAGGCTTCCACAGAGCTTTATAACGACCCTTCATTGGAATCAGTTGTGCTGGAGCAGGGAAACATCTAAAACCTTCAGGACTATGGCTCTCGAGGACCAGGGTTCCCCACCCCTGTGTTAAACCATATCGCAGGAGTCCGATTAATTGTTCTAATAAAGGATAAGAATGATTGAGCCACGTGATTTGCATCCACCACATCTGCTTTACAGTAGAAATGACTGCATCTGAATGTGGCATGCTATTAAATATTATTCTGCCAAGCTGTGTTGCCAAGGGGTGAAAATATCTCTAGAATAGGTGTTGTGAAAAAGCAACTGTACAGTGTTATGCATTGCATCAGCGGTTTCACAAACCGTGAAAAAGAGGTTGAGAGAGCCATGCTTGTTGAACTTGCGTGTGAACAGATTGCTTGCTTAACTTCATGTGAAAATCTTAACAATATAGCTTTGATGAAGTCCTTCATTTGTTGAAGGGAATCGAAACCGTGCTTGTTGAATGTAGATACCCCTTATCTGGGCAGATTAATACGCCTTTCAGCACTCAAACAAACATGAACAGTGTGCCTATGTTGCTCAGAGGTCATTATCCCGACATGATGCATTCATACGCTCTTGAGGACATTCATGAATCCCTCTCCACGTACGGAAAACAACTGGAGATGTTTCTGTCCAGTCATTCGGGCCTGACGTTAATTCTGCATCTCTGCATCAACGTAGCAGCATCCTCCTCCACATTGAAGACTCAAGCCATATCTTTCACAACCACTACCCTCCTAAAACGCCCAGATAAAATACAGGGAGGGGGATGAACTCCCCCAAACAATGGCTTTGAAAATACAGTCTGCAAAACCTGCAGTCCTTCTCTATTCAACTTTTACCCACGCGCACCCCAGAAAAGGCTGTAATGTTTGATCAATGCTTCAAGGGACTCTGGATTGCTGCAATTAGAAAACAATGCCTCAAGAATCTATTTTAGGGCACGCACTATGAGAGGGAAGCAACAGAGAGGATAATTGGGTATTGACAAAAGGATGTGAGAGGGCGGAGACAGGCGCACCAAAGGCCTGTCTCCAATTTACTTTGTCTTCTTGAGGCTCTGATTATGCTGTTTACTGACCGGATAATTGGCCGACCCTTAACGAAAAATAAGGCTCATACACCGTGAAGCGTCAAAAATACATGGCCTGCGTTCGGTCCCTTCGCGATATATCGTGTGGCGGTTGAAGATGAACAAGCATGGGTGGGCAGACCGTTTCATCCCATAGTGTAGTTCACTGGGCAATGATTCAGCGAGCTGTGTGCTGTTAAACACGTTTGAGCATGCCTCCATTACTGTAAAGGATACTAAGATGCACATTTAGACTTGATTATCCATCCGGGTCTTGGGGAATTCAGATAGTTCAGTGTATTACGTTGAAACGCTTGACTTATATTGAATTTTTGCAGTCTTATGAAGATTTATTCATGTGTGTATGGGCTAGGCAAAACATGGAGGCGTAATAGGCGAATGAATCCATCCAGTGTCATGTTTGTATACGGGTTGACAAACTGAAATAGTTATCAGTCCTGCTGTTTGGAATCCGCTTGATCCCCTGGGTCCAACAAATCAAGAAGACAATGCATGAATGCGAATTCATGCATTTCATGGAAATAGGCCGTGTTTTCCTCCCTTTCCCCAGCCATCAAGGCCATAAGTTCACAGCGCCATCTGGTGCTGAGTTTTGAAGCAACGTTCCATCAGCTTCGCTTCCTCAATGCCAGTTATGATACGTTTCTTAACCTGTATTTCATTTGTAATTAATCCTCGGTGGTTCGTGATCTTTGCTCTCAACACGAACAAAACCCAAACCATGGAGGGAATTCTACAAAGCTGCCCTTTGTATGCCAGCCAGATCACACAGGGACGCCATGTTCACCTGAGTGAAAGCTCCAACTACTCTATCACTGTTCCCTCGCTCTCTCTGTCTCTCTGTCTCTCTCTCTCGCTCTCTCTATTTCTCTTTCTCTCCTTGTCTTTCTCCCTTTCTTCTTATATCTCCTCGTCTCTCTCCATCCTTGTCTCTCTCTCCTTGTCTCTCTCCTTCTCTCCTTGCCTCTCTTTATCTCTCTCTCCCCTTGTTTCTCTCTCTCTCTCTTTATCTCTCTCTCCCCTCGTCTCTCTCCCTCTCTCCTTGCAGTCTCAGTGGGTCTAAGCCCGGAGCCAACGACAGCTCAGTGGATGGGAGGAACACAACAGAGGCCATCTGTTGCCTGTGTGTTTGCCTTGGTGCCCTGCCACACAGAGCTCCACCAAGGGACCCATGGCGAACCACAATTTCAACTGAGCCATGACCATTGCACACAGAAGCATCTCTTCTCCACAGTCTGGGTTTCAGGGTTCCTCCATGCTGCAACCATAACAGGTCCTCATTGAAGGAACACTATTACGTAACCACTTTAATTGGACTGGCAGGGGAAATGAGAAACTTTCCCTCTACCATGTGCATAGTTGTTCCCCTGAGTCAGCTGGGATTGAACCAAAGTGCTCTGACTTAATTGAATTGCAGAGTAGCCATATTCCTGGTGGACAGTGTTGTGAGGTGGTTTTAGACACGGAAAGGAGAGAATGTCTTGTGCTTTGTGCTTCCACCAGAGCTGCATTTGAAATATTTCTTTTGTTTCTGTAAAAGCTTTGAAATTGTGACTATTTTCCCAGTTATCGCATGACCAAACGCAAATAATGCATCTCAAGTTTGCATTTCAAGGGGATTACTGTAATCATTGTGTATTGTGACATGTCATTATGCAGATTTATTGTGGTGTATTATGGTATGCTTTTGTACAGACACGTGCGTGTGCTCATGTGGGCCCCTAGCTTACATCTATAAGAAGTAAATACATAATACTGATTATAGTCATTAAAGTCAGAAACCTTATCTTTTGTTATGAATGTTTGCTTTTTACTTGTAATCTTATTCAAATCTCGATCCGGCAACCAACTACCTCTTATAGCTTAGAGATCTTCTAAATGTAGATGCAACCAAGCCAGCTCAGTAGAGCAATGTTTGTACTGTGTTGTATCCTTACGTGAGGATGGCATCTTAAATCTATAGATTACTGGTGACTCGTGTAAGAAGATACATTTGATTTACGAAAAACAACTACCAAAAATATTCTTTTCAGAATCGTTTTTCTGAGGATCTGAAAGCCCATTCGTACGTTTGTTTAAAAACTTCACCACTAGAGGGCAGAATAGAACAGTTGTTGTCATCGCTTATGTTGATTAAGCAACTCCTCGATTGCTTCGGTTGATTAATGAACTTTTTTGCAGTTCATTTGCACGGAAACGATTTGTCAAAGGAAGAGCCGGGAAAGGTGCGTGATAGCTGGTCTCCAGTCGACCATCTGCATCTGATAGGTCTGTGTGTCGGGGGGGAGGTGAGCATCTTACCAGCAGCTGTCTGCCTTATCTGATAAATATAACCTTAATCAGGATTACTGTGCAACATGACAGGTGCTGCCCTCATGCAGAGATTTCAACCTCACAAGACAATACACAACACACACACACACAGCATGCACAAAACACACACACACACACATAATACTACCACACATATAGAGTATTGACAAAACGCACACACACACCAGATGTGATTGTTCTCTACTGGGAGAACAAATGAGATATGAAATGGTTTTCTGTCAGTGGGATGCATGACAGAAAGTGGTTTGTCAGTCAGACAAGGGCATGTGGGCCTCGCATTGTCACCGCAAACAGGTTTTCTCAGAAACGTTCTTTGAAAACCCCTGCCAGGAAATGGTCCAGCCTTCTCCTAAAGAGCTTTCACAATTCTTTGACTCGTGTAATCATTTCTCTAATGTCTGACGGAAGAGAGAGACAAGAAAGAGGCCAGTTCTCTTTAGGTTCCCACGAAGGAACCCAGGCGGGTCATATTTTGTGTCAAACTTACTAAGGAAGAAATGGTTGAAGCGTCATGTCTTTGTTGTGTCGAATGCGTGAGTTTGAAGCAAGAAAGCCCAAACTGCAACCTAGTCAGAATCTAATCATGCATTATCAGTCAATGCATTCACTTGTTATTCAGGAATTGAAGCTATTTTTGTTTTTTTTTCGTTCGCATTTCATACAAATTGATTTCGGCTCGTAAACCCCTGATCTGCACTGGTGGATTATCTGAGGAAGGTTCTGGAAAAGTCTCAGTAATTGTGCCTCCAGTGCATCCAATCGACTCATTTTGCATAATGCGAATGCTACTGTATTATACATGCATTCCAGAAAGAAAGCAAAGAGCCAGGCGAGCAGTTCACAATTTTATTTACCGAATAAATTTGGACAAAAACACCAGAATCTGTTACGTTACAATCAAAACATCTGAGGCAGATAGCCCACCATGCACCACCCCCCTCTGGAAACGGAAAGAAGAGAAAGAAAAAAAGGACTCTTAACATTAGCACCAAATCAGCACCAACTTAAATAAGGGTAGCTCATTCTACTAAAGAAAACTCAAAGAAAAAGGAAAGCAATAGCTGTTTTAAACTCCAAAAAGTAGTATATTGAGAATTTGCATTTTTTTGTGTGTTTGTGTTTTTTTTTTTACCTTTTCTTGAAAAAAGAAAATAAACTAGCTTGTTAATCCCCTGCTAAGCAGTCTAAAGCATTCATAGGGCACATGCCAATAACTAGATAAAAACACAAATTCAAGTAACATTGAGATACGACAAAACATGTCCACTGGTACCCATTCAGAACATGATCGTTTCACAGAACCTACGCAGGCAGTAGAAAACTAACATGAGGTACTGGAGACCATGTTAATAGTAATAATAATATGGTAGAATAACTGGTGTCAAGTCTAGAAGAAAAAAAACAAGGGTGACTGTGGCATGGGCTGTCGGGCACTGAAATACTGGCGCAAAAAGAAATATCAGTTAATCTAAAACTTTGGACAGACTTTTCTTCTCGTTACAGTTGTCCTGTGTCCAAAATATTGCCAACATTATTAATGAAAAAGGTATTTTTGAAAAAAGGAAGAGAAAAAAAAAACCCTGCAATGTTTTTTTTTTAAATATATATATATATATATTTATATTTATATAGTTGTTACAATTTAAATAAAACATTTCTGTTTGTAGTTCCAAGAAAGGAGAAGCTGAACTTAAATAGAATAGAGCTAAGTCTAAGGAGAAGGAATTGCTCGCTTAACCTGTGAATCAGGTGCATGATGTCACATTTGGAGGCCTTACAAGAGAAATGTTACGGTTCTTAGGGGAGGGATATGAAAGCAGCGGTAACAATTTATGGAATAGCTTTTAAAAAAAACAACGAGGTTATCTTAAACCTAAAAGACACACAACAAATGAAGAGTGGAAAACTAGTCTAGGCGCGTAGAGAAGTACAGTTAACATACGGTAAGGCTAAATTAAGCTGAAATACACAAGTAAAAAAAAAAAAAAAAAAAAAAATACATGATTGTTTAGTGAGTATCTACTCTGTGAGTGAAAGAGCTTTCTAATGTCAAAGGTCAAGTTCGGTTATGGGTGACAAACGCTGGATAAAAAAAAGAATGCAAAACAAAACATACATGTTATCGTGAACGTGCCGATAGGTAGACTTAGCGTGGTTCTAACCAGTACAGGTAGAAGATCACAAATAGTCTTCCTTATGGGTTCAGGTTAAGAGTTCTGGGTTGGTTAGCTAAACCTAGACCTCTGATGTGGGGGCAAGTGCTACCTAAAGCTATGAGAGGACTCATAGAGGAGTGGAGTTGCAGTTCAACTGTTAGTTTGCCTTGATCTCCTTGGCTGAGGTTTCCCCGTCCCTTCGTGCTTCCCATCGCGTCTCGGCATGGCGTCCGTCTCTGCTCGCAGAGCGCCATGGATGACCCATAACGGAAAACTGAAAAAAAAACTTTGCTACATCGTTTGCGACTTTGCATGTTCAGCAGCGCTGACTCCTAACGTGAGGTCCGCCCCCTCGTGACGTTTTGAGTGGCTCCCGAACCCGGAAGACAGGGTTCAGGCTTGTAGGGTCCATGGAATGGTGGAAAAAGGGGGGGATGGGTTCACCGTTAGTGAGTGACATAAATGTCCACCTGCTAAACTACAACTACGGTTTGGCTCTGTAAGAGCGCGGCGAGGCCAACTAGTCCTCCCCGTGGTTTTGTGCTTCTTAGTCGGCGGGCTCAGCTGAAAAAACGTTCCAGCTCTTCCTCCATGCTGACCTCCGGCACCGCCTGCTCCTGCTCCCTCTCCGCCCGGCCCTGGGCCGCAGCGCCTCCCCCTGCAGCCCCGGCGGAGAACCAGGGGTGCTCCAGGATCTCCCGGGAGGTGAGGCGCTCCGCGGGCTCCCGGCGGAGGATGCTCCGGATCAGGCACTTGGCCTTGGGTGAGAGGGTCTCTGGGATGCTGAAGTGGCCGCGGCGGATTTTACTGAACAGGGAGCCGGGCTCCACATCGTGGAAGGGGTAGCGTCCCACCAGGATGGTGTAGAGCATGACGCCGAGGCTCCACACGTCGGCCGCTTTGCCCGAGTAGCTGCCGCTGGCGTTGAGGATCTCGGGGCTGACGTAGGCCGGGCAGCCGTGCTTGTCTGACAGGGAGTCGTCGTGGCCGTCCAGGATGTAGGTGTCTTCAAGGCTCTCCAGTTTCACGAGGCTCCTGGGAGACAACGGGAATACAAAGACTGACATCAGTACTGCAGCTCCCTCCTACTTCCAGGAGGACACATCCTACAGGCGCTTATGAACTCAAGAGTGACTTTGTGACTCCGTGACATTAAAACCAGTGGTTCTCAACCCTGGTCCTCAGGGCCCACTGTCCTGCATGTTTGAGATGTTTCCCCCTTCCAACACACCTGATTCAACTGAATTGTCACAGTGACTCATTCATTTGAATCAGGTGTGTTGGAGCAGGGAAACATCGAAAACATGCAGGACTGTGGGCCCTGAGGACCAGGGTTGAGAACCACCGATTTAAACAACAGTCGTCGCGCCGCCTGCCGGAGAAACAACAAACAGCTAGCATTTCCCATTCCTGTCTAGAGAATGATATCTTAGACGCACATAGAAAGAAAGGTTGAAACCTTATGAAATGGTATCAATCCAACTCCAGATCACCTTCATCAGGTTCTGGTTCCACTACTACTACAACTTGAGCTGACCTCGAGCACTGCGATAGACATCCTTATGGTTTTTAAGATCCATAGGTTTTAGACATTAAATGAACTGGAGCACATAATACCCCGAGGCTTAAATCTGACATTTCCATTTGCTCAGATAAGAGGCGAGCCAGCCATTGCCAGTCTAAAAATAGCCCGGTTTTTCAAAAGGCCTTTCCGACACAACAAAGAAGAACGATTACCAGTGACTCCGATGGCCTTCGTGCGCTCGGAAAAGAACGGTTTTGAAAGCGAGAACCGAGGCCCTCTCTAATCAGAATGGGCTTTCTTTCATCCACAGACATCCATTAGGGCTCTCCTCTGCGATTCCAAGCATGGCTGCTGCCGTTTCTCTAGGAGACGATCATAATGCCGGCTTGTTCAGAAGCACGGCTGAGGACTTTGGAGAGGCCTGGGCACAGGATCCGACACACCGAGCAGAAAGAGACACTTGTGAGGCTTCTGCTTAAGGGCTTTCATCTGCATGTGGGAAAGTGCGACACGCTCGTGCGCCCGCACGCACGCGCACAGGGAGAATGTGAGCTGCATCTTCAGGGAGATTTCGCTCCTTCCTGCCGGCTCATGCACACTCAGAACACTGTCACATGTGCAAGCTCTCCAGGTCTGAGGATGGCTGGGATAACTACTTTACGACAAGAGACTTCACTATGTTAATGTTGGCACTCCGTAGCACTATTTCCATGCAATAGAATTCCACTGTTCTCTCAGATATATCTTTTGTTTAGACAGACAAGAGACATTTGAGAATAAATACATCTGACGAAAAACTAAAAATACATTTCTCTGCCTCTCCTTAAGCTAGGTAGTAACTTACATAGTCCTTGTAAACTAACTTGCACAGTTACAGATCTACACGCCAATAATGAAACCAGTCACGACATTCGGATCTACGCTGCGGTGAATATCTACCACGGTAAGTGTTCTACGGTGGGTAATGAGTAACTGTCAAACACGTTGGGCAACGCGTGCTCCACCTCTGACATACTAGGCTAAAAAAAACTCCAGAGCTGCTGGATATGTGGGGGGGGGTCATTAGAGAACCATCGCGTCGTGTGTGTGCAAGGTAATTGTAGTCGGCCGTGCCGTGCTGAGCTAGTGGATTCCACACATGGCTGGCCGGCGACCTATGACCTATAAACTTTACTGGGACGTCGGTTGGTGACTTGAAACCGTGACATAACGAGGCCACGTCCTCCGAGCGCGCTGCTGAAAGCGGCGGCGGCGCTGGCATCCTGTTCGCACCGGCCTTTGTCCCTCTACCTATTCTGCACACGCTCAGTGGAGTTGTGGATCGGGGTGAGGGGCTGTAGGTTGGGGGGAGGGGTCTGTGGAACAGGGTGGGACTGTGGACCAGATGGTTCTCCACACCGTCTTCCTGCGCCTTTTTTCCGCTTCGGCGGACTGAAAGAAGCGAACAGGTGTAAGCAGATAAGGCCATAAAGTATTGAGATGCACCCGCACAGCTTCACACACACCATCCTACGAGGCAGCGCACATCAATCATTTAGGACAGGCTTTCGCCATCTTGGCCCAGGCCGTGCAAGCCAAGGTTGTCAAGACTGTCGTTCGATAAGAGCAGCGGCTCAACTTCCCTTTTTCCATGGCTGGGGCCAGATGAATGACGCAATGCATTCTGAGACGGGGCAAAGTGAGCCAAGTGAACGACCGCGACGGCTACAGCGATGGCACAGCTCTCCAATCAACAAACGAGATGAACCTCCAGCTTTTAGCCAATAAGGGAAAAGGTGCTCATAAAACACATATGGAAAAAAAAGAAGAAAAAATAAAAGAGGAATCGAATGACAGATGGAGCAAGCTTGTGGGTGCAGGTCTCTATGGCAACGGGGAACTCGGGAACAGATTCGGGGTTAACGTGCGTGCGTTCCACCAGCAGGGGGCAGCCACAGCTTGTTCTGCAGCGTTGGCTGTGCTGTGCAGCTTTGCAAGGCGAAAGCCCGAACAAATTAAACATCTGTCACACGTAGTCTCATGTTGGCTTCCAGTCGCTGCTCATCGGTTCCAGAGCCTTTCAGCCCATCTGGCCTGGGAGCCTTGTGCTTCCGCAGGGCCGCCATCGCCTGGACGTTCAAAGCGCTGCGGCCTGTGCGACGCCTGCATAAATATTCCTTACGGCCGCGTACGACTCAACTGCACCGTGCAGAAAGCCTGCTCAAGGCACCGGGGGAGGGGGCGTGGCATCAAAGCCTCGAGGGTGTGGCCTCTCTCACTCACCTGTCCTCGTTCCGGAAGACAAACTTCCTCAGTTTCAGGTCCCGGAGGACCAGTCCGTTGTCGTGGCAATGCGCCACGGCCGAAGCTATCTGATGGAACAATCTGGCGGCCTCTTCCTCCCGAAGCTTCTTGCAGGTGCGGACGAACGAGTGCATGTCGCCATGGCTCCTCTCGAAGAACACGTAGGCGCGCGTCTCCCCCAGGAGGATCTCCAGGATCTGGTTGATGTGCTCGTGTCGGCCCAGGGCGAAGTAGCCTGCCAGAGACTCCTGGTAGCGGGCAATGTCAAAAACCTGAGAGAGAGAGGGGAAAGGAAGGAGGGAGGGAGAGAGGGAAGGGGGGAGGGAGAGAGGGAAGGGGGGAGAGAGAGGGGGGGGAAGGAGGAAGGGAGGGAGAAGGAGAGGAAAGGGGGGAGAGAAAAAAGAAGGGAGGGAGAGAGAAGGAAGGAAGCAGGGAGAGAGAAAGAGAAAGAGAGAAAGGGGGAAGGAGGAAGGGGGGGAGGGAGAAAGAGAGGGAAGAAGGGAGGGAGAGGGATGAAGGGAAGGAGAGAGAACGAAGGAAGTAGGGAGAGAGAAAGAGAGAGATATTAGTATCCAATGTGATGGTTACTTGGGGCTCAGTTGGGTTGTTAGCTCTGGAGGCTGCAGGCCCCGAGGCCCAGCTTTCCAAAACAAAGGTGCCGTGCAGTTCTACAAATGGAACCAGCTCCAGTTTCTATTAATAGACTAATGGTATATGATTGAATGCATGGAAATGGCCCCACAATCCATCTAATCTAACGTGATAAACCTCCTGGCCTCCTCCTCCTCCTCTTCTCCTGTGTGTGTCAGAGGTACCAGGTGAAGGCACGCGAGCGCGCACACGGCAAGTTGAGGAAGCGAAATGTACCGCAGAACAGGGTCTCCCTCGGTTTCCATAGCAACGCCTCTCCTATGGAAATCAGGCAGGCATTCAGGTGAGGGGGAGCCGGTGAAACCTGCAGCCCTTAAGGTCTACAGTGATGACCTGGACCTGGGCCTGGGCACACACCATCAATCAGGGAAATAGGTTTCAAATGGATTTACGTTGCCTAGAAACAACGAGTGCCAGAATGGAGGTCAGAATGCAAACTCGTATCGCCCCAAGGTGCGGGAACAGCCTAGCCTATTTACAATCTCACTAACCTGTTTTAGTGTGACTGCCTAGGAAAGGATGTTCTTTTAAGTCCATTAGGGCAATAAAACCTTTTTCTATTAACCAGCCAGTTAAACTACCCCACTTACAGTTCATATTATCGGATTGTACACTGGGGAGACTTCAGCCATACTGTAAATCAGAACAATTTTTTGCACAGTGAGGTGGAAAACGTATAGGTAAGGCCGAGAGCGCACTGTGCACTACTGTATCACATTAGTGACTGTGCACTACTGTGCACTCTCTCCTTAAGTCGTTGTAGATGGGGCGGAACTAGAACTTGAAAGCAAGGGTAACCTTCCCAAGGCACCTGCCCAGGGAATTCAACGCATCTCCGTCCTAGACACTGGGAGTGACCCCTGCAGGGGGGGGTGTCCAATCGAAGCACATTTGGCCGTTGTTCAGCCAGTGGGCACCCGTGGAGTGTCGGAGTTGGGGGGGGGAGGAGGACTGTTGGAGGTTACTCACTCCATTGTCAGTGTTACATCATGCAACCCGATACCACCCCCCCCCACACACACACACACACACACACACACGGCTATCGAGACGAGCGCGAGATCGCTACGGGCTCTCCATTCCCTTTTTTTTTCCATTACCCTCCTGTGTTCTCCATTTCCGATTCATGCATAAAATATGCGCGGACGAATTTTTCACTGCTGCACGAGGCATTTCGATACAGTGCATCATTTAGGATGCACGCGCGTGCCGTGCCCAAGAGGTCGATCATTTGGAGCAATGCAACTTGCAACAAAAATAATCATCATCTATTCTACACAGACGTGTTGCATCATGAAAATCTGATAAATGCACGGCGCACAACTCGTGACAATGATTTATAAGACAGTGCACGTGTCGATACCACTCCAATATAAACTACATTAATCTACCTATAAAATAAATATAAAAAACGTGGTTGATTGATGAGTAAAAGCATAATGCACGTGGTTAGAATATACCTGCACCCGTTTTCATGACTCATAAAGCCGTCAGTCAATGAAATGGGCCGTAAAAAAAAGCTTAGCTGGGAGCGAAACTCACCTTACATACGAGCTCTTCCCCACTGTGCAGGTGGGCGGCTCTGAAAACGTGGTCCCCCTCCAAGGGCTCCAGCAGGAGGTAGTCCCCGATGCAGGAGATGCAGTGCGAGGAGTCAGGTGTTTCCGGCGGGCTTGGAGACCCGAGGTTGGGGCTGAAACTCTGGTTCGATTCCGCAGTCCTCAGGCAAGACAACTCGTCGAAGTCGTGCGATTTGTGCCGTGATCTCCCATAACGTGAAATGTTAATGGGGTTTGACCTCTGTATGTTCATGGAGTATTCGATGTAATACTTCAAATAGAAATGGGGGGGTTTCCTGGACTCAACAGTGACGTCTCTTGATTGATTTTTGAGGGCTTTTAAACTTCAGTGATCTTCAAAGCAATGGTCAAATATTGGTCTGGAGGAATCAAAATAGAACTGACCTTTTGCTTTTACACCCCCCCCCCCCCCTGCAATTGCACTAAACCGTGAAAGGTAGCGATGTTTCCTATGTGGGCCAGGGGGCTTAAGCGATGTACGACACGTTCAAAAAAATGAACATAATTTCATGCAATTTAGATGGTCTTATTCGAGAGAGGCTGGATTTAAGTAGCCAACGAAAGCATTGCTTGCAGCGAGTGAACACCTTTGCACAATGTGTGCTGTAACAGCCCCAGTAAAGAAGGTACTGAAAATGCCAGATCGTTGCAAAAGCCAGTGGAAATATCAGATTCCAGCTTTGCAAATGACAATCGCTACAGAAAGCATCCAGCTAGCTGGCCGGCTAATCTTGACAAGTCGATCGATTGCATGACCACGTTTCGTAAAACAGAAACAAACCGGGCCGATCTTCAGTTTGCAGACGGGAGATTAAAAACGCACCGAGTTGCAAATGATCGTGGATCGAAATCCCGAGACTGAACGGGGGACATGGACAGCTGCAGCCTCCTCGGTCAGTGTCGCCCGGGCCTTGTTGCACAGATCACATCCATGCACGAACTATGATGATCGCCATCCAGCAAATATGGAGACAGAGAGGGGAAAAAATCGTAATTTTTGGAGCCCTTTGTTGTGTTCGGAAGTCGATATCCTCTGCGACAGATTAAAAAAATCCGAATGAATTGCGATCGGGCTGCTTCAACTGCTAAAAAAAGGAAAGGGATGGCCGACTTCCCCAGGCCTATCCCCTTGATTCAGCAGGACATCCTCTCCCGTGCTGCTGTACTTACGTGGCTGGGGGAGTCTAGTCCATTCAACGCGAGGTCAGCCCAGCTAACACACACCGCGTCTCAGTGCAAGAGCCGACAGCCTGGCAGGAGAACATTCCACACACACACACAACCTGCCCCCGATCCGCCCCCCTGACGTCAGTCACACACACAGGAACCCCATTGGTTTCCAAGCTGACTACAGTAATGCGCGGTCACGTGAGATTCATGCACGCCCCCCAGGAATCTAAATGCATCCTATTGCAAGAGCTGTAATGGAAATTGGACGTGAGGGGGATGGGAAATTGGAAAAATCTCAACAGACCGGAAATGCTGGGGAATTCTTGGAGACACTTCCTTAAAAAATGCAATTTATAGGAAAATGAAAACCAAGTTTCGGTCCGATTGTCATGTCATCGACGTGTCTCTCGGGTTGTTTATTGACCACGTATCTTCTCAATTGCAGTTGAGCAATGTTCGAAAGCGGTGCTTTAAAAAAAAAGGAGTCCATGTAGTAAAATATAGAATGCAGATCTGTGCATTTTAACCCCTTCACTGTAAGCTTGCAGCCAAACTCCAGCTAGAGTTATTTCTTCATGTCATAACCACAGAGCTGGACTACCCCCACGCTTCATGGAAATTCATTTTTTCACACAGAGCGTTCTTTTCAGAATGGTGGTCCACGGTTGAAGAATGTGATGCACCCACACAACTCTGTACACGTGTGTGTGTGTGTGTGATACACTGCTTTCACCGCCCACCCGAGTTCATTCCACATAGCATTACTAGAGCCTGTGTAGCCCTACAACGATTTTGATTGTATTAGGGTGAGACAAGATCAGTCGGAACGCGTACGTTTGCGTTCCAGAGGTTTCCAACCCTTGGTTTGTGTTGTTCCATAATGCCGAAAATGCTCTTGCGCTTCACATGTCCACCCACACCCACCCACTGTGTCAAGCATTCACCCACAACATGCAGTCATTTTAACATAGATTTGGTTAAGCCGAGGCTGCAGATGTGCATTAAAAACCCGAAATATAATCCCCCAAAGAAGCAGTGTGACCTGTTCCCCAGCGCACTGACCCATTCCTAGAGGAGGAGAGCAGGCGAGAAAGAAATCGAGAGTCGCATCAGCTCTCTGAACACGTCTGTGCTGAGGAGAAATGGCAGCCAGCCCTAGAGCCTTAAAGCAATCGTGTGCGAGCGTGTGCGAGCGTGCACTTGTGTGTCTATCGGCGTGATTGTGTGTATGTGTGTGCGCCTGTCTGAAACCGAGATCTGTCCTCAAAGACGCCAAAGGTCAGTGAGGATGACTGCAGTCTGAATCAGGCCCCTGGAGCCCTTCACCCCCCTCCCTTAATAAGATGAATTTGCCCCTGGACACTGATCTAAGGTCAGTTCCTCTCCAGTGATTTAGACGGTTTTGTGGAGGCGGGAAACTGATCCTGGGTCTGGGCCCAAAGGGGAACTTCTACTGAGAGTGATGACCACACAGATGGAGGGGGATGGGGAGGGGGATAACTGGAGATGGATGGAGAGGGTGACAAGGATTTTGCAGCTTCTCTGACCTAAAAACAGAAATACACTGTCGGACAGACAACTGCAGACAGAAGACGATAAGACAACATCAGAAGACAGACAGGAAGAAAAGGAAAGCTATTCTGGTTTTCTACAAGTGTGAAGTATACAAATATCTGGGAGCCTTTGAAAAGAACGACCTGCTCTACATAAGACAGAGTGGCTCTGTTGCTGTAGTTTCATATGAGACTTTTTCCAGCCTCTAATCACCCACCACCCACAACGTTCTCAGTTCACACCCTGTCAAAGATATTCTCGCTTATGTTTTGACGATGATAAAAATAAAATAAATAAATAGAGCATACCCCTACCTTCCTGTACCTTTTGCAAGGTGCATGAAACCAAGTTTTCAAGTTCAAGTTTTTTGTTGTTGTTGATATTTAGAACATGGTTCTAGGTTTCTACCATTTGGGTTTTGCAGTAACCCATATGCTAATTTCCCCTGAAGTAAACCAAATGGAAAATAAGTTATTTCGAGGATGCGTACAGTACATGTGCCACATTTCGGCCTTCTAGTCGCCTTGAGACCCGAAGCCTGGTTTCACCTGAATGAGAGGGAGATGAAAGAGAGAAAGAAAGTTCCAGTTTGATGACGTTCACGACCACCTTCCCATCTAGCACAGCGACCTGCTTGAATGGTCACAGTCACTCACAAACGTCAAAGCTGAAAGTTGAAATGTGACCGAATGAACGAGGAAAAATTGTCCCAATGGGACAAACGCTTGTTTCAAAGACTTGTCTGAACAGCAGATCTAACAAAGTTCAGCAGCGTGATGCTAACACCTCAAGCTCGGTCTGACCTTCTGGCAGTGTCTGAGAGAGTATATAGACCAGAGAGGAGGCTGTAATGAGACCTACTTAGCACTGTCAGAGTTCTGTCTGTGTTAATATACTGCTGTATAAATGTTCCGTCACAGTGGGTTTAGTGCCTTTTTGTGGAGAGTTTGTTGTTTTTAATTTTAACATAAGAGTTGGGTGGCTCAGCGGGTTAAGGCGTTGGCCTCAACATCGGAAGGAATTGGCCTCATGATCAGAAGGTTGTGAGTTCGATTCCCGGCTGTGGCTACGTGTTGTTGTGTCCTTGGGCAAGGCATTTCACCCTACTTGCCTCAGGGGGATAGTCCCCGTACTTGCCGTAAGTCTTTGGATGAAAGCGTCTGCTAAATGAATATTTATTTAACATAGTTGAATCAAATGACACTGCATTTTATTAAGATGATGAGATAAATAAGATCACGGTGCTCTGGATGTCTAAAAATGTTTTTATAAATACCACACACTGCATGTAAAACAAAGGATTGAAATCATTTTTTAATTTTTCTTATTCAACACCTTCCGGTCTTAAGACCTTCGTAAGCCTTCCGCTTCCACCCAGTTGCAAGAGTAGATGCTTGAGTTAAGGATGATGACCTAGTGTTGAAGAAATCAATTAATCAGTCCCGGCAGAAACTGGAGCGACGACTCAGCCAATCAGCCGAGCACTGGACGTTACACTGACCTGAATTTGACTGCTAACCAACCACCATATCTCAGTTTTCTTACAGTATGAGTCAAAATGTAAAGTCAAGTGTGTGGCAAGTCCAGGATGTAGGCTAGTGCCAGAGTGATTACGCTTTGTTTTTTGACGTTTCTGATTGGGGAAGTGATTGAGGAGAGCGATTTGAGTGAGTGGTTGTCTAAAGAGCCCCTCTGTGAAAGGTCTTCTGGCTTGGGGGGGGACGGGGGACGGGGGGGGGGACATGATTGGCCTCACTAGCTCTGATCTCTCCCTCATCGAGTCAGACAACAGAGAGAATGGCTTGTGGCAGCTCTGTCATTCGGAGCAGTGACTCATCCTTTAGCCGACAGAGATTAATAATAGTAATGTCGAAAAGCCGAACAAATGAAAATATACAACAGCAGCTAAGCCCTCCAAATGGACCCGCAGCGAAAATACGAGACTTTAAGTTCGACATTAACTGTTGCATTACGTTGAAAATGACTGTATTCTTGTTCAGGATTTCAATTCCCACAGCCAGTATAAAAACCATGAACACACAGAAGCAAAAATATTATGGATATGGATAGCTTAAGCAGGCTCTACAGATTTACTTACCAGTCTCTCTGGTCGAAAGCTTTGGCTAAACATGTCTGTAAAGCTCACACAATTGGTTCGAAACCTCCACTTTCTCGGGGCTGTTTAGAAAACTAGTACCGGCTTCAGCCTGGAAGATCAAGAGGTCTACACCAGCTGTGGAGGCCCCAAACAAACTTGGTCTCCATGGTGTGTATTTTTTCCTCCCACCATCTTGTACTCTTCCAGGAGGAACTGCATATGCATGTGGTCATTGTTGGAATGTAAGTTATGGATTATGTATCAGCAGAAAGGATAGGTCAGCAAAAACACTTCCTTATGTTCCATGACGAGAGGCTGAGAAGTAACACAAAATTAAAATGACTGTCCTTGTCTGGCCTCTGCGTCACACCCGCACACGCGCGCATGTTCAAACGCGCACACACGCGGCTGAGATTCGGCAACATCTAAGCAGCTGCCATGGCAACCTGTCTCCATCCCCGAGGGAACGCATGGTGCGGGACCGTAAACATCCTCGCGCCTCCCCCCCCCCCCCCCCCCCCCTCCTCCCCCCCTGGGAAATAACGACGCTGTTCGTGAACGCTGAGGCTCCTGGGGGGACATTTTGCGTCCGCGCTCGGGTGGAAAATTTGCGGCGACGCGCCAGCATCCTGCCTCGGATCCGTGCCTCCGTCGCATGCTTTCCACGATGCCGATCGAAACGGCTCCATCGTGGTGCGATTGCGGCACGCTGAGCCCCCCCCTTTTCATCAGGCTTCCATTACTGTATCTGTCTGAACTACAGAGCGACCCGCTGATACGGTGTCTCTCGCAGCCATGTGTGTTTCTGCATGGAGAGCCATTAGAGGTCATGCTAGATTATGCCCATTTGTCAGCCATTCTGGGCAGAGTTGGGGCTTTGAGGCTGTGCTTTGATGCCGCTGTGCATCAGGGAGTCTTAAAGTGCTTCCACGGTCTCCGGCGGAGTCCTGACCCGCTCGAACCAACCAGCCGGATGCACACATCTGTCCACACACACCTACTTATACACACATACATCTACATGTACACACACGCGCACACCTAAATACACCCACACACACCTACGTGCACCTGCACACCTACATGCACACACACACACCTACATGCACATACACCTACGTGCACACACACGCCTACATGCACACACACACCTACTTGCACACACACACACCTACAAACACCCCCACACACCTACATACACAACTACACACACACACGGGCATTTGCATGCACAGGTACCAGAAAACACACACAAACCCCCTACTTTTCCACATTTCCCCCCCCTTCCTGTGGGGCCCAGTCCTGCAGAAACAGTCCCAACAGGCTGGTGTCAGGTGTCCCCCCCCCCCCCTCACCGTGTGCTGGGCTTCCGTACAGAACCACCCCAGCAGGGGGGGCCCAGACTGGGGTTGTGAAGTCAGCGAAAAGCAGGATGTGCTGTCGGCTGGCACGTGAGCAAGGCCTTGCCAGCACCAGGCACATGTTGAAAACAAACGAGCGCCGCTCGTTTCGACGGATGCATCAGATCACGTGGAGGGGCAATTCACGCCAGATGAACAAGCCTAGATGCGCTGCTCCTTCGCGAGCTGTTTCCCCAGCGGAAGTCCTGGCGAGGTGGGGAGACTTGCAGCGCCACAAGTAATCCTGCGGCAAAGCTTCTTTACGCGGGATAATAACGTCAACATGTTTGACGGGGAGGGAAAGCTGATTTATCCGTCTTTTAGTCTGCGATGGCTTTGGTGAGAGAGCGAGAGGGGAAGGAAGGAAGGAGGCGAGGGGGCAAGAGAGGAAGGAAAGGACGGAGGACTTTCCATCTGTTGCACCGCTGTACCAGTCGACCGAGATCAGCAGTGACAGTAATGATCTGTTTCGACTTAGCCGGCTAACAAAAGCAGGCATGTCGAACAAGGCATGCCTGTGGCAAACAGCTCTGGTCATGGGGTCAGAACGGTTAGCATACCATTACAGCTGAAACGGCTGCACCGCAGCCAAACACGGTCGGCTTTTTGCGGACGCAATCACGAACGCTTTGTTTAGTTTTGGACGTAGCGGGGTAGAGAAACGAAATGACAGAACAGACTTAGATGTCGGATGGCGCCGCGGCGACAGGGAAGACGTCTACCGCGTCTTATCTGAGAGGGGTCGCATGGCAGCGAATGCGCGTGCGTGCGCGCGTATGCGTAAACAGGCCTAGGATTTGAAGGTCATGGCTGTTACTGACCCCAGAATCAGATAAGACAGGCTGGAACTCGGTCTCTCTTCTGGTAGATAGTGTCTCTGACTGAGCTCAGGAGGCCCTGGGAGAGACGTCAGAGCAGATCAGAGACAACCAGCTGGCCGACCGTGGACCGTACCGAACAGGCAGAGAGAGTCCTTCCATTGCTGCTTGAGATCCAGACTAATTTGAGGTTTGGTGTTTTTGTACTCTCTACTGGAGATGTTCCATTGGTCAGCAGAAACGTGGCGTGTTTATTTATTTTTATGTATTTAGGAGACGCTTTCATCCTTGGCCCAAGGACACAACGTCGCGTAGCCACAGCCGGGAACCTTCCGATCGCGAGCCCAAGGCTTTAACCGCTGAGCCACCTGCGCTGGTTGCACAACCTCTGGTTGTGTTCGTTTCCCAATCCGCCCTTCCTGTCGAGACTTTTCACCGCGTTCCGCTCGCGTCGTCAAACTGTCCAGGCGATTCAGCCGCGCAGCTGCCACCCCCTCCTCTCCTTTCAATTGTCCTCCCCTCCTCCCTCTCCCCTCCCCTCAGATCGCCAGATGATCGAAGAATTTTTTAATGAAGACTAATTAAATGACCTGCTCCGAAGTGGCACGTACATGGAACGAGGACCCGTGATGTTCGCTAACGCACAATGGTAAACAAAGGCTGTGATAGGAAGTCCTATTCTCCTGGAATATTCTCCTGCTGTTCTATGTTCGAATGTGGTCTCTGATGCATTAATAACGAACGTGCTAATGTATATTTCAGAGTGCATGTACGCACGTGCACGACGTGATACAGACAGCGTGAGTTCATGTGTGACTGCGGGTGCTTGTGTTTGTTTGCTTGTGCATGTTCCTAAATTCCACGTGTGAATGCGTAGGTGCCCGTGTGCCTGTGTGTGCCTGTGTGTGTGCCTGTGTGTGTGTGTGCCTGTGTGTGCCTGTGTGTGTGCCTGTGTGTGTGTGTGCCCATGTGTGTGTGTGTGTGCCGGGGAAACAGCAACGACTGTCCTTCACAGTGCTCACCGGCAGACTAAACAGACACACTCACAGAACATTCCACAGTCTTCTCTCTGGCACGCTCGCTCACCTGGCAACCATTGCCGGAGGGAGAGATACCACAGGCCGACCCCAGCCCCCGGCCCTGATCCCAGCCCTGACCCTGATCCCAGCCTTGGCCCTGATCCCAGCCCCGGCCCTGACCCAAACCCCAACCCTGACCCTAGCCCCAGCCCTGATCCCAGCCCCAGCCCCAGCCATGACCCCAACCTCCGACCCCGGCCCCGACCTTAGCCCCAGCCCCTTTCCCGTCATGACTGCCCAGCCTCCGCCTCGACGAACATCGCCCCAGCCAAGACATACAACTTCATCCATCGTACACCTCATCTGCTGCTCATTCTGATCACAGCAACGTTTACAACTACCAAACTTGGCGTCTGAAGCAATGTAAAGCACGTAACGAAGCATCGAAGATGACAAAGAGAGAGAGAGAGTGTTGTCCCTCTGCTGGTATATTGCTGTGTAATTGCATCGAGGGGCAGGGGGGGGTGGATGGGATTGAGGACATGCTGTATTATGGCTGAGATGAGCCAGAAGGTCTATCCTATGAAAACCTTAACAGATGGTTTTCTGGAAAACTTAATTTGTGCAATATGCTGCGCCGACCCTCCCTATACCCCCCCCCCCCTCATATAATAAGAGGAGAAGAGACAAGGGAAGAGAAGGGATGAGAAATGAGAGGCGGATGCCCTTGTACCAGAAAGGGAGGTAGAGAGAGAGAGACAATCTCCTCCAGACAAAGAGATACAATCACGCTGCGAGAGAAGAAAGAAGAAAGAAAAAGAGAGAAGGAGAAAAAAAGAACGCAGATGAAAGAGCGTAATGAAACAACAATAGGAGATGAAACGTCGTAACTCTCCTTCTCCCGCTATCGGTTTCCCGTTGATTGAATTATGAGATAGCGCTCCTACGCGAGCGCCAGAATATCTGTCGAGATGGGGAGCCCTCCTCCGTCATGTTTCCCCGCGCACGAGATCCTCTGACCGTGATAAGAGGGCCGCTAGGCTGCTACCAGCAGACAAGCTGTACAGGCAACCCACTTCAAACCGACTATAAATCACGCAACTATCCCCGTGTTGCGTGTTTCGTGAGGAATAACAACCCCCCCCCGCCCCAATACCGGCTCTTTCATGTGTGCGTCAACAAAACGCCACGTATTTGTTAAAGTATTTGTTCAAATATTCTGTTTGTTGTTGTTTTTGTGGCGTACACGGCCGCTGTAGGTAACTAGCTCCATTGTGAAAATCAGGCAGGCCAAAAGCTCAATCAAGCTCAGCTAGCGCTCTACTATGAATCTGACTCACGCTGCTGCCAGCAGAATGAATGGCTGCTGCCTGCTTGGCGTGCACGCTCTCATGGCCCCGCGCCAGAGTGCTAATTTAAGCTGCAGGCCTGCTGGAAGGAGAGAGAAGGGTGGGGGGAGAGGGAGAGGGGAGAGTGGAGAGGAGCCCAGCCCAGACAGGAGAGCCATGGATGGGGGAGGGTGCCGTCACCGTGGCTTCCCTGCTGAGGACTGACGGCTGTAATGCTCATCAATGGGCATGAGTCATCTACAGTAGATACCAGCGCTATTACTTGCTCGCCTGCCTGCCTACCTACCTACCTACCTACTACTTACTTACCTCAGAATCAAGAATCCATTTAATCGCTATGCAAGATATACAAACACTCTTTAATGGCAGACAAGAGCAAACATAGAACATACTTACCTACCTACTTACCCACCTACTTACCTATCTGCCTACCTACCTACCTCACGCATTCCTCCCTCCATCCCTCCCTACCCATCTACCTTCCCACTTTCCTACCTATCTATCTACCTACCTACCTACCTGTGGACTTTCCTACCTGGCTACCTATCTGCCTACTTTTACGCTTGCCAACTTTCCAGCTGTCCTGCTTGCCTGTCTGCCTGCTTGCCATCTAATCAGTAGAACACCACGTGAACATACTGTATTTCCTGGCTGGCTTCGCCCACTTGGAAGCATAGATCATGCAATCTGTTCAGGCTGATGAAGCTCGCCTGGTTTATCGGTTGTACTTTCACCGGCAGTCCAAGCTGTTCGCCGGCTCTAAAGCGCGGTATCATGTACCGCACTAACAGCCGCTGGGATGGAAACCATCCAGGAAGAGGGGTGGAACGGCAGGAAGATCCACCGAGTAACGACCTCTCCGGATCAGTCGTCTCCCCCTCAAAGGTCAGGTGGCGTTCGAGAGTTAGCAGTTAGCGGATCGCCCGGGCAGACTCCGCCAGGGCTGGTTTCACTTTCAGACCCTCCCACCCCTCTCCCACGTCCTCCCACAGACTCTTCTGCAGAGCTGGGAACTTCCATCGCGAAGATCCACGTTCGTGATCAAGGGCCGAAGGCAAAAGCGTTAAGCCAGGCATCGCAGGTAAAGAAGGAAGAAGACATTTGTTGGATCGCATCTTGAATAGCGCAGATTCCTCGTTTAGCCAAACCGAGCTGTGTTTAAGCGTAACTGTTAGTGAGACGACAAACGATCTGCGATAATATCTGAGGTGGCGATTCCGAGGGAGAAACTGCCAGGGGGGGAAAGGAGAGCTAATGTACAGCCTCTTTATCTGTCGCCGGTTTCACTTACGTTTTTTATGTAGGCCACTGCTTATCGTAACAACAACAAGCAAACGCATCTCACCATCACTGCAGGTCGATCTGTCCTCTGGTCTTTATGTCCCTCCACTGATTAGGTGTTTGTGTGTGTGTGTATGTGTGTGTGTGTACGAACGAGGAATGTTAAAAGGATTTTTATCGGCTCGGTAAATGTTTTGATCCTATACACCTATTTGATTGTTTTCTTGATACGGTATCAGATGGGGAGAGGAGAATGCAGGCTGGAATGGTGGAACAGGAACGGCTGGTTCACAATACGCACACTGCTCAGATCATCCAGATCTCTCTCTGTCTCTGTTTCTCTCTCTTCCTGGGGTTTTCTGCCTTGATTGGAACCCCCTGCCTTAACCATCCGTGGTGACATTACGGCAAGACAGAGCTTGCCTCTGCTCTCCTCCTCTCCTCTCTTCCTCTTCTCTCCTTCCCTCCTCTCCTCCCCTCCTCTCCTCCCCTCCTCCCCTCCCCTCTCCTCCCCTCCCCTCCCCTCCCCTCCCCTCCCCTCCCCTCCCCTCCCCTCTCCTCTCCTCTCTCTCCTCCCCTCTCCTCCCCTCCTCTTCTATCCTCCTCCTCCCCTCTCCTCCCCTCCCCTCTCTTCTCTCCTCCCCTCTCCTCCCCTCCTCTTCTATCCCTCCTCCCTCCCCTCCCTCCCCTCCCCTCCCCTCTCCTCCCCTCTCCTCCCC
>CM059327.1:10544300-10546800 GCA_030340685.1 Protosalanx chinensis
GCGGTGGGTGGGCGGGGGGGGGGGGGGGGGAGGGCACCATTCACTCTCATTCGTTCCGGCTCGGAGGAGATTGGCTGGCGTTGTAAATAGTATGGATCGGGCCTGCCGGCGTTAGAAGGATCTTCCTTTGGTTTCATGGAACTCCATTAGCATAGTGTAAGTGTTTATTGGTCCTGCATGCAGAGTGTTATTAGGCTGGTCCAGGGTGACTTTGTGGCGTCTTATTGGGAGTGTGCCGAAGCCAGACGCCTCTCGTAAAGTAGCATTCCTTCCGCAGTTAGCATGTGTTGGTGAGTCCCACTCTGTTGAACTATTGTTGATGTTGCTGCCTTTGGTTCACACCCAGGGCATGATGCAAGCACAGGCTCTGACCAAGACACAACCGGCTGGTATGGGAGGGTGTGTGTGTGAGTGAGTGTGTGTGAGGAGCTCTTCACCTTCACACTGATCAGCGCGCTTCTCTTCTGTGCGTTTGATGTGCGTGTTCTGTGTGTGTTTGCGTTGGACGTTTGTGTTGCGTGCACCGGGATTAGGGTTATGGTCACAGCTAAATCTAGTGCTCCTGCCTCTCCGTGCTGCCAGCCCTCCACCAGACGTGGCTGAATTACTCCCGGACAGGAATCCCAGCCGTCCAGCTTGGACGCGCCGACCGGAACTGGATCCCGTCTCCCGTTTTCCGAGCTGGACTGGCTCGTCCGACGCAGAGCAGGCAGGATGTGACCTCGCGCTCCTCCCTTCCGAAACCCCCGCCCTCCCCTGCTCTCCCTCCACCCCCGCCCCCACTGTTAAATGAATTCCTCTGGGCTAATTCAATCTCGAGGTGATGCGTGTGTGTCTGTATGTGCGTGTGTTCGGGGGGGGGGGGGGGTTACACGTGCCTTGCAGTCTTGCCTGCTCTCAAGATGAATGGCTGTCATAACCCTCGTCTTTCTGGTAAAACAACAATCTTTCCTCGAGGCATTCAAACGGCAGGAAGTGCTGGAAAGCCATTGAAGCCGATCCTTGTTAAATACTTCACAAGTGCTCGTTAAATACTCCTCAAAGTTATTTTTTATAGCAGAAAGAATGGTTTCTGTTGCGTCTCCTCCACCGTGGTGCATTAACTGAACATCGAGTCTTACTTGGCAGTTGGTTTTGATTTACATTTACGCACCTCCCTGTGAGTGTTTCAAGAGAGCAGCATGAATGCAGGGTAGGGAGCACATGACACACACGCGCGCGGACCATGACACACACCACCCACGCGATCACACACACGCCGAGCCCGAGCATGTTCTGAGCGTGCTCACGGGTGACTGTCAGGCAGGGCGGAGGAATGTAAGTGCCGCCGCTCCTGCTCTCTTGCCCTTTGCCCCTTTGACCTGCGGCGATGAGACACGACAAGGGTCAGAGGAGGTTTACTGGAGCCGCAGCAGTCACGCATCGAGGATAGAGGTGTGGGGCCTGTTGGTCCGGTGGCCAGCTGAGGGAGGCTGGGGGGGGGAGCAGGGGGATTGACTCACTCCGTATTGACTCACGGGGGGGGGGGGGGGGGGGGGGGGGGAGCAGGGGGGGCACTGGGGGGGCAGGGGGAGGGGGGGGGGGAGTGGGCAGGGGGGCCGTATTGACTCACGACGGGGGGGTGGGGGAGCTTCCCTCGTCCTGGTGCTGTCGCAAGTTAATGGGCGGTAATGAGAAACCTCGTTAATGGGATCCGGGACAATGGAAACAGCTTTTCCAATCGCTTCTCAACTTCCACGAAAAGTTACACAAACTTGATCCGCTTTGCGTTGTCGTTTTTTTTCTTCTCTTCTGAGTGTGTTTCCCTCTAATGGCTGCTTGCATTTCAGATGCAGAGAGAGAGGAGAGAGAGACAGAGAGAGAGAGAGACGGAGAGAGAGACAGAGAGCGGAGAATTTGCAAGAGCTGAGACAGAAAGAGATGTTGTTGGTGTAACAAGATAGTGGTCACACCCAGCACTTCCTCACTATGCCTAAGGATGTGCTCCATTTCCCAAGCCCCCAAGGACCACACGCAAATAAGATCACTTTCACCGAAAAGGAACTAGTCGGCAACGCATTTCAGCCGGGGAATATCCACAGGGAGACTGCTGTCTGTTACGTTCCGGAAAATTCTGGAACAGGCCTACCTTCGAAAAGGTTACATTCCGGAATGTCTATCAAGACAGAAGCAGAAAATCTTCTATATTTTAGTTTTCTTTCTTTCAGCGGAGTGTTGAGTAGGAAAGACATGACAAATCCAGCAAGGGAAACTTTCAGGCTATCAGAAGTTGAAGATACTACTGGATTCTGTTTTTTTCTGTGATCAAATTCATCTTTAATGCAGTTTAGACAGGTTGAAGGTGCACCGATAAGAAACATAACACTCGCCTCCCTATGGGTTAATGTGTCACCATATCTTTTCAAAGTCGATTCTGAGATGAACCGGGAGTCTCTTAGAGAAGTAGACGTGAGTAATGCGTGAGACTACTTTGAATCTGTTTTGCGTTCATACGCATCAT
>CM059327.1:10549300-10634300 GCA_030340685.1 Protosalanx chinensis
GACTTTGGAACATCTGCGAGTCCATTTGGTCCTTGTTAATTATACAGCACTAATTTAAACTGCTGCAGAGATGCTCGGTGAACTGTGGGATATTTTAACGTGGCGTATCTCTCTCTCTCTCTCTCTCTCTCTCTCTCTCTCTTGGTTTCGCTCTCTCTTTCGCTTTCTTTCTGTTCGTCTCTCTTTCTTCCTCTCTGTCTGTCTATGTCTCTCTCTTTCTCGGTCTGTGTCCCACTCTCTCGGTCACCCTCTCTTTCGCTCTCTCTCTCTCTCTTGGTTTTGCTCTCTCTCTCGCTTTCTTTCTGTTTGTCTCTCTTTCTTCCTCTCAATCTGTCTATGTCTCTCTCTTTCTCGGTCTGTGTCCCACTCTCTCGGTCTCCCGCTCTTTTTCTCTCTCTCTCTCCATGTATCCCTCTCTCTCTCTTCCTCTCTCTCTCTTCCTCTCTTCCTCTTCCTCTCTCTCTCCATGTATCCCTCTCTCTCCATGTATCGCTTTCTCTCTCTCTCTCTCTCTCTTTTCCTCTTGTCTCTCTCGACCTGTTGTCTGAGGCAGGACAGTCTGCCTGTGTTTGAGGGTCACGTCCCTCCCCAGCTCTGCTGCTGTCGCTGGCTCCGTTTACTGCATCCAGGCGCTTCTCATTCCAGCGCCGATTGTTTATGTACTTTCAGATTACTAACAGGGAATTTGTCGCTGCCCAAAAAAACGAACGTTTAAAAGCGTTCAGGCAGATCCCAACTGTGTTAACGCCCGTGGACCCGCGCGCTGAACGAAAGGAAAAACGGATCCCATAGAAGGCTGCATCCAGATAGAGAACGTGTGGAGCGTTCTGATTGGTTACGTAAGGCGAGCATGCTAGGAGAGCATATGCGCACACACACACGCACACGCAGGGCCCGAGGGGCGAGTGTTTGCGTTTCCTGTAATCTGAGCTTCCGTTCTCTAAGAGATGATGTAACTGGATGCCAGCCCCGGACCAAACCAGAGAGCCAGGGAAGGCAGACACCGAAACATCCATTTGGAGTGTGTGTTCGTGTGTGTGTGCGCATCTACGAGCATGTCTATGTGCGCAACACGCAGATGCGCGCGTGTGTGTTCTTCCACACAGGCCAATTCGTCGTAGGAGTCAGATGGCTCAGCGGTTAAGGCGTTGAGCTAATGATTGGAAGGTTGTGAGTCGATTCCCGGCTGTGGCTACATGAAGTTGCGTCCTCGGGCAAGGCACTTCACCCTACTTGCCTCAGAGGGGAATGTCCCTGTACTCGCTGTAAGTCGCTCTGGATAAGAGCGTCTGATAAATGACTCAATGTAAATGTAGGATAGCTCCTCACCCTCTCGTCAGGCAGCGGTGATGAGGGATGGTACGGCAGTACGAGCGCTCTGTGACAGCGTGGATCGACCTGCAGTAAGCAGGGGGCTTTTTATTGCATCACGCTGCCCTGCAGATAGTTTTACAAGGTCGCAGAGATGAGGCTGCCTACCAAGAGTCCCACGCCGCCATCAAACTCGAAATCTCATCTCTGGCTCATCCGCTCAGGTTCCCTGAAGTCAGAGATGGGGGCAGGTGATGCAGTAAGGCTTGATAAGGTCTACTGGTATGCCTGGCACTTATGGGAGCGATGGGGAACTCTAAATGCACAGTGACTTTCACACTTCCAAATTGGACATGACGTGTCAGTGGAGCTCGTATAACTTTGTTGGAGTTCCTGCGCTTGGATTTATGTTCGCATGTGCGTGCGGTGGCGTGTGTGTGTGTGGTTGGGTGTGTGTGGCTCTCTGCGCGGCTGTGTGTGTGGATGTGCGTGTGGCTGCGTGTGTGAGTGACTGTGCGTGTGGATGTGCGTGTGGCTGTGTGTGTGTGGCTGTGGCTTTGTGTGTGAGTGGCTGTGCGTGTGGCTGTGCGTGTGGCTGTGCGTGTGGCTGTGTGTGTGTGGCTGTGGCTTTGTGTGTGAGTGACTGTGTGTGTGGATGTGCGTGTGGCTGTGTGTGTGTGGCTGTGGCTTTGTGTGTGAGTGGCTGTGCGTTGTGGCTGTGTGTATACATGTGGCTGTGTGTGGATGTGTGTGGCTGTGTGTATGTGTGTGTGTGTGTGTACCCAACCCCTAGATGACTCATCAGCCTCTGGAACAAGTGAGCTAGTTCTGGCTCCGATCTCTTTAAGAAGACACTTCACGCAGAGTTGAATGTAAATGTTACAAATGTTCTTCCAGACGCTTCTCTTTCTCCCTCGCTCCTCAAATGGATTTTCCATCTTCTCTCTGGTTCTGGTCCAACAGTGTCCCAGGTATTAATTATGGATGTGTTCAGAGAAAAACCTTTCTGGCTGAGAGAGTCTTTTATAAACACCTTCTGACAAGAAGTAGAGGCTGCGTTCAGGGAACGTCCGCCGTTTGACGTTGTTAGCTTTGCAAGCGTTGGGAAGACTCGGTATTGTCTGAAGTCGGTTCTGACACGTGATGTAAATACTGTGGGAAACGAGCTCATTAGCAGGCTTAGCGCTGCCGTGCGGTTGTCATGGTGACGCAGTGGGATTTTCCTGTTTGATAGAGTTAGACGCCGCTGAAGATGGAGGGAAGGAGAACGTGACCCTGGCTGGTTCCGAGGCTCCGGTCGCGGTCCTCTGCACCGACACGGACCGCGCTCGAGAGGACCGCGCCTCCTCTCTGTTCGTCCTCTCCCTGGTCCTGTGACTAACTTCATCCACATGGCTGCGTGCTCGTCCTGGACACGCGTGTCTTCATCCATCGACCTTGCCGTGCGGAGGTTCTCTGCATGCGTGCGCGTGCGTGAGAATCACTGTTTATACGTGAGGATCGAATATGCAAGCGTGTATCTACATCCGCCTGTAGGAGTATATGTGTGTATCCGTATCTGTGTGTGTGTGTGTGCTGTCTGCTCGTGACCCATTTGCCAATCGAACACAGTGTTCCCCCGCTCCGCTCGGGTTTCCATGCCAACGCAGGCAGTGGCAAGACGCATGCTGAGGACCCTGGAACTGCAGTGTGTGTGTGTGTCTGTCTGTGTGTGTGTGTGTGTGTGTGTGTTTACGTGTGTATGAATGAGACCCAGTCCACACCCACAGTACAGTAAACTGTTGGTGCAGCTATAATCAGCCGGATCATTCTTTGCCTTGGGAAACACTTTCACAGGCATTCTCTGAGGCTAACCACCAGATTCATTCACAGTAGTAAGAAGCTGAAGTAATGCATTCACATGAACAATGAGGTTAGAATGGCCGGTAGTTATAGGAGGAACTCTGCTTAGAAAAAAAACCTCCAGTGAGTCAGTGGAAAAAGGAGGCAGCTGTTGGCTGAGATACGAAAGGTGAACCACGAGATTCATTCATGTGCACCGAGGAAGAAAGGAGGCAGAGGAGGGGAAGGAGACACTGAGGGAGAGAGGGAGAGACAGAGGGAGATGGGGTGAGAGAGAGAGACTGCAAGAGAGAGAAAGAGACAGAGCGAGACAGAGCGAGAGCAATGGAGAGAGAGAAAGAGAGAGAGAAAGAGACAGGAAGAGACAGAGCGAGAGAAAGCTAGAGTGAGAGACAGCGAGCAAGAGAGAGAAAGCGAAGAGAGCGATAGAGCAAGATTAAGGGAAAGGAGGAGAAAGAGAAAGAGCGAGGGGGCAGAGAAGCAAAGAGAAAAAGAGAGAGGGAAGAGAGAGAGAGGAAGAGAAAGGGAGAGAAAGAGTGCGAGAGACAAAGAAGAATAGACACAGAGGAGATGGTAGATTCCCTAACAGATGCAACATGTGACTAATTTGGCGGCACCAAGTCTTCATCCGACCACGGCCAATTTGTGCAGCTCAAGGTGACCCCTGGGACCGAGTGTGAGTCTGTGTGTGTAAGTGTGTGTGTGTGTGTGTGTGGGTTCTTGTGTTTATGCGTGAGTTTAAGCTTCCGGGAGAATGGGCTCAGTCTGCTCTGTTTAATGTTGCTCCCGGAAGATTCCAGAAGGGATTCATTTTGTGAAGTGCCTCCCATCCTGTCTCTCACCGCCCCCCCCTCACCCCCCTGACACCCACATCCCTCGTCTACAGTACAGGAACCAGCCTGTCAAAGGGAAAAAGGTGCTGTATCTGCTGCCTGCTTTTCACTTAGTCTAACTCTTCAGGATCAAAGGAAATTGCGCTCGCTCTCTCTCGTTCTCGAACCGAAACGCACACGCATGCACGTTGTCTTTCACACACGCTCGCACGCACTAATCGCAGCTGTGATTAATGAGCCTGGTCTGAGTTCTCCCAGGTAACAGTATTATCGGCACAGCTTGATGCTATACTGATCAATCACTTTAATGCTAAAAGATAAATGCAGCTATCTCCCCCCCCCCAACCCCCCAACCCCCCCACCCCGACACCTACTACCACTTTGGTGAGTCCTCCAGGGTTCGGTTACCCACTGCTAGACCCGTAGGCAGGTGTCAAGGCGTCCGCCAGCCACCTGATTCAACTCAGAGGACACAAAGCTCTTCCTGTCTCCTCCGCGAATTAATTAGAAGAAGAGGAGAAAAAAGAAGCGTCTTTCCGGAAGGCGACAGAAAGAAACCAAAGCTAAATTAGAGCCGTATTCCCGATACGTTATTCAACGGAATCTCTCACATATTCGAACGAGATCTCGTCGCTGCCGACCACATACTGGCCTTTGAAGTCACGTATAAATAGACGTGCCGCGACGATAATGAATCGACAGCAACCCAGTTTGCGCATATTCGGACACCGTGGTCGTAACGAGAGCACGGAACTAGATATTGTCTGTAACGCATCACAATCTTTTCCTGTCAACACATCCTTACAGCAATTCTTTGGTAACCAAATAATCAGTTCTGCAGAATCCCAGACACACACACACAAGTTCGGCCGCAACCCTCGGCACGCATGCACACACACACACACGCACACATGTTTTTTTAGGAGGGTGAATCACCCGCCGTCTTTGGGGTTGTTCACGGATGACTCATCCCCTTCAAACGGCGGTCCTCTAGGAACCTTCACACAGCAAGGGGATCTCTGACACGCACGCACGCACCCAAATACCCACACACACCTAGCCTACACACACACACACAAATACCCACACACACCGAGTCTACACACACACACAAATACCCACGCACACCTAGCCTACACACACACACAAATACCCACGCACACCTAGCCTACACACACACACCCAAATACCCACGCACACCTAGCCTACACACACACACCCAAATACCCACGCACACCTAGCCTACACACACACACTCAAATACCCACGCACACCTAGCCTACACACACACACAAATACCCACACACACCTAGCCTACACACACACACAAATACCCACGCACACCTAGCCTACACACACACACCCAAATACCCACGCACACCTAGCCTACACACACACACAAATACCCACACATACCGAGCCTACACACACACACAAATATCAGAATCAGGTTTAATCGCTATGCAAGTTTAACAAACATAGAATTCACTGTGACAGAGAAGAGCAACATAGAACATGTATAGGAGTAAAAAATAAACATGTACAAACATGTACATGTACAAATACCCACACACACCGAGCCTACACACAAATACCCACACATACCTAGCCTACACACACACACACAAACACACATACCCAGCCTACACACACACACACCAACACACATACCCAGCCTACACACACACACACAAACACACATACCCAGCCTAGACACACGGCAAAGTCCACATATGGATGAGAAAATGAGGCTATATGAAGGCAGACGTGCTCACGTGCACACATGCTCACGTGCACTCCCAGGTGTGCACAAGAACGGCCACACGCAGTCACACACACAGTCACACACACAGTCACACACACAGTCACACACACAGTCACACACAGTCACACACACAGTCACACACACAGTCACACACACAGTCACACACACAGTCACACACACAGTCACACACAGTCACACACACCCAAAGGATTACAGTCTACTTGATATCTGTGACGCTCTGGCAGTGGGGAAGCCCACCAGCGCCGGAGCGTGTGCATGGGTGTGTGTGTGTGTTTTCCAGCGGTCACGTGCTGGGAGAGATGAGTCACCGGCAGGTTTGTCAGGGAGCGGCTGGCGAGAGGGGAGCGCAGCGATGCGGAGCTCCTCGTTGCCCTGGCGACGTCTCTCCTCCTCCCGCCCGCTCGGCGCTGCTCGGCAACACGGCCCCGCCCCACCTCGGCCGCGCTTCACCTGTCAGGGGAGCCCCGATGACTCGCCCGTCGAAGAGCTGTTCGGGCCCCGCTCGCACGCTGGGGCAGGGGGGCAGGGCAGGGAGAAGGGGGGGGGGGGGGGGGGGAGGGGGGGAGGCTTAATCTTCCCCAGTCAGACCGACTGGTCTCTCTCCTCCATGTTTTTCCCAGAATGTCTTCAAGCTGTTCTTGCTTTTCATCTGCCCTGCATGTTACAGAGAAACATGTGTGTGCGTGGGGCGCTGGTGCGTACATGAGTGTGTGTCCGTGTGTGTGTCCATGTGTGTGTCTTCCATGTGCCCCTAGGGTTGGAAAACTGTGGACAGAGATAGTAAAAATAGATTACGCCAACAGGAGAGATAAGTAGCCTAGAACGAGTGGGTATGTGTGTACATGTAAGCCTGTGTGTGTGTGTGTATGGTGTCTGAGTATATGCATGTGTGTGTCTGTGTGTGTGTGTTTCTATGTATGTGTGTGTGTGTCTGTGTGTGTGTGTCAAGGTGTGTGTGTGTGTCTCAAGCAGGCTGCTGAGAGGAGCCAGAGGAGGAGCTTTGATTGAGCAGCTTCAGGCTCTGGCACAGGCCTGCTCTCTGCAGGGGGGAGAAACAGCGATAGGCCATCGCCCTCGCACCCCAGGGGAGGCTGAGAGTGTGCGTGTGTGTGTGTATGTACGTGTGTGTGCGTGAGTGTATGTGTGTGTATGTATGTATGTGAGTGAGAGTGTGTTTGTGTGTGTGTGTGTGTGAGAGTGAGAGTGTGTCTGTGTGTGACAGTGCGTGTGTAAGTGATTGAGAGTGTGTTTGAGTGAGAGTGTGTGTCTGTGTGTGACAGTGTGTGTGTGTGTGTGTGTGCACGTGTGAGTGAGAGTGTGTGTGTGTGTGAGTGAGTGTGTGTGTCTGTCTGTGATAGCGTGTGTGTTGTGTGAGAGAGAGTGAGTGGAGAGTGTGTGTGTGTGCGTGTGTGTTTGTGAGGGGTGAATCATTCATCCTGAAGACGCCCCAGGACAGACATTAATGTTCAGGCAGACGGTAGGGGGTCCGTGCCTCAGAATCACCTGAGGACCAGAGAACAGACCGGAGAACTGGACGTCCCCCGCAGGATCACTAGTATACCGAACGCTTTCAACTTAAGAAGATCAACGTCAGCCTATCGAGCCAGGCCATCTCTCCAGAGGCACACAGAGCCTTCTGTCCAGAAGAGCCAGGCGAGGGACATCTGCTGTCCCAGATAAGCAGGGAGTAAAGAGGGGTAAGCAGGCATGCTGGAAGGGAAGAGGACGATTAAAGAACCTAATCCTCCTGACATCTGACAGGAGGAAATCGCGCAGACCGCAGTGTTGAAGAGACGGCTCTATTCACGCTCGCTGCTAGGCTGCGCGCACGCCGACACGCACACACTTGACGCGCACGCTGACACGCGCTCAGGGTTGAGCGCGAGGGCTGGAAGTTGAAGCAGACAGGAAGTGCAGCGCTGAGAGACTGTTGAGGAGGTGTGTGGTCTAATGTGGGATTGTGTGCGTGTTGAAGTTAGGTGGAACTGTGTGCGTTTGAGAGGGAGGGAGAGAGAGAGAGAGAGGGAGAGAGAGAGAGAGAGAGAGAGAGAGAGAGAGAGGGAGAGAGAGAGAGAGAGAGGGAGAGAGAGAGAGAGAGAGAGAGGGAGAGAGAGAGAGAGAGAGAGGGAGAGGGAGGGAGAGGGAGAAAAATAGAGGGAGAGAAAGAGAGAGGGAGAGGGAGGGAGAGCGAAAGAAAGACAGAGAAAGTGAGAGAGAGAGAGAGAAAGAGAGAGAGGGAGAGCGGGAGAGTGAGAGACAGAGAGAGAGAGAGAGAGTGAGAGAGAGAGAGGGCGAGCGAGAGAGTGAGAAAGAGAGAGAAAGCTACTTGATCACTGGGTTGATGAGGGAAAAGCCGACAGACGCACAGACAGCCAGGCAGACTTTCAGACACACAAACACCACTGCAAACTGCTGTGACAAAACAGGCTCGTTACCATGGCAACTCGCTCTCGCTACGGCCATTTGGAACACAAGGTTTTTTCATTAATGAGAGAAAACCGGTTTGTTTCATCTCCGTCACACGCACACCAACACGTCCGCATGCACAAACACGTACACACAAACACGTACACACAAACACACACACAGCAGAGCACAGACTGGTCTGGCTTTGAGCCCAGCCTGGGTATATACAGTACCTCTTGGCTTTGAGAGGAAGATTGCTCAGGGTTGTGTGGATGTGCAGCTTTACAGTTTAATGTGAAAAAGATTGTGTCTAACTTACAAATCCACTACACTGGGACCCTCCTGAGAGACCTCCACACTATGACCTCAGGTATCAACACTGCTCACACACACACACACACACACATACACACACGCTTCAATCTACCACTGACACAGCGTCTAGAGAGAAGAGTGGTTTCCGTGAAGGGCATTTGTATCACAATGGCGAGAACAGAGACATAATCCATTACGAACCCATTACCTTCTCACGCATTCACATTATACAGGAGCCCGGTCTGTACATTACACAGGAGATGGAGAGCTTCGCTGGAGAGGAATGCTCTCATCATGTCTCTGACTCTCTCACTAGCGTACACTGCCCCACTGTCGCTCTGGCCTGTTAGCCTGCAAGCCTGCCTCCCAGGCTGCCGCCTTGCTGGTGAGCGAAAGCTCATCAAAGGATGGATTTGACATCGTTCAATTAAACCGACACACAATGGATCATTATCCTCTCCTCGGGCAAACCCTCCCTTTCTCAGGCAACGGCCAGGAGAAAACCAACCAATCAGCAGCCAGTAGCTGTGGGAGAACAGACTTAGGCATTGACCAGGGTGCTACTTCCTGATTGGATGGAGCGGGGAGGAAATGAGTCGTGGTGGGAAACGTGAGACAACGTCGCGTCCGTCGAAAACGTCTCAGCTTGTCGCTTCCGAATCCCTCGCTGGTGTGTCGGAGCGAGGAAAACAGAGAGTGAGAACCACGTGGTCTAGACATATTTCTCCTTCTGGATTGAATTGTAGCAGCGTGTATCTAGAGCAGGGATTACCAATCCCGGTCCTCGAGGGCCGCTGTCCTGACAGTTTTCGATGTTTCCCTGCTCCAGCACACCTGATTCAAATAAAGGGTCGTTATGAGGCTTCCACAGAGCTTGATAACGACCCATTCATTCGAATCAGGTGTGCTGGAGCAGGGAAACATCGAAAACTGGCAGGACAGGCGCTCTCGAGGACCAGGATTGGTGATCCCTGATCTAGCGGTTCGTCTCTTTAGTGGCAGTGACATCACCGACAAGCCTGCGGACATGACAAGCACATGCATGCACGCACACAAAAATAACACACAGACATGCACACACACGATGATTGTGTTGTTCAGTCAAAGTTTACAATAGAGCTGGCTGACTGAACTCTCTATCCTCCCCCCCCCCCCCCCCATTCTGCTTTGGTCTCTCTCTTCTCTCCTTTTCTGCCTCTCCTCTTTCTCTGTCTCCATTTTTGGACATGCTGAGGGAAATCAGGTGGCAGGCATGCTTTGCTGAACGAAAATAAAATGGCTGCTTGGAAAACAAAGCACTGTTTCTGTAGTTTATCGGAGCTTAGCTGGGATGAGCTCAGTGGAATGCCCTCTGGGTCAGCGCTGATGTTTCCTCAAGCTTGGATAACCTGGCGCTGTTAATACAGGCTGTCTCTGCTCCCCCAGCCAGGGATACTTGGGGCTGGGTCTGCTCTCCCAGGGAGGGCTACTTGGGGCTGGGTCTGCTCCCCCAGGGAGTGCTGCCTGGGCCTGGGTCTGATCCTACGTAGCAGTCCCCCTCCTCTTCAACACTCCTCCTCTCTAACCTGGCACAGATGGGCAGGTGGAAGAACAGACGCCAAGATCACAGAGCTGCACGTCTGGCCAAGTACATAGGATCCTTTGTTGCTCGATCTGTCCTGGGTTTATATGAGCTGGGCAGAGCTGAGGTTATGTTACTGTAAACAGAGACCAGACTAAGAGCCCCTATTGGAATGTATATTTGGGAACGGCTTGTGTATTTGAACGACAATCTATCGGAGCTATTGTGTCAACAAGCAAAAATCCAGCAGCGCAGCAGTCCATAGACACAATCTGGGGTTTCGTTCATTGGCCGAGTCTTTTTCCCTTCAACAACCCTCGCAGAAGATGGACGTGTGACGGAGGAGCGGTTAATTTAGACCGGCCCGGTTACGCAAGAACTGGAAGGTTGCCAGGTTATGCAACCCACAGGATGGGTGAGCCCTGCAGCCAGGGGTTAACCTGGTCCCCTAAGCTCCCCTGCTGGACCACCCCCTCTGGGGGAAACCACCCCAGACAGCCACATCCAGGGAATAATTGAGGGCTGCTGGGCTACAGTTAGTGTTTGGGAGGGTAGGCTGCTTCTAGTTCCATCCCAGAGGGCAACTTTGAGAAACAGAACCCTGGGAACTTTCCTTCTTGTCTAATTCCTATCATTTCACTTCTGTCTTTCTTTCTGTCTCTCTTTCTCTCTCACACACACTCTCTCTATTCATTGTTAACTGGCTCAGGTGACCCTGTGAACTGTAGACAGATGGAATGTAGTTTCTACCAATGTGTCTGCAGTCATCACACTGCTGTCCCTGACATGTGCATCTCAGCATGTGTTCCCTGTGTGTGTGTGTGTGTGTGTGAGCGTGTTTTTCATTTAGACGCATATCCACAAAGATCAGACCTAAACCACAGGATATTTCTGACCCATGGGTGAGCGTACAGGGAGGGGGGAAAGAAAATAAAATGGAAGGGGGGGAAGGAGAGGTTCAAGGACGGACAGAGCGAGTGAGCGAGGAGGGTGAGTCTATGGAACCAAGTTGGAGGGCTTCCAAAACTCTGTTCTCTAACCAGGCATGAAATTCATGCTGCCGCCACAAAACCAGAACTTGGAAGGAGCCTTGTGCCTGTAATTTTGTGTGTGTTTGCATGTGTGTGTTTGCGAGTGTGTGTGTGTATGTGTGTGTGTGTGTGGGTGTGTGTGTGTGTAACATCTCAGGGGCTGAGTGGTGGGGGCCAGCCAGACGGGTGATGCAATCTGCGGAAGAGAGGACATGAGGGTGGCAGAGGAAGGATTTAAGGGAGGGAGGGAAGGGAGGACGAGAGAGAGGAGCGAGGGGAGGTGAGGAATTGAGACCAGAAATGGAAGGGAGGGAGGAAGAAAGGGAGGGAAGGGAGAAGGGGAAGGAGGGGAGGGAGAGGAGGAAGAGAGGTAGGGAAGGGAAGGGATAGGGGAAAGAGCGAGAGAGGAAAGGGAGGGGAGGAAGGAGAGATTGGTTTTCTTGGGATTCCGAATCTTCAGGAATGTGCTGACGGTCATATCCCATTCCGTCAGGGAGAATGTTGCATGCTGGGAAGTCTGGGAAGGGGCCCCCACCTGCTGTTATGTTCTGAGAGATCAGACTGAGGTTGGCTGGAAACCTTCCTCAGCCTGGTACCAGCAACCACAGATCCGGGTGTCTTGAACAGCAGACACATTATTCGTCATTCAACTTTTATATTTCAACCACTTCTTGGTAGAGATTCATCTTTCAGAAACCCGGAGCTGATATGTATCCACCTACACTCAAAACTGAAGTGGAGGAAGATCTATTTTTATCAGAAACACACAATGTCAGCACAAACCACACAATGTGCCTGCGTGCCCACACAGACAGGAAGGCTGACTGGTTAACGTGATTGGCATGCATGGACAAACAGTCTATTTGTGAGCGAGTGTGGGTTATTGTCCTTGGGTTGGGGTTTGTGCCACCTGGAGTGTTAAGCTCTGTATACTGTTACACTGGAGCGGAAGCCCAAGGACGACTGAAGGAGAGATGGCTGAGCACCATGAATAGAGACGGTGACTCAGTGGCCATTTTTGAAAGTAATTTTATCTATCAGAGCCGTGCCGCTTTTATCGGTGCAACAAAAACCGATTCCCAACCTTGGCAGCGAAAGGAAAAACACGTCCCCGAAGAGTGACCATGGAACACGGAGAGAAGTTAGAAGCGCTCGTCCTCACGCCTTTTATTTTCCCAGAAAACATTTGTCACGATTCCCTCCTAAGAGCGAGATCAATCATGGCTTTTTCTTCTCTAACTAGAATTCACTCTACACCAAAAAGGTTATCGCTGCCTAGTAAGCAGACATGAGGAGAAATGGCACTCTTACACAATTTCACTGTTGGGCGGGTGTGATTTCTACTATCTTCTTGTGATACTTGGTGGTTGGGAGAGATCCAGGCCTGCTCTAGACGAGTGTGGTGTGGCATGCTGCCACTGAACAAAAGTGGAAAAGAAGTAGGAGCTGGAGCGATTACTAGTGGCAGGTCTGCATGTGTGTGGGTTTTGTGTGTGTGACAGTGTGGGTGTGTGTGGGTGAGCCTTGCCTACACAACACACCCACAAATAAACGACATGAACTCAGTGTAGAGTAAATGACTCACTGTTCTCCTTACATAATTACGGACGGAGATTTCCAGTCCATTCCATTTCCAGTCACCATTCACAACAACAAAAAACACGGATCCCACACGTTCAACAAAAACTATCCAGGTTGCAGAAAAGCAGTCAGCCATTCAGTGAACTTATACGTGGCCATATTTCAGTTAAGCGCAAGATGGGGGGGCGGTAAAAAAAAAGAGAACTGTACAGTCACGACCAAAGGTTATTCAGAGCCCAAAAACATACTACCCACGATTCCCCTTGCAGAGTTCAGTTCTCAATGGGATGGAGGCAGCAGACACCACAGAATGCTAACTTGGACTCAGATGTGATTGGTCTGGCGCTGGTCATGTGGTTGGATAGCAGAGCAGAGAGAATCCTGTGGCTGTGCTGTGCCATGAGCTGCCACAGCTCTGTGTATTCTGAGGAAGGTTAGCATGGCTGGTTCATTACGTCCGCTGGTATGCTTAAGGACACAGTTTCAACCTCACCGCATCTTAGACAAACTATTTGCATGACTTCAGAGATGGAAATGTCCCTCCAAGCCACGGAATTATGCTGTTTATCTCCTCTAAAAACCACACTGGTAGAACATCTCTTCGCTCACTTCCCCTCTGTGTTTGGCTACGCCGTTGTTTACGCATCTGGATCTGTCAGATATCATTTTGGCAGCGTGGAGGAGCGTTAGCTAAAGGCTACAACAAGCCGAGCTTACAACAAGGCCGAACATCGGCAGGTCATTTCCTGTGTTGAGGGCCTCTCCTACGAACCCCCCCCCCCCCCCCCCCCCCCCCGTGACATCACATTTGCGTGACTAACAAAATGGCCGCGCATCGCCACAAACATCCGAGCCTATCAATAGACCTAGTTCATCATCTGGTCACAAGTTAACTCTTTCATCTGGGTTCTTCCACACTGTAGTCTTTGATAAGGGATTGGAAGCCCCGGAGGACTGGAGGACCGGTCTCGCCCATGCACCCTGTGATACCTGAAGAAGAACTTGCTGGAACACGCGCTGCACTCTTTTGACCCAATCCTTTAACCGCAGCTGGCGAGGAAATGGTCCATGCTTGTCAAACATTTATACTATCTGCTTTCACTGAAAGTAATGGTTTTTCAGTAGGTTTCCCTGATTCCTCAGCCAGCAGAATCTGACAACCCCGTACATTGAACCCATGAGAGAGAGACTCGGAAACAAAACAGAAAATACCACAGTAATGCCACGGCAAATAAAAAACATTATTTCTAATAACAGAACACCCCACCCCCCCCACCCCCACCCCCCAAAGTTAATTTCTCTTCTACAATCCTCCATCTTGCGAGTAGTTACAATGCAACTCAACATTATGAAAGGTTTCCTGAATTGTGTCAAGAGGGTAAAGGTTGAAGGGTGCTTTGATGTGTGTGCGCGCGCGGGCGTACTTCAGCAGCCTGGCACACATGGTGGCAGTATTCCAGGCCTGAGCTGAAAACCACAGCCTCTGGTCCACAGGAGAGCATGAAATGAATCACCGGAAGAGCAGGAGAGTTTGCAGAACTCATTAGGGCAAATGTAAGGTATATGGATTTCCTCGGTCAATAAAAAACCTTGGCAGGCTGAACAGCACCCCAGTGAATCCTCAAGTAGCTTAACATTCACCCTTGGAATGACAGTGTGGAGGCTACGTTCAGGGAAATGGTGTGGCTGATTATCACGTAGGGTCGAGTTCAAGAGGGCTGAAAGACACGCAGCTGGGCTTGTTTGTATGTTAATTAAATTTGTTTATAATTTTTTTATATACAGTTGTTTCGACGCACATCATTAGTTTCTAAGATGAACACCGATACATTTGAATCAGCCAGCCACAAATCTAAAGCGCGTTTGAATCACCTAACACTTGCTGGCATAGACGTGTATGCTTGCTGGTCTTAAACACTTTGCTGGTTGCGGAATCTGTTGGAACAATATGATGAAAGGACCCCACCGTGTGGACATTAAAACGAAATGCAAAAACAAGTTTATTTATTTATTTTTTATTTATTGTTTCGGGTTTATAAGTACAGTTAAATATGCTCTATGCTGCGATACAGAAAGACACATATATTTGCACTATTGTCTGCATTCTTCACTATCTGTATCATTATGCACCATCTGTACCATTTTGCACTATCTGTTCCATTTTCCATTTGGCACATCTGCATATAGTTCCATCTTGCAGTATATGCACATACAACACTGTACATATTGTAAAAATACTGTAACATTTTGTACAACACAGCTGTATAGTTGTACTTCCAAATCACTTTTAATACCCTGTACAATGTGTACATACTCTGTACACACTTATGCTGCCTGTTTAGCACTTCTGGTTGGATGCTAACTTCAGTTCGTTACCCTGTTCTTGTACGTGTGTAATGACATTAAAGTGTAATTTAATCTAATCTAATCTAATAAAGAATCACAGGTAGACTAAATTCTAACAATTCCCGGAGCCTCATCTGAGCTGGACGACACGAGGACCTGTAAGCTTTTCCCAAAAATTCTTTAATTTACAGTAAGCACCCCCTAGTGTACGAATGTTGTTATTTTTTTATTTTGTATAGTCGAAGTTGTGTTAATAAAGATTATAATAAAAAAATATATAATAATAATAATCTCCACTGAACGACCCGGATATCCGAGGACATCATATCCGTGGAGCACATTTTACAGGAAATACTTTGGATAGAAGCCGCCTGCCAGCTCCATTTCTAAAGGACCGCCATTACCGAGTTTACGGTAAGAAAGCTGGCGACGCGCAGATCAGCATCTGTGCGAATGCTTACAACATTGAAACACCGTCCAAATAAAACAGGACCACGGCTCGCGCTCTGTTCAGACTTCCAGCTCGCGCCCTTTCACTAACCGCAGCAGTTGAAGCGGATCTCGTGCTGCCCTCGAGCTAGCGCGCGAGCTAAACCTTGGCGTTGTTTTATAAAAGATGTTCCTACATTTTGATGTCCAGCTGGATAGTTATTCCATTTAAGCTACATGGACTGCAGTAAAAAAAAAAAATCTACAGCAATCTAACGTTATTTAACTTCTCCATTCGTTCTAGAGACTCACTAACTGCTTGGCTGAAGCTAGCTAATCTTAATGTTGTGCTGCCAGCAAGCTACGCAAAGCACTGCAGATAGCTGTCATTAGAAAGCATCGCCATGGAAATAGAATAGAAAATCCTTTATTTGTCCACCGGGGGGTAAATTGCAGTCCATAACAGCAGCAGGGTGAAGTACAGCACACAGAGTTGCAGGGTAAAATAATATACTGCTAAGAGATACAAAATAGTACAATATAAACACAAGAATGAATGTCAAGTTAAGTGAGAGACAAGTTATTGCACCTAACGAACATTGAGAATATTGAGAAATTACGCACACCGTTACGAATAAAGACTATTTTTAAGACTATGAGCCGAACTGAAGTTGAATGCATGCATCAAAGTCAAATGCATCTCCTTCTCGTATTCTAGGTTCTTCCGAACAGTGTTGTGGAAACATGAGCTACCAGCTCGTGGCTGAAAGCCATCATGAGGATCTGTTGGAAGCCATGCACCAGCTGAGACGGAAGGGTCATCTGTGTGATGTTACGGTCCAGGTGGATTTCCGAGGAGAGCTGGAAGAGTTCGAAGTCCACCAGGTAGTGCTTGCAGCTTCCAGCGGCTACTTCAAGTGTATCCTCCTGGCCCGAGATGCTCCCAAGAAACTGTTCCTCACCGATACGCACGCCGCCGATTTCGGCACGTTTTTAGAGTACGTGTACACCGGTAAAGCGCAGGTAGCCAAAGAGAGAATCTGCGACGTTCTTGAGATGTCAAAAGTGCTGGACTGTAAGATACTCACAGAAGCGTGCAACTTAGTGTTGAATCCAGAGACATCAAGTAAGACTAGAACAGAATCGCCACAAGAGACAAAGGGAGGTTTAGATGCGGTGAAGTTGACGCCAAATAGGGTTGTGAAACTGCCTAGAAGGTCTTGGATGAAGAGATCCGTGGATCCCAAAATGGCAGCGGATAAGCAGGTGAGGCCTAAAAAGGTGAATCCCCAGGTCACGGCTGAGGTGAAAGGTGACCTGGAACCGGATCTCCCGGGGAGGAGGTTGAGCAACAGACTGGCAGGACGCAAGGTTTACGTCGGTCTTCCTAAGAAGCGCAGACTGAAGGTCATCTCGGGTCCGGCGGAGGCCCCCGAGCAGGATGCACCCAGCTCCTCCCAGGAGGAAGAGGCTCCGACGGATACTGTGATGGAGGGAGAGGAGGAAGAGGTGGAGGTGGAGGGGGAGGAGTCTGAGAAAACGGCTGATGGTGATATCCAGGAAGAGGATCCTGCGGATGACCCCATATTTGTAGAGGAGGAGGAAGGGGAGGAGGAGGAAGAGGAGGGCACGAGGAGGAGAGCGGCCAAGCGAGGCGACACGCAGTACAAGTGTGATAAATGCCAGCGGACGTTTCTCTACGAGAAGAGTTATATGAAACACATCAGGTGGGTACTGGGGGGGTGGGTTTGGTGGCCCAGGTAGCAGCGATATCGTTGTGCTTGTTGTCATTGACATTTATTCATTTAGCAGCTGCTTTTATCCGAAGAGCTTTACAAAAGAGCATTGGTCACTAATCATAGCAGTGTGATAGACCCCAAACATTTCAGACTTATAGATCATGGAACATGCATCGTGAGAACCAATAAGTGCCAAAGGCATGAGCCTTAAGAGCATGGCAATAGTGTACCTGTCGGAAGCAATCAGTAAAGCAACAACAACAACCTGACTGCAGGATTAGGACAGTCAGAAAGACAACAGACAGTTGGAATCTTTATTACCCTGGGGGAAAGACTATTATTAGATCCAGCAGTTATTCCTAAGTACTGTTGAGCACCCAATGCGTCTTGAGCCTATTCTTGAAGGTAAGGAGGCAGTCAGTGTTTCATGAAGCACCACCTTTCCCTGTGTGCGTGTCTCCCCAGTGTGAGTCACGGCGTCCAGACGGAGGTGGTGTACCGCTGTGACACCTGCCAGCAGACCTTCGCTAACCGCGGCAACCTGAAGATCCACGAGAGGCACGTCCACAACGACGAGCGTCTGTTCTCCTGCGACGTCTGCGCCAAGACCTTCAAACGCAAGAAGGACGTCATCCGCCACCAGCGCCAGGTAACGTCCGTTTGGGGGGGTTTCCTCACGTTCGGAACAGCTTCCATGTCTTCTGTCTGCATGTGGCCCTCTTGAACGAATACGGCCTTACCGTGCGTTTAATTCGTGTTCCGATGCTCTCCCAGGTCCACGAGGGCGGAGCAGGCGCCATCCGCCACGTCTGCCCCGTCTGCAGCAAGTCGCTGAGCTCCCGGACCGCCCTCACGCTGCACGAGAGGACGCACACGGGAGACAAACCCTTCGAGTGCCCCGAGTGTAAGGCCAAGTTCTCCCAGAGCTCCGCTCTGAAGACCCACCGCAGGTACGTCATCAACCAGGGAGGTCAGGTGGCTCAGCGGGTTAAGGCGTCGGGCTCACGATCGGAAGGTTGTGAGTTCGATTCTTGGCTGTGGCGTTGTGTCCTTGGGCAAGGCACTTCACCCTACTTTCCTCAGTGGGAAATGTCCCTGTACTTACTGTAAGTCGCTCTGGATAAGCGCATCTGCTAAATGAATATTTCGTTATTTATTATTTATTTAACCAGCCGGAGCTCCTCACTTTGAGAACTGGAATATGATCTATTTTACATTTAGGATATATAAGAATCATTAATGTCCATCTGGTTTGTCTGTTACAGAATCCACACCGGCGAGAAACCGTTCGCCTGCGACCAGTGCGAAGCCAGGTTCAACCAGAAACACATGCTGTGCTACCACAAGCGGTCACACACAGGTCAGAACTCGGTGCGGTTCTCTCTCCCCCCTTTCGGGCGACGGCAGTGACCGATGAGCGTAGACCGTCGAGCTGAACAGATGTATCCCTTTTGTGCTGTCGCCTCCCAGGAGAAAAGCCCTTCATGTGCGAGAGCTGTGGGAAAAGCTTTGCGTCTAAAGAGTATCTGAGGCACCACGCCAACATCCACACCGGCTCCAAGCCTTACAAGTGCGAACGCTGCGGGCGAGGCTTCGCGCAGAGGAACTCGCTCCACCAGCATATGAAAACACACACAGGTGAGTATGCGCGCACACACACACATATGCACACACACACAGACGCACACATGTTCATACGTCTTAACACCCATATTAAAAACCTTTTCCTAATCTGTTGCTGAGTCGCTGTTTAATAATGATAATACCTCATTTGGCAGAGGCTTTTATTCAAAGCGACTTACAGCAAGTACAGGCACATTCTCCCTGAGGCAAGTAGGGTGAAGTGCCTTGCCCAAGGACACAACGTCACATAGCCACAGCCGGGGTTCAAACTCACAATCTTCCTATCATGAGGCCAACGCCTTAACCCGCTGAGCCATCTGACCCCCTAGAAGACCCCACAAAAAGACCCCCCCTGTTTACCCATGTGTTTGCTATGCTCAGTGACCGAAGCTCTTTGTAAAAGCTCTCTTGTAAGTCGCTTTGGATAAAACATAAACATAAATGTTTCAGGCGAGCGTCCCTACAGCTGTAACTTCTGCGATAAGAGCTTCACCCAGCTGAACGCCCTGCAGAGGCACCAGCGGATCCACACCGGGGAGAAGCCCTACATGTGCGGCCTCTGTAACCGCACCTTCACCGACAAGTCCACGGTCCGCAGACACACCATGGTGAGGCGGATCCCCCTGCACAGAACTGCCTGTGATTCACTTACTAGTTAACGTCTAAGTACATGAAAATGACCTGATGTGTTGGTGTAAAGCAGTTGGGTCCAACCCTGGTCCTCGAGAGCCACTTTCCTGAAGGTTTTAGATGTTTCCCTGCTCCAGCACACCTGATTCTAACCAATAGGGTCGTTATCAAGCTCTGTGGAAGCCCCATAATGACCTTTCGTCGGAATCAGGTGTGCTGTGGAGCAGGGACACATTCAGGACAGCTGATCTCAAGGACCAGGATTGGACACCCTTGTTGTGAAGTGTTTGTAATGTTTGTTATCCTGTCGACAGACTCATGACATGGATGCCCCCTGGAAGAACTATCTGGTGGTTCTCAAGGGCAACATGGAAGACAAGAAGCCCAAAGGCTTAACCAAGGTGAAGGTCCAGAAGAGCGGAGAGGAGAAGAAGCTGGGAGGAACCACGTCTGGGGACGCGAGTAAGGTCCAGGACGGGGCGGTGATGCTTCCAGCCGGGCCCGTCACCCTCCCCTCCGACTGGACCGGGCCAGGAACCATCGCCCTGGTCAGCCACCCCAGCCAGGGAGGCATCATGGTCATCCAGGCAGAGGGCACCCAGATCGTCACCGACGGCTCCGGGAACAGCATCCTCTCCCTGGACACCTCCACCATCGGCATCCCTTACTCCATCCCCGTCTCCATCTCTCACTCCATCCCCGGCTCGTCCTCGGACGCCATGCTGGCTCACGTGTCCGAGAACCCCTCCTCCGTCTCCACCGGGTCTGTGCTGGAGACCGTGGTGTCCCAGACCCTGCTGGCTCCGGTTACAGTGGTGGAGTCTGCCTCGGAGATGGGGATTACAGGCTTGGAGGACAAGGGGGGAGCGGAGAGCGCGTCCGTCTCAGGGGAGGACTGTGTTACAGTGCAGACAGCCAGCCTGGAGACAGAGGAGCAGTATCCCTCAGCTTCTGTTCCCTCAGACAGAGATCAGAGCGCTACTGAGGACTCCAGTCCTGTGGGGGCCATGGACGTCTCCATGAACTAGACCCCACACCGGCAGGGTGCGAGTAACCGGGGTTTGCATCGAACTCATGCCGACCTTTTAGGTGGAAGGTTTACCCCTGATGCGCTACACTTTTATTTAGTTCGAAGCAATCATGTTTTTATAGCATTCCGTTCAACGTTTTAATAGAATGCCTCTTCAATCTTATAAGATTCTAGTGCTTTTCTTTTTGTGACCAAGTTCCCGTCAAATCCTGCATAGCAGACCTCCGGATGAAATATTGTTGAATGATTTTTCTTAAATCGGTCTAGCAGTATTGCTTTTTAACGGACTTTACATTCAGTATAATATGCTATAAATCTTATAAGGGTTGATGTGGAGTTCATTGATAATTGTCTTCACACAATAAGAGAAGATTAAAAAACCAGGCTAGCTTTTGTTTAACAGTATAAAGATAATGTATGTAAATGTTCAAAGACTTTGCAGAAATACCAGGCGCTAGATATGTTTTTATTACCGTACATTCACACAGACGGACAGAGTGAATAAAAAGACCGTTGTTTCGCCAGAGATCCTTCCGGTTGATTGGGTAGAAAGGTTTGTGCGGTCCGTTCACTCCAGGGCAACACAACACTAAGCTACAGCTAAGCTACATGCAGCCATGCTCTGTAAGGGGCGTGGAGGGGATATAACAGGGGACCCTTCATTCAAGTCACAACTGACCACACGATGGGATACCACAGAACAGACTGTCTGAGGAGAGAGGGGGGGGGAGGGAGAGAGACCTCAGGTGTACAGGGAAGGGAGGACTAACCCTTGCATTTAAAAATACACGTATACAGCCAGATACTTCACACGGCTGACCATACAAAGTAAAAAATGAATCGGTGGTCCACCACTTCCACCACTTAAAAATCGAGCAATTATATGATGTGTATGGATAGTACGAAACATGTTTTTAAATCAGGGAAAGCATAATTCCACAGTCAAAATGTCTGCTGATTTGAACAGTCTGAGTAGGCAGGACTAACGTGTTTGCACAGGCTGAAAAACCATCCAGATTTCTTCTGTCAGAATCCCTTACATTCGATACATTTCCTGTCGGGTATGATGGCTACTCTTATCAACCAAACAGTGATGGGTGATCCTATGACGGCTGTCACTATCAACCAAACAACCTTAAAAAATAAAACAAATACACTAATCATTCCAAATATGTGATATTCAAATATATACTCATGTAGGTGACCCGTTTCTAGATTAAAAGCCAGTCACATCTGTTGAAACTGAGGACCAAATCGCAACTGTACAAACCATGCAGCGCTTGATCTCTCAATGCTAACATCGTGATGGTTCTCCGGTAGAAGAGTTGGATCTCCTTGGTTACTGGTCGACCAGAGTAGAGGGGAGAGAGGGAGCGTCTGTCCTCCACAGAGGTGTTTTAAAATGGCTCCATACCCTGACTAGCTTTGGTAGATGTTAATACTGAGAAACAGCCATAGCACTATGAATAAATGGTGTATTCGGAAGGAAACCAAGTATTCGGATCTAGAGTGGGCATGTGGGAGTGTACGTGTAGTGTATGGAGAATTTGAGTCGTTGCACTAAAACGATTAATGATGGTGGGAGAGGGGAGGCATGCCAGGGTAGGTTCCCCCCCGCCAAGAGGCTTCCCCCTGGGGTAACTTCACTTCAGGTCGCCCTCATCGCCCTGGATGCTCTTCTTGATGCGCAGCAGCATGGTGGTGTGCCACTGGTCCAGACGAGAGATGGAGTCAAACTCCTTCACCTGACGGAGGAACATGGTGAGGTTTGAGATGCTGAAATGACCAGAACCCACTAGAATGGTAAAAAAACAACAACACCTAATTGAATTGATATTAAAGGATTATCAGGACCAGCCGATAATAATGGCAGATTATTTGATAAAAAATAAAAAAAAATCCAGAATAATTGGTAGAAATACTTTAAAAAGGCTTACTGCTTCTGTGAAACCCTCACTGTTCTGTTCCTCGTGAGCTTCCAGAAGTTTCTGTCAAAGATGAGATCTAGGTTAGAAACAAGGGCTGGAATAACAAAGAAGCAGATGTTGTCCATCATTCAGGTCGCAGACCTTCAGCAGCTTGCATTCTCTGGAGTCAGAGAAGGCTGGAAACATCTCTTCATACTTCTCCACAGCAAGCTGCCGGAAGAATTTGGAAATTAGCTGCGAGACCAGGACACCAGACGCTAGCAGATGACGTTCTAAGAGCCTAGAGAACAAACCTTTGCGTTGAGCTCATCCACAATGAAGTGGCACAGGGAGGCTTTGAAGAAGTATTCCTTAGCGCTGTATTTCAAGAGGGGGTTATCCATGGTGCTGGATCCGACCTGGCAACCACACAAACCCACCCTGGATGTTAGAAGTTGGCCTCAGCGTGGCTACATCAACGTGAACTCCCTTAAAATCAGAACCCACCTGCTCGTAGATCTCGATCGCCTTCTGGTACTGTTCCAGCTGTGCACTGTAGGCACCCACCTTCAGTAGACACTTGTTAGCAGAGCTAGGAAAGAGACACAGGGAGATATGAAGCAGAGAGCCAGCCTTGTCCGGGGGTCTACATCAACTGACCTGGAAGGATACCCACCTGTTCGATTCCTCTCCCTTGAAGTAGTCTGCTGCCTGCTCGTAGTGGGCAATCGCCTTAAGAAAACCAACAAGGAACATAAAGACCGGGAACTACCTGCAATTTAAACAAAGAGCATTCATTGGAGGAGATGGGAAAACTCACCTTTTCCATGTCCACCATCTCCGACTCGTAGATCTCCGCGATGGTGATGTGGTGCTTGGCTGCGATCGTGAACCGTCCCTGGTGAAAGGAAGGAAGGAAGGGTCACTAACTGGACGCAGCGGAGCCCGGCGTCAATACGGCTGCTTCCGGCCTTCCTCTGCTACAGCAGGGGGACGAGCAAAGGTCACGGCTACAGCCAGAAGCCTCAGAACGACTAGGAAGGAGGAAGGAACTGAGGAATCTGAGTGAGTCACATCAACATGCCACACAACATGGAAGCCGAACACCCAGAAATGCTTTAAAGGGCGTCATGTTGTAACATTGCAGGCACAAGCACCTACTGTACATGCCTGGCTGATGATGATGATGGGGGGGCAGACAGGGGGGGGGGGGGGGGGGGGGGAGGGGGGCAGACGGTGTGTGTTTCTGTACCGCTTACCATGTCTGTGTATATATCGATGGCTGCATTTAAGCACTTGATAGCCTCTAATGGCAGCGTTAAAGGAAGAGGAGGAACAGACAGACTGTGAGGACAATGTTAGTGATAGTATGACACACGCACACACACACGCACACACACACGCACACACACACGCACACACACACACACACACTTCTTTGTTATGCATTTTGGAAATGGTATGTAGCGAAAGGCTTACAAACGTATGCAGTGGTTAATGCACAGTAAGGTCAAGGTTACATAATCTATTGAATTGTCTTGTTCTCGAGGGCAGGATCAAAATAGGCATATGAGGATGAACCGCACCATGTTCTATAAATCACTACTGACGGCTTGTATTAAATATATGATATCCATGCAGTGAGTAGACTGTATGGCAGACAAACCCAGATAATAACCCCACAGCTGTGCTAGAGAGAACTCAAGTCAATACGGGTTAGGAATCCAAGAGGAATATGTCAATCCCACACAACCCCACCTCAGGCTGACGGTAGACGTTAAAATCAGGTTATCCATTTGGTTAACTTCCATCTCGACTCAAACTCAAGCATCTCCTGTCCTGATTTCTGCATCCCCCACCCCTGCCCTGCCATCGGAGACCTATCTCTCAGATCTGAGAGGGAGGAGAATCACAACTCTAGAAAATCCTTTGAACTGGATCTCATTATGACTCGTCCCAGCAGACTGAAACGGCTCCCCCTGTGGTGAGTCTGCTCCAGTTTCATAGCCTCAGATTCCTTTGCTGGGAAAGTGGCTACACCGCCTCCTTAGTCTAACTGGGCTGATTGGGACTGGGGTTACGGCCCTGCCAGCGCAGGTCTCAGTCCGTCTACCCTCCTGCTCTCAGGACAGACGGGCATTTCGTTTAATCAACCTCCTCTCCTCCGACTGCTGTGGAGACGGCCTGTACATCTTGTTCAGACTAAAGACAGACCCTGGAACTGTCACCAGGCCGAGGAGAGAGAGTGTCCCAGGGGTGGGGCTCACCATTAGGGTCGGACTTCTTGAAGGCGTTGCCTGCATCGATGAAGCTGACGGCCGAGTCGTGTTTGTTCTGGAGCTGCATGTGGAGACGAGCTGCCTTGCAGAACGCGTTACCGGCAGCTGGAGAGAAAGACGCGCATACACACACGCACGCGCAAGCCCGCACAAGCCCACACACCAGCACGCAGACACACACAAGCACGCAGACACACACAAGCACGCAGACACACACAAGCACGCAGACACACACACAAGCACGCAGACACACACACAAGCACAAACCCACACACACCCAAGCATGCAGACACACACAAGCGTGCCCACACACACAAACACAAGCCCACACACAAGAGCGCACACACGCACAAGACCACACACACACACTAAGGTGAAATCCTTGTCCCCTCCCTTACCCATGATTCCTAAACATAACTAGAAAGATGGCCTCCTGTTTTTCCAGGACTAGTCATGGTGTTGATCAGTGAGAGGGAAAGCAGAAGCGCACCGCTCCAGTTCTTGGCCATCTTGAACATGTTGGCTGCTCTCGCGTACATCTCACACGCCTCCTCCACTTTATGAGGCCCGCTGGAAGCACAGAGACGGAAAAAACCCACGAATGTTAAACAAAGCACCTTTGACGCATTAAGGTGGATTTAAATAAACAATTATTTGAAAGGGAGCCAGTGCGAACACAGAAACAGACATGGGGCCTGCTTAATACAGCCCAGCCAGAGTCGTAGAGAGAGCAACACAAACACCAGTCTAACCAATCAGGTTCAGAGTGGTTGGAAGGGAACCAAGCCATCTGATTTGTGAGCGTGCTTCAGCTCGCAGCCGTAGCTGCCTTGACGTCTGTATTGATTCCTGTCTTTGTGATCTACTGCTGTAGGTGACCCCCTGGGAAGTCCCTGGAACACTGAGGATGCCCTGGCCAGCCAATCACACTTGAGCTAGAGAGGATGACATCATTGTTCAGTGTGTCCCCCCCCCCCCTCCCAGCACTGTGTAGAGAGGTCACAATGACAGTGCACCACTGATTCATGACTCATTGGTATTGCACAGCGAACACAGGGAAAGCATAGGAAAACATGCAAATGAAAAGCACACACCAATATTATGACAGACAGATTATTTACTTCAAAACGGACACCAAGCTGTGCTTAATGTCCACACATTAAGGGGACTTGCACCGATGCCCAGGGTTGTTTTGAAGCCTGATCTACCTGCACTGGCCATAGCTGTGAGCTGGTTGGACAACTTGATCAAGCTTTTGCACTGAGCAAATTTTCTCTCTATTGTAATCTTACCTGCCTATCAAACAACGGTATAGCAAAACGACATATTCCCCCCCCCCCCCCCCATCAACACCCATCAGTCTGTGGTAGGGTTGACAGCACCCCCGCCCAACCCTAAACAGGTGGGGGCGAAGAGGTGATCTATAATCCTTCACTGTCAATCTGAACGTAGAGACAAGGGATCCTAAAGTAGGGGCGGTGATATGTGATCATGCAGGGTTTGGATGACATGTTTTATTTTGATTTTTGTATAGAGGACAGGTATAACCACGGGATGGCAACCCGACACACAACTGCTGTAGGAGCCTCACCGTTACTTTAACAAGCACATAAGCATCATGGCCGAAGACCATGACTATATTGACCTGCGTGAGGTGCTCATTGCATGTACTAGCTGGTCCAGTCAAGCAGGCTAAAGCCCAGACTGCTAAAGAGAGAGAGCATTAACTATAAGATAGGGATATCAAGTCAAATAACTAGCATGTTCTCCGTTACATTAGCTCTAGGTATACCTCATTGATATATCAATGAAACCTTGTCCTTAATCAGATAAAACCACAGGACCGTGCTACTTTCCTGTCACTTGTTATTTTGGTGCAGTGACAGTGTTCTTACCCGCCAAACATTCCTCCCAAAAAAGAGCCCGAATTCTTCACTTTCTTATCGGCGTCCGCCATAAGTTGAATGGCTTCCTTCTCTTTTCCAGAGTTATCCATGTTTTTTTTCTTAGAACAAAGGTTGCAAAACAGCGGCTAAACAGTTAAGATGAAAGTCCTCGTCGAGGATTCTTGCTAATGAAGGATTAACAGCCCACGGGTTTATTTGTGGTGCGCGTGCAGCGACAGTGGTCTGATGCATCCTGGGATTTGTAGTTTAGATTAGATTAGTATGATTTGTAGTTCTTCTGTCAATAGTAGACGTTATACATAAACGCTTTTGTATTTGTCCATACACCTATATATTCGCACCTTCAGTATGTATATATATGTTTATTTTTTCCCCGACTTCATCTGCCTATTTATTTCTAATCTATATATTTATATTGCCCTAACCTGTACAAAACTTACTCAAGTCAGATATCTGTAGCCTACAGAACTGCTTATCTTGCACATCTGATTGGATGCTTAACTGTATTTCGTTCCCTTGTATTCATACAAGTTTACTGACAATAAAGCTGAATCGAATCAAACCGATTCCCTCTAGCGGGTGTTTGACGTCGAGCCCGTGTTCGGTAAGGTTCATGTACAAAGCAGCAGGTGGTGCTCGAGTTACTGTAGTTAGTTGAGTTAGGACAATCGTATGTCACGTGGCCGGTTGTTTACCATCGGTGTCGCAGACAAAAATAGATCCGGTTACCGGTTCATTTCCGCAACAGAATGCAGTGGCGTGTCCCTGGGCCCTATAGTACATTACTGTCTTATGCAGATGGCATGAACTACGTGTAGCCTACAAACACCACATCTGAATAGCATGCATGTATTATTTGTATCCGCAGCCTACACTGATCTCCGACTTTTCATTAAATTGTATGTGGAGAGAGAGAAAGAGAGAGAGAGGGGGAGAGAGAGAGAGAGAGGGAGAGAGAGAGAGAGAGAGAGGGAGAGAGAAAAGGACGATTAAAAAACGGACATCTGGGCTCAGAGATTAGGGCCAAATCATCATAAACTCAGGCCAGATCTGTGGGCGGGTGGTATTAGACCAATTTGATACACAAACATTTAGGCTACATTGGTACATAGCAAGAACTCTAATGAATCACTATAGGAAATATGTTGGAAGAAATGACAGGCCTAATTGTACCTTAAGCTTCATTATGAAAGGAGGTTACAGTGCAGTGGTTGGAGACCTTGACTGCAGATTTAGGGGTCAAACTCCCCCTGTAATGTTGCTTTGAAGAGTATCTGGTGCATGACTAATATTTCATATATAAACAGACACAGGTTCATTCTAAATGAGCTGACCATTAATAAGACAAAGACAGTGATACTTTATATTATTTTATTTTTTTCAGCAGGAATCTAATACAGTCAAAATGTGCTTTCTCAGGGCACAAGAGACTCATTCTGCCTGACATACTAACTACATATCATTTTGCTTTTTACATTTACATAACCCTTGACAGATCTGTACACAAATCTATCAATTGTTGAGACAATATATCTACAGAAAGACGCGGTGCTCAAATGATCAAATAGACAGTTGCTGTCACGTTGTCATAATTAAGATGCAATTGAAAGACAGTACAAACGACAGTATTTGCAACACTGGAGAAAACATGGACAGGACATATTTTGTTCAACAAAGGCTGCAGAAAAATCTGGTTTTGCATTTAGTAGTCATAGTGAGGTATAGAGATTCAAACATACTGCTGTGCAGACATGGGGAAAGACATCTGGAATTCTCCGTTAAGGCTATCTGATGAATCAAGTACAGGTAAACAATTCCAGAATATTTGTCATTTTATCATCCTTAACCATTGATTGGAACTAATGTTCCTAACATTTTTATCTATGACTACTGGCAAAAGCACATTCATTTTAAATAACACTGTAAAGCAGATGGCAAATCAGAATGTAGTCTTTCAAGTGTTTATATATTTAGAAAAGCATATATAGCCCATGTGAAAACTCTCATTTTAAATATTCAGAAAATTGGCTTCACAAAAGACGCCTGAAAAAAAAATCCTTGAGACAGAATTTTATGAAAAAAAACAACAAAAAGAGTTTTTGGTAGTTGAGATTTTGTGACTGATGAACCGAACTTCCCTGCATTAACAGACCGTACATACACACAGAACTAGTTTGGCAAACCAAAACACCCTCCTTCCCAGTTAAAACAATCAGGTGACAAGACTACTCATCACTGTCTGAACTAAGTAACTACAATACTATGACAAGGTCTGTTTATGAGGGATCATAACACAAACTCACTTCTGTCTGGGCCACAGGTTATCACAAACTGGCTTCCTCAAACCAGTTAGGCCGCGCTTCAAGGACAGACCTGAACAGGCGTATCACCACAAACCTTCTAAGATTCTTACGGAGGGGGAAAAAAAAAGTGAGTGTCTTTAAGTGGCTCAACAGGCAGTGTTCGGCGCACAACGCCTGGACGTCCAGTTACAGCAGGAGTCTCCTTGGGAGGGGCGTTCAGGAGGAGCTGAGGCCCGAGTCGGACTCGGCGCTGCCGCCGTTCCCCACCGTGGCGGTGCAGGGGGCGGAGCCGCAGGGGATGGCGTAGATGGAGCACGTGCAGCTCTTCCTGGTCTCCTCGGAGATCACCTCCTGCAAGGTGTGCTGCTCCTCTACTTTGAAAATGCTCTGTTGCTCTCCATGGTCTTCGCAAATCCTGGAAGAACAAGTGGGCGGGGTTAGACGGGCTACGCTCGCAGGGCGGCACACACGAACGCCATTCAACTTTTGTGCTATGGTCTTCATTTGAACTGTGGACAGTGTGAACTCGATGTGCTCTATCGCACAACGCTGACAGGTGCTAAGGAGATGAGAACAAATTTGTCTTACAGCTATATGAATGAGTCAATAGCGAACCATTAGAAAACAGATAATATCTGTAACCTACAGAAAGCAATAATATCAGTATTGTTCAATATGATCAAATGTTAACCATATTTCTACATAAAACACTGCTTTACTAAATGAATATAGAGACCGTGCTACAAGCTACCAAACAGGCTCTAACGTGCCTAAAGGTTTGACATGTTCATACAATCGTGTGTCGTTGCCCTAATCCTTATATGAATTTGATGCTGTGTCCAACATTGTATAGTGCAGACACCCATTTGTCCATTCATCAAGCGCTCGTGTTTTCAAAGCGTTTTTTTTTCACAGCCAAATCTGCCATCATGCTGCCATTCCAGCTATAGATCAATTCAGAATCTCATTTTGGTGCGATTGTGAACTTGTGGATACCGTTTTGCACATGCATAAATAAAAGGCATTTGTCAATGACGAAAGATGTACGGGGGGGGGGGGGGGGGGGGGGTTTCAAGCATACAGAAATGAAGCTAGCCAAAAGGGAAAGCTAGCATCAAAAATGACACAAAGCAGTTGACACATCAATCTTTGCTTCAATCTAACTTGTCATTATCAAAACCCCCTCAACCTTCTCCGCGATTTCATCTAGACTAGTTTGCAAAGGAGCGGGCAAAAAGCCAATTGACAAGTCAACCGTCTTGCATCATTGTCATGGAACGCCACTGGGTTCCAGCTGTGTCAGGAACACAGGCTGTCAGGCAGTATTCTGGAGGGGGAACCATAACCAGCCAAGGACATGGGACTGTAAACTAGCACAACACAACCAGAAACTACAGGAACATTACTGGCTTCTGAGGAACTCCAGTCCGAGCCATCACATATTCTGAAAAGAAGAGGCATAGGTATCATGGAACAACATGGCTGAAGAGAAGGGGTGGTATCTAGAGCTGAAGGAACGGTTCCTCCAAACGGCAGAAACAGGATCAAGCCCCTACCAAGCCTGTCGTGTGACCAGCTCAGCGATTATCCTTAAATCAGGGAGTTGGAAAGTGATCCTGGACCTGAAAGTATATTGCTTACAGTCTACTGCACAGGTGCTAGATACTGGTCCTTGAGGGCCACTGTCCTGACAGTTTTAGATGTTTCCCTGCTCTGGTGCACCCGATTCAGGCTTCCTTAGAGCTCGATAACAACCCATTCATTAGAATCAGGTGTGCTAGAGCAGAAAAAAACTCTAAAAGTGTCAGGACAGTGGCCCCTCGAGGATCTGACACCCATGATCTACTGAATGTCTGAGGAAAAGGTCACGGTAAAGTCTCTAGACGAAGCTGATTGCTGAAACAGGAGTCTTTGGATAAGGTCAGACAGTTCTTTAGAGGAAGTTTCCCATGACCCAATCAGCGATTTGCACTTTATGCAAGTCCCAATAGCTGGTAATCAGGCCCTTCACATCAGTCGCAAATTACATAATGAATTGACAGGGAATTACAGGATGGCTACTGTGGTTCATGCCTGGCGATTAAATCCTTTATGATGTGATGTTCTCTGGTGATTAAAGGCCAAGTATCAGAGCACTGCTGCATGTAACCTGATGATCACCGCAGGGAATGTCAGGTCAAAGTCTCAGTGTGACTCCTTTGATAAATCTAGTACAACCTCATTATTTACCATGTAAACAGACATGGAATGGAGGCTGCAGCCTTCACTTAAGGGATGACATTGTTGGGTGTAAACAGAAATACATTTAATAGAAGGTGTAAGGCTTTAGCGCATTGGTGTCCAACTCGTGTCATCGAGGGCCAAGAGGGTGTAGGTTTTCACTTCAACCAAGCACTACTTAAGCTGATTTCACTAAGTAGAGAAAGTCATTAGTGAAATCACTTGGTGTAGTTACTTTGTTGACACCTAAACCTGCACCCTCTTGGCCCTCGATGGCACGAGTTTGACGCAACGGCTTCAGCCAGACCTACCTTTGAACGTGTTTCTAGCACGGATAATTCCTAAACAGTCTGGGAGAAAGATAACTGCTTGGCGTTATACAGTGAAGCACCTGACCCTGGTCAGTCAGGTCATGGACCCCCCACAGGGCAGGGTTGTCTGGCTGGAGTGTCAGGTACTGTACCTGTCGTAAATGAGCCCGTCGATACCCTTCTCCCGCAGCTTCATCCTGTTATCATGGTCGTTGTTGTCGTCGCCCCAGCAGAACATGACCAGGCCTTTGGACTGGGCCACCTGGATGTGGCTCATGTCTTTCAGGAGCTCCTCCGCATGAGCACTGATACCCTGGGGTGGGGGGGGGGGGGGGACACAGAGGCTCAGCCATCGAAGTGAAGTACGAGTAGATGAAAGGCACACTGCCACAGCAGGGGGGAATGTGCATCTCCCTGTGCATGTGAGAGCTTGCGGCTCTTACCAGGATGTTCTCGCTCTGGGCGAAGCTGATGGCGATCTGGGTGGTCTGGCAGCGTATGTCCATCATCTCCGGATAGTGCTCTGAGATTCCCTGGGTCAGGAACAGGATGGGGTACTTGTTCTGCTTCTGACGCACCCTGGCAAGGGAAGAGGGGGGGGGGCGTTTTGACAACGGCTTTTCTTGTCGCACGCGTAGGCTGTAGTTCTGTCAGGAGTTGTAGTTTTATATGTGTACATTCAGGAAGAGGAAAGACAAGACCAAGTACCTCAAACATGACACGAGGTTCAGATATTGGATGCAACAACCCCACACCCCCATCCAGTCAAACCCACTTTTACACTTATCACTACTGAAATTGCACTACTGTGTACATACCCCTCCCCGTGTAGTATAAATCCATTCTCATCCATGTACACTACTCTTTTTATACTTGTACTTTTTATATACTCCCCTTCTGTAGAGCTATTGCCCAGTTTTTACTTATTTTTTCATCTTTATTTAAGTTCTGTATGTTTCGTTTGCTCCATCCTGCCACAGTAGATTCTGTGTTGGTGTAAATTGTAACTAACATGGTGAACTGAACAAGAACAGATTGTGATTCTGAACAGCGAGACGGCGTGCAGTGAGTCCGGGGAGGTCATTACATGGTGCAGATGTCAGGGTCGAAGCAGGAGAAGACGATACGTCTCCTGCCAGCTTTCTGCAGCACGCAAGACAGGATGGTGTCCAGGAACAGGTTCATGTTGAAGTACGACGAGACGTTTCCGTCCCACGAACCATCCTGTCGACCGCAAATACATCCCAGTCATGTTCATGTTACAAACAATATTACCCAATCACGTTCATGTAACAAACAATACTACCCAATCACGTTCATGTAACACACAATACTACCCAATCACGTTCATGCAACACACAATAGCACCCAGTCTTGTTCTTGGCTTTGCCCACCTTTAACTGACAGATCCATTTCAGTTCAATGTTGAATCCCACATTTTCAGGGACAGCTTGGAAAATCTGTTAACAGGTTAAGAAATTAACCTTATTTTTATGAATGACACAAAGACACGCAAGTGGTTAAGGTTATTTTAGATGCCAGATCTCCACATCAGGGAGCCATGGAGAGAGTCTTACTTGAGAGAGCGAGGGGAAAGGCTGGTGTTCGTCTACCTCCTCCTCGTCGTCCAGTAAATCTACAGGCGTTACCAACCACGGTTAGACCACACAGTCTGACTCGCACACACACACACACCAGTTCAACCACAAAGTCTAACGTTGTTTTCTATGAATTCCCTTCAGCATTCGTGTCACATGACTTCCACAGAATGCAAGGCAGGGACACGCTGTAGCTCAAGATACATTTACCATTAGAATATTAGAGTGAATCACATTGATGGGTAAGAACTTGTACCTTTGTGGTCGTTGACTTTCAGGGCAGTGGCATGGGCAAGCTGTGAGAGGTCACAAGAATAATAATAACATCGATCACAATAATAATAATAATAATAATAATAACAACAACAACAACAACAACAACAACAAAATACAAAGCAGGAAGTAGTTTCCTTTACAGGATGTTCCACTGTGTCATACCTTGAGCATCTGTAACTGGTCGTAAGTCAAGTCTTTGACTGGGACCTCCAACAGCTCCAGAGAATGTTTGTCATTTTTCTGTATATACAAAAAATCCAGTAAGTTCAGCTCAAACTAACTGATACAGTCACAGAAATGATACTTGGATGATTGTGGAAGTGTTGGGTTTCTAGATGACATCACGCAGTAGGGCTGCCTTTTGGAGTTTTTTTTACCTTCTTACTGGAAATACAGCAGGTGAGGTCATGGTAGACAATGGGGACGGAGTCTTTGGACAGATGGACGTCGAACTCCACATAAGCAGCCCCCTGAAAACACATGCACATAAAGGAAGACGCAAAATAGCGCCTCGTTCTTGCAGCACGAAAACTTCTTTGTGTTCGGTGTGAACCGAACATTAGAGGAATGGATATTCCCAGCTAACGGTATAAAGGCTAAATACTGTTCAGGGTGCATTTGTAAAATGATATGTTCCAGAAGTCAAAATCCATATTCTGATGAAATGGATACGATTGCTCTGCCCACGTATGACTTACATGGTTGGCAGCACTTTTGAAAGAGGCGACTGTATTCTCCCTGATTTTGTGGTGTCTGAAAAACAAAGAAACGTACGAAAACGCAGTTAAAAAATCTCGAGCGCAAGACGAGACGAGTCTGTCCAGGTTGCGGTGGAAGAACCGCATTCCAGCCATGACCTTCAGTTCCCAGGTCCCACAAGCCTTCTCAAGTCATAAAAGCTCTTAAGCTCCGAAGGTCCAGCTGTGTGTGTGTGCTTATGATAATAATATGGTAATGTGCCCGCACATATCTGGGTTGTGTGTGTGTGTGTGTGTGTGCGAGATCAACTCACTTGGCAGCATGTGAGCTTCCAGCTCCTCTATGACCCACATCCAAAGCGCTCCTCTTCCTCCAGTATTTAGTGAAGCAGGAACTCATGTCACACTGCATCCCCTGAATAGGCCGGATCACCAGATAGTCCACTGGAACACACACACACACACACACACACACACACATTAGAGCTCAGTCACGCAGCAGAACATGGAACAGGTTCATGTCAACACGCAAATTCCGGCACCCTAAACGCCAGGCCCTGGCCGGGGTCTCACCTCGGACTTTGCCGATGGTCTGCCTGGAGTTGCGTCCCATGATGGGCAGAGTGGCCACGCCATGGTCCGTGCCTCCCTCCACGAAGGAAGAGGACAGGAGGCAGGCCGTGCCCACGTGCCCAGGGTGGGCGTCTCCCGGGACCACATGCTCTCCCAGGTCCTCCTGCAGGGCAGAGGAGGCGCGTTGCCGTTAACCGTACCGACGCTGACGGGACGCCCGCCGCCACGTACTCAATGAGCTGGGCAGTGTTTCGGAAGACTATGCTTTTCCGCAATGCTTAGAAAAGGGCGACTGGCCAATCAGAGAGTGATGACCGGGGTGGAAGGGGGGGTGGGATTACCTCAAAGAACTCGAAGGTGAGCTCCAGGTTGTCGGGGTCCATGGTGAGGATGCTGTACTCGGTCCACTGGGACGGCTCCAGCGCATAGCCGCACTCGGGCTGGGAGTGGCGCGACTTGTAGCCGTCGCGGCTGATCAGACTGATCTCCAGGGTGGGGGTCATCTTGTGCCAGACGGACGGGGACATCTCTTCCTCCTCATCCTCCTCCTCCACGCCCTCCAGCATCAGTCTGATCCTACGACGACAAGCAGATGGGGGGCGTCATTCAAAGATGTGCTCAGTTACATTTAGTCATTTAGCAGATGCTCTTATCCAGAGCAACTTACAGCAAGTACAGGGACAAGAGGCAAGTAGGGTAAAGGGCCTTGCCCAAGGACACACGGTCATCTTGGCACAGCCAGGGATTTGAACCGGGGGCCTTCTGATTACTAGCCTGACTCCCTAACCGCTCAGCCGCCTGACTCCACTGGTGTGTCATCTGTTGCATGCATGTTTACCATGTAGGCATGAAATCCCTGAGGGCCACTGAAGTTAGTCCGGTCCGGTCAGGTCACCGTCATGCACAGTTGTTCAGAGACAATGAAGGTATTGATTCATTGATTTATGAGGACAGGAAGATTATAGAGGGTGTGTTTTCCTGTTATGCGGCAATGTAGCTTTGAAACTATTCTGCGAAAGCTGTGGGGCATTTTCAAGGTCAGAATCCTTGACAGCTTGTCTGGGTGGTACCTGAAGCGAGACTTCTTGAATTTCTTCTTGGTAATGGACACCGGACACTTCTTAGAGTAGTGCAGTCGCAAACGTATTTCAGTTTGGCATGTCAGCCATCCCGAGTCCAAACATTCTGTTCCATCTGCAGGGAAACACAGGGGCGAGTGAGCCAAGCTCGAAACAAAATGGATGCCAGGGGAATGAAAATGCGTTCTCCACGCGACCATGGGGAGACAGACTGCGTTATTCAACGGTATCTGAACCGAGGAGAAGCAGGCAAAGTCTTGTCAGATAGTGGCTGTTTGTTCACGATAAGCGAAACCTCAAACCTCACGTGTCGCATGAGGTGGGGTGTGTTTTGCATGTTATCTGCAGGGATTTTCATTGTACTTCAGAGCTGAGTAATGTGCATTGTAGATGTGTGACCATTTTATGAACCTTGAACCTGAAATGAGTGCATTTCAAAAATCCTTGCCAACTTCCACCCACTATGGACTATCATGTAGTCTGAAATCTACAGGGGGAATTGCACTGTCAATTCTATTTCACTGTAATATAAACAGATGGAAAGGTTTAACTGGAGCCAGATCAAGTTAAATGGACTTACTGTGAATTCCAAACTGCCCGTCGTCGATAGTAAGGAGCGGCTCTGTGAAGAGAAACTCATCATAAACATGATCGGGCTAGTACACTGACCCTGCATCTGAGCACGACTCACAACTGAGAAGTGTTCTTACAGAGACTCATTCTGCATCTCAGCTACAAAACTGATGAACTATGTGCTTTGAAGCATGTTGGTATGATTTTGCCATTTTTTTGCCATTTTCAAATGAGCACAATTAACAACTGTTCATTCTGAATTGGGTTGGACTCCTCAGTTGTGCAACGGTTGGTGTGATTATGTGCGTCGTTAAGCACACCCCAAGCCATTGATGAATATATGGATGGGTTTTTCGATTGTTTTTTGGGAAAGTCGTACTTAAAATCGAACCCATCAAACATTCAAGAGTGAACTTTCCGCAAACATAAATAAATCAGATTATACTGAAAACAATAACACGAGCATACTTAATAAATAGCAAATCAAAACTGTGAGCAGTATTGGAGTACCAGGGGCCAGAAATGAATGTAGGCTTTTTTCAAGCCTATTCTGAGTGAGCTTTGTGTGTAACACAATGGCGTTTAAACTAAAGGGATGCATCTAGCAGCCACATCCACTAGTATGTCCTCTCTCTAACCTAGAGCTTTCTAGCTCGTACAACAAAGCACATCAGACTGCCGGTGCCATAAGACCCCCCCACCTTTAAATGCCCCACCCCCTGTCCCAGCTCCAGTACACAGGGGAAATACTGGGCGTGGGTCAAGGAACCTGAACACTAAAGCCAGTTACTCACTTCCAGTTGCTGATGCATCAAATCAAGAGATTGCCGGTTCAAATCCGACCCCACCCCCACCCCACCCTCCCCCCATACATGTATTATCTGCATTCATACATCATCTGACTGATTAGAGTGAGGAGGAGGATGATAGCAGGCCATGTGTTGGACATGACTGGGCAACTACCAGCTACTTGGGCTAAGCGGGAGGAGGCAAGTGGCTCTACTAAGGGGGGGGGGTGTTGGAAACTCCGGGCCAAAACAAAGCGTGCACTGTTCTGGTGCTATACCTGTGGGGCTCATCGTTCGGGGTTGCTGATGGGTCTCCCACTTAAGGACTATGACCTGACAGGGACCACCTGCGCTCTGAAAATCGTTTAGCACAGTGTTAAGGTCATGAAGGACAGTCCGTTTTTACTTTGGTCCTTTGGTCCCCAGGACCAAAGTGAAGGGTTAATGAGCAGGAGTCCGTCCCGCAGTCCCCCAGAGCCAGTCAGACATTATTAGTTGAAAAGCCAGTCAGACATTATTAGTTGAAATCTGAAAAGTGGATTCCGATGGTCAAGATGAAGGGAAAAAAAATCATGTTTGTTAACGTGTTCCTGGCTCTCTACAGGCTAGGAAATTAGCTTAAGGGGTCAGTTCCGAACTGAAAACAAATTTCCCCACTGAAAATGGACGTCTACATTACAAACAGGCAAAGGTCTAGTCTAAGGAACACGTAATATATATTTCACCCTTGTGTCAATTTGAGTGCCTGTTGTGTGTGTGTGTGTGTGTGTGCGCTTGGCTGTGTGTTTGTGTGTGTTTGTTTCTTGGCATGTAGCCTAGACTAGCGCAGCACTAAATAACACAACCTCACGTGTTCGGCTTAGTGAAAGCCAGCTGTCTGTTCCGAGAAATACAGGAACTGAACTGAGGACAGCTTGTGAAGTATAAACACAGATGGTAGGAAAGGGAGATAAATACATGATGTATGATGTTATGTCATCAGAAGATATATATTCCTATGGCTCTTCCCTTGAAACTTATTGGTTTCTAACGATGCATGTTTCATAATCTATAAACCTGCTATGTTTTGGGCTCTATCACAGTGCTATGCTCAGTGACCAATACGCTTTTGTAAAGCTCTCTCTTGGAAGTCGCTTTGGATAACAGCGTCTGCTAAATGAATATATGCAAATGTAATGTAATGTGATCCTAGACTTACACTGCACAATTTAGAATGGTGACAATCAGTATGTTAAAACCCTCTAAACCTTGCATGCTTTTAGAGGGTTTACCCTAGGTTACCCTGTAAAAGTTGGCACCGGTATTAAGCCAATACATCCTTTCACAATTTGATCAGACAATCTGACAGGTTATCAATACGGTCTCCTCTAAGCACAGAGGGATAAAATACACAGATCTTTCGTCGTTAAAAAGAAAATAAAACACAACATCAATCTTGTAAAATTCAAAATTCACTGTAAACCAGTTAATGAAACACACCTAGTTAATAGTCAAACAATTAGCACGCGATTTTTACTTTTATATCCATTAAATCCTTAACACCATGTACAAAAAAAATAATACAAAGATGTTCAACTCACCTTTGACTCCAGGAAGTGGCCCTTGAAGTAGCGATAACTGATAACAGCCCCTCGGGGCACATAGATGACCTTTTTCCATAGAGTGCTTGTAAAGGCAAAGGTAAACACAGTCATTCAATTTAGGTCCACATTTAAACCAACTTCCAAGAAAAATCTGATGTTTTTGGGGGAGGGGTTGGTTAGGGGATAACAAACGTACCCATCATTGTCATCCTGCTGTAGAGTTACAGCTTTCTGGTAAATCCAGCATCCAAGCGCCTCACAGCTACCAACTACAGCGATCAACTCACCTGTTCAAACACATACACAAACAACCCTATGAATATATTACCCAGTGCCAAACCAAACATACAAACCAGGTCTGGCTCCCCCTAAGTTATGTTAAATGATCAGGTTCTAGCAAGCCGGCTTGTCCAACAAATCTGATTTCCACCGTTGACATCAGGTCCACCTATCTCTCTCAATAGTGTTGGGATTGCCTTACCTGGGGATGTTTCTCCCCTTACAGCCAAAGTCACTTGAGTGATTTCCATAGTTGACAGGCACTGATTAAAATGATAATTGAAGGCGCAATCAAGCCGAATGTCCAGGAGGAGCCCCACTGTTAATTAGAACATCGTACATGTGACTGCGTTAAAACACATGGATCATGTAACAGCTTGTTACAAAATGTTTTAAATACGTTACCTTGGATGCTGAACTTGGGATACTGAGAAGGGGGTCCTTGGATTACTGGCCGATGGCAGCTACCGCACTGGGAAACAGCTCGATCAGGGGGAACTCAAGAGATATACGAGGTGGTCCCGGTGTTACGCAATCGCACAACGTCACAACCCGGTAACATGGTCGTGAGCTGTAGAAAAATGACCGATTGTCAGCAACAACAACAACAACAAAACAGAACCGCAAACGATCGGTCGAAGGAAATGAGTTGACTTTCACTTCCCTTCAGAGTGATCATGTAGTGCTGGCTTACCTACCAAGCGTTTAAGCCACCGAGCTAACGTTGAATCCAGAAGAAACCACCCCAAATCGATGGCTCCGGCTCTGTCAGATCAAACCGCCCTGCACCGGATTGGAAAACAGGCTAAACTAGTCCTAGCACAGTTCGCTTGTTGACCCACGTCGTCAAGCAAATGAACCCGGGCTGAGCGCCATGTCCTCTGGCTACTTAGCCTAGCAGCATCCCGCTGAACAAAGCAGCGACACGTAAAGTCGTTCATTTGAGAGGGTTCACGTTTTAATATGGCTTTAATAACAAATATGGGTCATTTACCGATGCGTGATCCATGTAGTTCAGTCTTAACCCTCCTGTTATGTTCCGGGTCAAATTGACCCGTTTTAAAGTTTGAATATCTAGGAAAAATAGTTTAAAGTATTTTTTCAGTATGAAACTTCTTCTGCTTGCCTTAATTAGTGTAATCAACATGTAATATGAAAATGGTTCATGTCACATATTTGCAACCACCCCCTGCATGTTTATATCACATAGATACTGTTCGGGTCAATTTGACCCGGCAGTCAAACTGGAGGTAAAAGGGTGTCAGAAATGACATTTTTTATGATTTTTTTCTTTGCAACTGTGAGACATATTTCATTCCAATCACTCACTCACTCACTCACACACACACACACACACACACACACACACACACACACACACACACACACACACACACACACACACACACACATATACACACACACACACACACACACATATACACGCACACACTCAATGCACACACAGCACACACACACACAAAGGTGCAGGTGTTCTCGCGGGAAAACTCCACCCACCCACACACACACACACACAGAGCGCACACACACTCAGTGCACACAGGGGAGGGGCAAAACATAAAAGATTATTTGCATGTGAGTCCTACCAACATTACACTCTGTCAGTCAAACCTTTACAAAATGACCAGCAGAAGCAAAAGGATGACAGTCCAGGAGGCTCTGGAAGTCATTATTGATCATGACAGTGGACAGGACAGGATTTGTCTGAAGATGAAGACTATCTTGAGCTAAATTTTGATTCTAATGATTCTGGTTTTGAACCAGATGAGGGAATTGCTATCCCTATTCCTCCAAGCAAGACATTCATGTCATCCCCAGATACACATCAGGCCAAACTGTCTGCAGACAATATAATGAAGACAGTGCCAGGGCCCACAAGGATGGCAGGGACTTGTGTGACTGATATCAAGTCAGTTTTTGAGCTGGTCATGCCAGATTCAGTATTCAATATTCAGATTCAGTCATTCTGGAAATGACTTATCTGGAAGGGAGGCGTGTTTTGGGGGAAAATTGGAAGGAGCTAGACAAAACACATTTAGATGCATATTTGGGGCTCCTCATCCTTGCTGGGGTCTATAAGTCGAAGGATGAATCGACAGCCAGTCTGTGGGATGCAAAGACAGGCAGGGCTATATTTTCGAGCCACAATGTCTTCACATTTTCTCCAGAGTGATCCGATTTGATAATCGAGAGACAAGGGCTAGTAGAAGGGACAGAGACAAACTGGCAGCTATTAGGACTGTGTGGGACAAGTGGGTAGAGCAACTTCCACTATTCTATAACCCAGGCCTTATTATCACAGTGGATGAAAGGCTGGTGGCATTCAAGTGGTGAAACATATATTTCTTTTTTACATGCAAAAATACAAATACAAATTTAATGAGAAACGAGAGAATTATCCTCATTGAACCATTAATTGTTAGAGGTAAGAAACACCATTGCACTAAATATTGATAGAATAGTTAGTAATGGAGTTAGTAATTAAATATTCACACTGCTTTTTAGGATTTTGGGGGTTTCTGATTTTTTTAACATATTTAAACATGCACCGGGTCAAATTGACCCGGGAACATTATTGCTGTTCCTGACAAACGAACATAACAGGAGGGTTAACGATATTCGGCAAGGCGTGGCGATCTGACGGCAGAAATGTTGTTGACGTCCTGACCGCTGGTCTCTCTTTCTCTTTGCTGCTGCTGGTCTCTCCTCCCTTTGCGGCTGAGCGCACTTTGTACAGCAAAGCCGCAAAAAAACCAAGATGGAAAATGGCTTCAATATGTACGAGATGTATCACTCCAAATATGATCCCTTTCTTTATCTGTTATTTAAATTGAGAGACAGTAGAGTCATCTTAACAGAAGACATTGTCAATATCTATATACTAGAAATATACTGAAATAAAGGTTACAAAAATATATAGCCTGAACTATCGATAGAATCAAATGCAAATGTCAACAGTCACTTTTTCACACTAACGTAGATAAATCATCTTATAGCAAGATTTACAGGACTAAGATTTGGAGCAGGACGGGTGATTTAGAGCAGGTCTGTTAACTAGTTGTTCCCAAAGTTCAAATGTGGTCAAGCAACATTTATCTGGCCAAGAGTGAAATCCTCAGAAATGTCTAACTTGTTTTGCAATAAGTAGTTACTATTTTAAGTCGTATTTGTTTTGTTCCTGTCAACCATCCGTCAAGTTCATTTCTCTGGGTCAGTCCCTGAACTCTGCTGAGTGCTTGGTGCATCTTAGCTTTCTCCCATGCATTTTGTGACCCCCCCCCCCCCCCCCCCCCCCCCCCCCCCCGCTTAGCGGTGGCACAGGTCATGGATCCACGTGGCAATCTGCATGCCAGGCATTTGTACACGGAGTCCTCATAACAAACAAGGAACGAAATCTGTGTCCTTGGGCAAGGCACTACACCCGTACACCTGTACTTGCTCTGAATAAGAGCGTCAGCTAAGGTTTAATCGCTATGCAAGATTTACAAACATAGAATTCACTGTGGCAGAAAAGAGCAAACACAGAACAGATATGTGACATAATAATAAAAATTGAAACAGGATTACAAACAAATACAATGTAAAAAATACAATACAAATAGGATACAAATAAATGAGTAAATGTCATGTAAATTTAAGTTGGACTTGAGTCAGTTAGTCTATATCTCCCTCCAGTGTTCAGAGGGAGTGTTACAGGAAAGGAGACCTAAGGAGTATTGGATTCAGGACATATAGTGTTTAATATTAACAAAGACACAGTTTCCTGGTCATGTTCCTGGTAATATTACTTAGTTTCCATGTGTGTACTTTATATACCATACAATAAGTTGGAGAGAGGTGCAGTATTATGTACTGTAGTACTGTGGGCTATATAGTGTAATAGCGGTATCGATACGCACCACTGGATCAATCGCGGCGTGTGGTTCCTACTGCAGGGGTCTGAGATGCTGGGGAAAAGAGAGAGAGAGATAGTGTGTATGTGCGTGCGTGTGTGTGTGTGCGCGCGCGTTAAAGGAGGATATCTGGAGATTTTTAATCAGAGAGAGAGAGAGAGAGCGAGATAGAGAGAGAGAGAGAGAACAGATGAAGAGCCAGCATTATGTTACGAGGAGACTGCCGCATAATGCATATTTTATCTTTACTGACAGCAGCTTCTCACACCAACAGTGTTGCTGCAGGTGGAACTCCACTGCTGCAAAGCCAAACACCGACCAACCGTCGTTTTCATTATTTAGTTCATCAACACAAAGTCTGACAGGGTAATTCGCCAATAGAGCTTCACCTGTGCAAGCAAATCAGTGACATTGTGTTTTTCATTTAAAATAATCGAGTACTTAAGATTGAAATTCAAACGACCACGTTTACAAACGATCGTTTTACCTGTTAAGATGAAACGCTTGAGTTTCACTGCGAATGCGTGACTTGAGATTCCCGTTTACTCTTATACAATATTGGAGTGTTGAATGGACTTCAGTTGAAGTGGACACACACAAGTGGTTAAAGTCTGGACCTTCAGGGTGTTCATAAAAGTTCTGCACTGAACCCTGTCTCCCAGAACTTCTTTATTTCCATCATATCATAAAATAATCTTTTTATAGTTGCAAGCTTTTAATGAACAACCCCTTTCCTCTAAGGCATATAGATATAAGGATAGCTATTTCCATGGAAGACCATCAGTGTTTTATGTCTGCAATCACATCTCCATCTAGTGAGATGTATACGAACAACACACATACACATTGTGTGTTGCTATGATCAGTGACTGATGCACTTTTGTAAAGCTCTCTTGAAAATCACTTTGGATAAAAGCGTCTGCTAAATAAATACATGTAGAGGCACACACACTCACAGTGCAATTGATGTCACATGTTGATACCATCAGTGATATATTATAAGGATTCCTCCGTCTGCTCTGAGGGGATACAAATTCCCTCAATTCAACTTTGAGGTTGCAATCGTTGTCTAAGACCAGGTCTCGGCAAGAGGGAAAACATTGATATGTGTTAGTGTAACCTCCCATAACTTGGTCCACTCACTCTGTATTGTACTGAGCGAGTTTTGAACCCAGAGTATCTGGCAGAGGAGGCAGATGCTCTAGCAATGAGACTAAAGGCTACAATGTTTGGCATCAGTTGCCAGAGCATTCTTTGATATCCGAGGAGTGAGGTTTACTCAACAGCAACTACCAGCTGGCACCCGTTACACTAGCAGACAGCCAGTCTTGTGTCTAGTCCTCTCCTATCTGGTTCCCACATACAGGAGATCTAACAAAACCCTCGCAGATCACAGGAACTGCATTACTCCCAGCATTGCCTGCCTGTCAGGCCTGATTTAGGGGGCCGAACAGAGAGGGGGAGGAGGGGAAGAGAAAAGGGTGAGGGGGAGAGAAGAGGGCGAGGGGAAGACAATCTATAAACGATAAAGGGGCTCTGTACATCCATGTTGACACCTACACACGAAAGCACACACGCGTAGACACAGACAGACACACACACACTCATTTTGTGTTCCTGTTGCTGTGCGAGAGTGCTGCAGCGTGTTGATAAAGCGAAGTTGTTATCTGCAGAGTGGGGAGAAACTCTGCAGTGAGCCCAGTTTAATTTCCTTTGAAAGCAGAGTGTGAACAGATGCCACAACCAATCAGGGTCCCTCGCCTCGGTCTAAGTCCTGACAATTCCACTACATAATGTGTTTGATCACATACAAAATGTCCACCCTCTAAAAGCATATTTCTGACAGGCTTTAAAACCGAGGATAGGCAGATAAACTGATAAAGATCGTCCGAGTAAAATTACTTTTCTCTTGGGAGCGCTCTGAGAGAAACCTACTTGATTGTGTTTTTTTTTTACATTCATGTGGAAAATTCAAGAAAGCAAGAGAAGCCATTCAGAGAGAGAAATCAAGAATTGGATAATGGAAGAACAAAGATGACTTGGGTTCTGAAAACCACTTTGTATCTGGGAGGTTTTCGATGAAGCTGCTAATCTTTTTTAATGGATTTAAATTGGTGTTGAGGAATCTCTCTAGACAACATGACTTATAATTTTTTCACCAGAACCCACCACAAAGTTGACCAGTCATTGAACGATCCCAAACGTTTATTTCTCGAGATGACACATAAAAGTCAGCTGGAGATTATCAGTGACCCAATACAGTGCTAAAACGACACAGCATGGGAAAATAAACAGAGAAAACATGTTTATGGTGTGACTAGATGTTTTCTCTTGACTGACAGCTGAGCACATTGTGAGCAGGAAGACAGATCCAACGCGGGGACAGATGGATGGAGTTTGATAGGTGCCGCTGGAGGAACCTGGAGCTGTCTACATGGCACGTCTATCTCTATATGACCCCCAAGCCCTCCAGCAGAGCAAAACCAGATCAATGAGCACGATGACCACAACAACAACCTGAGAAGACAGGCTGCCTGTGTTGAAAAAAATCAAAGTGATGTCAACTTCAATCTGTCCAAAAGTTTAGTTAGCCGTACAAACTGGGAGTTTCCCATCCTTGTCAAACAATTTAAATAATCGCATGGCTTCCAACTCTCACTTTATAGATCTAGCATCCTTTTTCGACAGCCCTTAATTTTCCTCCTTTCTTCCAAGCATTCCAATACTTTAATGTTCAATTAATTGGCACAGGAACAATTTGGTAGCTAGAACATTTAGCACAGCCATGCTAGGTAAACAGAATTATTTTGACAGATTCTCTGCTAAAAGAACTAGCTTGAGGCACCATGGTGTAGGAGCCAGCGTTTCTTAGGTGTTGGTTATTTCCTGGAACAGAGAATATGTTTATGAGTCAAGATATACAGTCCTGTTTTCATCACAAAGTACACATGATTGGGGCAAGGATATCCGTGTGTGGATGGATAAGGGACCATTGAGATTTGGTTCAGGTCAGCCTTTAAAACCTAACGATCGGATCAATTGGATTTTCCAGAAGAGCTGGTCTGAGGTCTGGTTGACCTTTTAATTGGGGGGCGGTGAGGTTCACGACCAGTGGCAGTTTCTCCACCTCGAATGGCAGTAATTCGCAGAGCCTGGGGGAAATGCTTAACAAAATCAAATTTCTCTCCTTCTCTCCGTCTCCATTTCCTGTCTCATAGTCCAGCTCCCCAGTCCTTTCTTTCCCCCTCCTCTCCTCACCAGTCAGTTCAGTTCAGTTCAAAGGCTTTATTGGCATGAAAACAACAACTCTCTCTCACAGAGTCTCTCACACACTGTGGTAAACACAACCAAATCAGTGTCATTTGAACTGGATGGGTGGAAAGGTCACTGAAGGATGAGTTTGGTCCGATAAAAGAGGCATCATGGAGTGATGTTCCCTGCAGGTGAGAAGGAGGAGGGGCAACCACACAAATTCAAGTGCTGAAATCTGTGCTTAATGTGCTTAGCTTTATATCCCAACAATGACCTGGATGTGGAGAGTCTGGAGTAGAGAAGTTTTGGAAGAAAACATACAACATAAAGTTGTTTCTTCTCCTGTTTCATACTTAACTGGTTACTTTCAACACTTTAGTCTTGTGCTAAGCCCACTTGTCTTTCCCTTCTTGCAGTTTTCCCTTCATTCCTTGGTCTGAGGCCGGATCAAACATCTGATGTATCGGCTGTGACGTTTGTGACACAGAGATGGGGTTGTCACAGAGCACACATCAATCTTTCCCTCTTTCTCCGTTGCCACATTTATTTACCGCAACACACTTTGGAGAGATGTGAAGGGTAAGGCTCTACGGTACAGCATCCGTGAAGCATTCACTGCCACTACACAGTAACTAACTCGCATTTCCACAAATAGTCTGGTAGTATAAGGTGCGCAAGGTATCATTTATTATCATAATACTACATGCAATGAACAATTACTGGTTGTCTTTCCCCCAAAAAAGGAATGGGGTTGTAAGCAAGTCTTTTCCCTGGCAGATTCATTTCAAATGAACAACAATCATGAAAGTTATGCTTGAGTTATGTTAGAACAACAGAAATAAATGTATACTCGTATAAATGTATTGAAGTGAAACTATTCAGAACCCAAGAACATCTGAGTGTATAGTAAGGTTCATGGACAAAAATGTGAAGGTGTCTCTCATAATAAACAATAGGGCCAAGTCTCACAGCTCATGGCTATGTGTGAAGCTTGATCTCGATTGACTGGAATCGATATCCACAGTCGAAGATCCATCACCACGCGTGTTATCTTCGTACTTAAAAATGGCACGTCAGTTTGGTCACATCTTATTTTTGAGAAACTTTGGATGAACCTTGTTTAAATAGCGGAGGACAATGTGACATTTGTCTGACGACCACGGATCTTTGTGTCCCAGGTACGCAATTCAGGCTCTTTTAAAAAGGAATCATGTTCTAGATACTAAAGAGGTGGATTGCGGTTCGTGTAATTAACTGACAACATTGTGATCAGGCTCGGCTGCGCAACCTATTAGACAAAACCCATTGCAAAACATCCGAATGCTTCACAATGGATTCTATCCTGACTTTGTGGACCATTTCAATGGGCTTGATGGTTGTTGTGCTGGAGCGAAGGGAAAATAACAATGCGTATTACGAAGGTACAGACCCAACGAAACTGTCTCAAATCTACGCCTTCCTGAATGTATAATGAAGCAGCAGGCTTTGAAATCACACCTGCTCAGCTAATCATGACCCAAGCATGTGGGTTGGCCCTTCCCACTCACCACCCCTTCTCTGACTTCATCAAATCGATGTCAATCACACCATCGTTTCCAAATGTATATGACTTCACCCATGGTTAATTCTAGGTACATCACAGATCTATACGATTCTAATGACGTTGCACATTCTCGGATTATAATAGCAGTAAAGACTCAGATGGAATTGTCTCTAGTACAGTTGAACTTGACCTCAGACAGCCTCCTCCAGACTCATCCTTCTGGGCCTGAATCCTCCTGAAAGCCCAGCCCCCTCTTGAGCCGAAGCCAGATGCAATGTTCGGTTGCAGCAGAGATCAAAGCTTGGAGAGCTTTCATGCTTTGATTTAATCGTGTGCTTTTATTGTGCCTTTTTTGTTCCTGCATGTGAATGTTTATTAATGAAGGCTGTTGTACGCAGGCTGGCTCACAGTCTGTCTGAACGCAGAAAGCTCGTCTCTCAATCCCTCAACTGCCTTTAAGCACTCTCTTTATGGAGTAAATTAAACATGATATAGAATATGATATTATGTCAGGTTATGGCTCTCTCTCTCTCTCACTCTCTCTCTCTCTCAATCTCTATCTCTCATACACACACACATTCATACACACATGCAGAATGTTAGGTAATTTATATTTTACTCCGTACGAAACTTCAGAAGTGGTGCTCGAATATTTCCCTCTATAGTGGACTCCTTGTTAAAGAGGAAAGGTAAAAGGTTCTATTCCAAATAACTTTTTCATCCTGCAAACAACTGTTATAGATGGGAAAGCACTATCTTTGGGGACCCACTGGGGGTGGGGTAAATGACGCATGGTGAGCTTAGCCCACCCTCCCGCGTCTTTTCGCCCCCACCTTTCTAAGCTTCCCCCTATCTTATAAAGCTCGTGCTGGAGCCTCCAACAAGCGCACCTCACTCAAGGCTCCTGCAGACGCGAGGACATCAGAGTTGGAGAAGGACGAGGACTCTGACTTTTAGCATGAAGTAACCGATTTGCTCTGAAACATTTTAGGAATTTGACAGCATCCCTTTCGAGATGAAAGCAGTGTTTGTTTTGACTGTTGTCGCGTCGTTGTTTACAGGTAGGTTTAACAGTCAGTAAAGTGTGTGATGCGCGCGGTGATCATTTTTCAGAACCATGTGACGCGTGCATGGACGGCTGTTCTTGGACCATTGCATTTTTTTTTTTTTTTTTTCAGGGACAGTTTACATTTGCATGTAAATATGACAGAATTAGCCACAAGGCTATTTTTCATCTGTAGTCCCTGGACAGATGTTAAAATGTCACCCTACACATAGTAAAACATAGTAAAAGTACAGTTGTTATTACAAAGTTAAAATGCATCACTCTAAAATCATACAATAGACAGACACTGTTAGCAGACAAACCTTGAACACTTACACATTTACTGAACTATCATTAAAAAAGACCTTTGGAAACGTAGTGTGAATTCATGTAGGCTGTTATAACACTGACCAACTCGATGTGGTAAGAACTGCCGACTTAAATACTTTATCTTTATACAGGAAATGTTGTCCTTCCAGTGGGAACAGGACGTCAGAGAGAAGATTTGGTAAGCATGGTTCCACTAACAAAATATATAGGTGCAAAAGAATTACCAAATAGTTTTGCCTGATACAGTTATTTGGGGTGTTACTGACAAATTAAACGTCCTATTGTGTGTTTCAGGTTACAAAATGTTTAGTTGAAGTCCTTTCCAAAGCTCTTTCCAACCCTCTGCCTTTAGATCAAGAATGCAAAGATATTGTGAAAGCAGGTAAATTGCTGGAAGGGTGTAAAAGTAATTTTTCCATGCGCTTCATGTATGCATGCATATGAGTTTGAGAAAAACACATGCAGATGGTCTATAGATTTGAGGTCTTGGAACCAACCCACACATATTGAGCAGGAACATTTCCCACCAATTTATCAGATATTGTACATCAATTGAGGTATTTATATGTTGAATGAATGTATCCCGCACTTTATACCCATGGGCTTCCCATATGAACTTGATTTTTGTTGTCAGGCTCCAAACACACTCCTCTGGAGAAAAAAAGTGATGACGAGGAGTTGACTCAGGAAGAAGAGCCTTTGACCCAGGAAGCAGATGTGAAAGACATCGAGGCGCTCCTGAAATCTGTGGATGAGAAACTAGAGACACCGGAGGACGAACGGAGCCAGGAGTCCTGGGGTCTGGATGATGAGAAAGAGAAGAGATCAGATCAAGAGGCGGAAGATGGAGAGGTGGAAAAGCGATCGTGGAGAGCTGGGAGGGTCTATCAGAGGAAGCACAAACGCGCTGAGGAAGACTCGGAGGTCAACGAGGATAGAGAGAAGAGAATCTGGAAGCCAACCCACCGCTACCATCACAAGAAACACTCCAAACGAGATCAGGAGGGTTCAGAGGAGGCACCAGATGAGTCCCGCAGCCAGGAATCCTGGGGTCTGGATGAGAAGAGGTCAGACCAGGAGGAAGATGGAGAGGTGGAGAAGCGATCGTGGAGAGCCGGGAGGGTTTATCAGAGAAAGCACAAACGCAGTGACGATCCCACAGAAGAAGAACCGGATGAGTCCCGCAGCCAAGAGTCTTGGGGCCTGGATGATAAGGAGAAGCGATCAGAGACGGATGAAGATGGAAACATTGAAAAGCGCTCATTCAGACGTGAAAGGGTTTACATGAGAAAGCACAAACGGGCTGAGGAAGGAGGAGATGGAGAGGTGGAGAAGCGATCGTGGAGAGCTGGGAGGGTCTATCAGAGGAAGCACAAACGCAGTGACGATCCCACAGAAGAAGAACCGGATGAGTCCCGCAGCCAAGAGTCCTGGGGTCTGGATGATGACAAGAAGAAGAGAGAGGAAGAGGGGAACGTAGAAAAGCGCTCATTCCGACGTGAAAGGGTTTACATGAGAAAGCACAAACGCGCTGAGGAAGACTCGGAGGAGAAGGAAGATGGAGAGAATGAGTCCCGCAGCCAGGAATCCTGGGGTCTCGATGATGACAAGGAGAAGAGAGAGGAAGATGGAAACATCGAAAAGCGCTCGTTCAGACGTGAAAGGGTTTACATGAGAAAGCAGAAACGCGCTGAGGAAGATTCGGATGAGAAGGGGTCAGAGCAGGAGGAAGGTGGAGAGGTGGAGAAGCGATCGTGGAGAGCCGGGAGGGTTTACCAGAGGAAGCACAAACGTAGTGACGATCTCACAGAGGAAGAACCGGATGAGTCCCGCAGCCAAGAGTCCTGGGGCCTGGATGATAAGGAGAAGCGATCAGAGACGGATGAAGATGGAAACATTGAAAAGCGCTCATTCAGACGTGAAAGGGTTTACATGAGAAAGCAGAAACGCGCTGAGGAAGATTCGGATGAGAAGGGGTCAGAGCAGGAGGAAGGTGGAGAGGTGGAGAAGCGATCGTGGAGAGCCGGGAGGGTTTATCAGAGGAAGCACAAACGCAGTGACGATCTCACAGAGGAAGAACCGGATGAGTCCCGCAGCCAAGAGTCCTGGGGCCTGGATGATAAGGAGAAGCGATCAGAGACGGATGAAGATGGAAACATTGAAAAGCGCTCATTCAGACGTGAAAGGGTTTACATGAGAAAGCAGAAACGCGCTGAGGAAGATTCGGATGAGAAGGGGTCAGAGCAGGAGGAAGGTGGAGAGGTGGAGAAGCGATCGTGGAGAGCCGGGAGGGTTTATCAGAGGAAGCACAAACGCAGTGACGATCTCACAGAGGAAGAACCGGATGAGTCCCGCAGCCAAGAGTCCTGGGGCCTGGATGATAAGGAGAAGCGATCAGAGACAGATGAAGATGGAAACATTGAAAAGCGCTCATTCAGACGTGAAAGGGTTTACATGAGAAAGCAGAAACGGGCTGAGGAAGACTCGGAGGAGAAGGAAGATAGAGAGAAGAGACTCTGGAAAAAGAAACACCACTACTATAACAAGAAACACTACAAACGGGACGAGGAGGGTTCAGAGGAGACACCGGATGAGTCCCGCAGCCAGGAATCCTGGGGTCTGGATGAGAAGAGGTCAGACCAGGAGGAAGATGGAGAGGTGGAGAAGCGATCGTGGAGAGCTGGGAGGGTCTATCAGAGGAAGCACAAACGCAGTGACGATCCCACAGAGGAAGAACCGGCGGACGAGAGCGAGAGTGAGAGGAACAGGCAGGAGGCTATGAGGTAGCACACTTTTTTTCATTCTCATTCATAGTTTCCAATTATTTGGGACCCTTCGATCTACACTTAGCGATGATATTCCCTGTTGATATATTTTGTGTGGCATGTATTATCACCTGATCTCACCTATTTGACAGGTACCTGGCAGAGAAGAGGAGCGAGATGGAGAGGAACCTCCTAGGCGACGGGGAAGTGTTGAAGCGCTCTCCCATGGCCTACAGTGGTTTCTACCATCCCGTTTGGTGGAAAAGGACCACGGAGGCACACACAGCACCCTCACATAAGGTCTGGATGCTGTCTTCAACTCTTTCCTAATTCATTTTGCCATGACAGTGGACAGAGTTGTTTTAAAACAAAGATAATTCCATCTGTTCAGAGATAGACAAAGCAAGGCATGCTGCAGAGCTATAATACCATATAATACTATCCAGCCAGCCAATAAGAATTAGAGGAGAAGCGGACATTTACTCCAGAGACCCACTCTTCCATTCATAATTTCCATAAAATTGAAGAAAACCTTCATTGTATCTACGAATGTTGACAAATCCTGAATGCATGATGTTACATAATTCATTTATAGAACAATCTATTCTCTGTTTTTCCACGAATATGACATCATTCGTTAATGGGGCATTACCATACGTGTTGGCCTGGCTCCTCTGGGGTGTGATAGAAGCGTGTGCTCTGGTATTCATGAAGGTGGTCTTATTCCAAATGAGCCCTCTATACCTCCGAGCATCCATGCAAATGCATGCAGCAACACACCTCCTAAAAGCACGTCTTATATAGCAGCAAGAAAGTACGAAATGATATATTCAAATGCAAGGGTTGTTTTGGGGGCACTAGCAATAGCTGCAAAATAACTATAAAGGAAAAAGGAGATAAATATTCTCTCCCTTTAAAAACGGTTTCTTTGCTGTGTGGTTTTCACGAGACTTCCTAAGTCTTGTCTTGCTCTCCCTGCATCCACTGTCTGGATGGCCACACTGCGGCAATTGCACCAAACGCCTCGCACCTTTCTCTAACGGGTCCTTTGGTAACCAATGAACGGTGAAAGGGTCCGCAGAGACGGATGACTTATTCGTCCTGTTATTCATCTTCCCCAATGGGATGCACCTACCTCACAGGCTGGAGATATCCACTTTCACTGGTCATTAAGGTGGGGGAGGGAAGGAACTTTCACCAACTCAGCAGATTTCACAAATAGGACTCCTCTAAGGAGTTGAGCCTATTGTCTGTTCTACAGCACATGATCAGAGACCACCAGTGGAAAAACTAATTTAAAGAGAGAGAGAGAGCGTTGGACCTATCGACTGTGCGTTTGTGTTTCAGGAACTGGACAACCTGGCAGCCATGGACGCAGAGCTGCAGCAGATCGCAGAGAAGATGCGCGCTAACGTAGACGCCTGAGAGGAAGGACACGCGGCGGAGGTGACGAAGACCAGCTGATGCGAGCTGCAGCTGTCGTGCTTGTATCGTTTATGTAAAAGACACAAAAAGAGAACAAAAAAGAGAAAAAAAAGAGCCTTGCAGCAGATTCGTTGTAAACTTTGTACCTGTGATGTCGAACAATTACCAGCATGGGTGGGGGGGGGGGCATTTTTGACGTTTAAATGTGAGATGTGATGGCTATACAATACAGCAGAGCTCTATTTATTCAATGCTACGCAACACAGGCTCCAAGCTTCGAATGATTGTCTTGTGTTTCTCTTGACTGCGTTTTGGTTTTGCATTCAAATAAAACGACTTGTTCTGGGACCAAAACGTGCCCTCTTACTCAGCGTAAACGTTTCACCAAACGTGCAAACATAACTCAAGCGAGAGCATCCCGTGGTCGTTCCAGTCAGAAAGCACAGCAGCTCTTTATGGTATTTTATTATCACTCCAACAGAGACCCACAGATCACGGCTGTTACACAAAAACGGAATCTTGACTACGTGGCACTTAAAATATATTTAAAAAAAAAACTAAACATAAATCGGTCGGATGCATTTTAAAGCCAAAAGCTAATTAGTCACGAGCAAAACCACATTATTGTTTGCTTATAAGAGGACTGCAACCTTTCCTCAGCCCAGAGAAGAGCGTATGGATAATACAAATGTTTTAATTAAGAGCATTTTTGCACATGCTCTCATGATGTATTGGTCTAAAACAAAGGAAATGCCAAAATGATAATGGTAAGGGCCAACCAGGACATGTTTAAGGCAGCAAAGTTGAGTTTAGGAAACAAGTTGGGAGACCCCTGCGTTTGAAACAGTCCAGACAGGAAACCCCGTGCCATGGCTGGCTAGCTTCAGTCTGTTAACTTTGGTCGCTTTGGTGCTGGCTCATCGGTTTTCTGTGAACCTGTTGGTTTTGGGGTGTCCATGACAACGGTTGTCCCGGTGAGAAGATATCCCCCCCCTCCGCTTATGGTAAGGTGAGGGTGGGTCCTGTTAGGCAACACCTAGCAAACACAACCCAGGATGTAGAGTTAGAGGTCACAGAATAGCTCGTTTGAAAAAGAAGGAGCATTCAGACTTTCCAACAAATGACATCCATTATCATCGGGTAATGTCTGAGCTCCATGCATTATCACCTGATAATGTCTGGGCTGCATGCATGAGACTTATCACCTGGTAATGTCTGAGGCACATGTATTATCACCTGGTAATGTCTGAGATTCGTGCATTATCACCTGATAATGTCTGGCCTGCATGCATGACTTATTACCTGGTGATGTCTGAGCCACATGTATTATCACCTGGTAATTTCTGAGATTTGTGCATTATCACCTGGTAATGTTTAAGATGCATGCATTATCACCTGGTAATGTCTGAGATTGCATGCATAATCACCTGGTAATGTCTGAGCCAGGACTCGGTGAGTCGGAGGTTCACCGTGCCGCCGTGTTCCTTGAGCTTTGTGTAGCAATCGATCAGAGGCTGCAGGACCCAGTGATCCGGTGCGGAGGAGAAAACCACAGGAGGAGGGGAGTGGGAAGTTTTAATAAAAGAAAGAGCAGGACAAGATTAACACCAGAGGGAACAATAATTGGTGTAATAATTCCTTGGGTGCAAGGTGGTGTGACAAGCTGTAAAGTAGGATAATGGAAGATTGTCCTCCGAGTGTCAGCAACACACTCCCTCCACCTTCACCGCCCGCCCCCACAACAGCGCACATAGGCCAAACCATTCCAGTTTGGACTGTGTATGGGCTGCAGTATGATACTGGTCTTACCTCTTTGTACTGGGAGTATACCACAAAGGGTCTGGATGGCGCCAGGAACTTAATGAGCCCAGTCACAACCGAACAGGGATGGAAGCGACAGGCAATGATCAACCTGAGGTGAGAGGGAGGAAAGGACGTGAGTGACGCCGATGGAGGAAGTGACCGGGAAACGGCGAGCTTCTCGGTTCCGCTAACGGATCGATATCCACCGTGGGGATGAGATGACAACTGCAGCGCACGGAGACCGTCAATCACTGGCTATAACGCCGGATGGGAGGAAACAGCTAGCGTTGCTCTCTCGTTCACCTTGCGCGGGGCATTGGAACGCGAACGATGACACGCTTGACCGAACAAACGGCGCGTAAAGAAAGAGTGGTGACATGCAAAGAGGGGGAGAGAAAGTTGATCGGGGGGAGGGGGGGAATTAATCAAACGAGACTGACCCGTCAGCGTTTCTTCCCTCCAGCAGGGCGGCGGCGGCTGCTAGCTTCTTTCTCTTTTCCTCCATCTTCACCTTCTTCTCCTGAGTCTGCAAAATGGACAGCAAACAACAACCAAAAACATCTACTCACTTTGTATCCAACGGGATCGGTTATCCGCAGGGGAGATGTCTATGTTCATGTCTCGTGTCTACTGTGTGGGCCTACTCTGAGTTCCCTGCGCCTCTCCATGTCCTCCTGATCCTTCTCCACTGCGGAAGTGGTGCTGGTCTCCATTTTGTGGGCCTGGGGGCTTCCCTCCACACCTGGGTCTGTCTGGGTCAGGACAGCCTGCTCTCCTGACACTGCACCATTGGCCTGGACTGCATCTGAAGATCACATGACAAAAACAATGGTTTCACTGCCTAACTTGCATCCAAAGGAATCTTTCAACCTTTTTCCTCTGCAGTTGAAAGCTCTAACCTCCTAGCGATACCGCTACTTCAGATTGAGACACAGAGACGTGCTCTCTTTTTCAGAAGAAGGGATTATTCTACTCTTCTCCCAGACTGGGCTTCAGTAGCAGTCTAACCCTACCTCCTTCAGGGTCTCTGGAAGAGGTATCGAGGTTCCCAGCCAGCAGGGCGTTGACGTGACAGATGGGGAACTCGTAGAGGGTTTTGTGGAAGTGTTCCGGGAAGCCAAAGCTCTCCATCCCTGCCCGGACAGGGCCTCCTCCAGGGTACATCTGAACCACTGAACCGTACCCTGGAACAGGACGAGGACAGAGAGCGCACAGAGCCAGAGAGAGGAGGAAGCAGGGGCAGATTAACAAAAATGAAGAACGGCCATCGGAAAACAAACAGGGCAAGTACACGCATGTGCAGCGCTGCTCACGACGACAAAGAAATGAAACGTTGCCACAAGTAGACACGTTCAGGCTCTTTTGAAACGCAATGGAACGCCAGCGTCAGCCACTTAAACAGCGTACCTCCCATCCTTTCCATGACGGCCCCCAGCACCAGGCCAGCGCAGGTCTCAAACACCAGAACCTTGCTGTTCGCATGGATGTTCCCCAAGGTCAGCATCTGGGCTAGCGTGTCGTAGCGTAGATGGCTGGGACAAGGGGAAAAAAATACCTACTCTTAAATGAATGGAACTAACAGATTAGAATTCAAACTAAAGCCATAAAGAATCTGAATACAATGACACCACGCTACAGAGCATATCGGCTAGCTTCCAATCAATCTGGACAACTCACAGCACTTTCCCCGGCTCTCGGCCATGGTACATCATGGCTAGAATGCGACAGGACGGCTTGAGTATGGTCACGCTGTTCTCATACCTGAGGAAACAGAAACAGCACCGTGGAAATACATCCTTCACTGACGCACGACGCTAACAGCCGGGCTACTTTCCCCGGCTTACTTTTTCTTCTTCTTCTTAATGTATTTCTCTTGGGCAAACCCAGTCTTGTTTCTGTAGACTGTAGACAATAATTAACCAATCATGTAAATTTATACTTATATTTATTCAAGAGCAAAAACAATGCTAAATAGCCAGGGAATGACCATTATAGGTTACTCAAAAGCTCAAACACAAGAATGCAGAAAGTCTGATATAAATTGCAACATCTCCAGGGTTGAAAGCGTTTGAATTATCTTACATACAAACAAGCTATAAAAAAAATAAAAAAAAATAACAATAATTCCTAATTTGGAGAATGACCTCTCCTCACTGGCATTACTAACGGGCAATGTAAGGTAAATCCTCAGTGTCCACATTTGGGAAAACACTTTGGGGATAAAACACTTTGGAGATAAAACACTTTGGAGATGCCTGTCCCGTATTAATGAAAGAGTATTTGCAGGTTTCTTCATAGACTGCATGCCTCTGTTGTGATGCATTTAGAAGTTTGTTCTGCTGGCTGACTAGCCGGTGGATTTGTTGCAGCACTCCATTTATTTGTTAATTTTGGATTCTTCTTCAGTAATTCTGACATTCTCTCATGTTTTTGAGCTTGTAATTTTCTTTTTTGGGACCCACAGTCGTGCTTTCTTGGAGCGGACATTTTCTCACTCAACATCGGACAACCTGAGGCCCCCCTGGTGGCGAGGCCCGGGGCTGCAGCCCTAAAGCCCATTGCCTAAATCCGGCCCAGAATATGAGTCCCTACATAACGTCAACCACTGAATATGTGCTTGGTGCCCCGAATGCTAGGATGACAAGTCACAACATAGAAAAAGACGGGAGAAGATTTGCTAATGAGATAAACTAAACCAGGGCTCACCAACCCTGGTCCTCGAGGCCATCCTGACAGTTTTAGATGTTACCCTGCTCCAGCTCACCTGATTCTACTTAATTAATTATGAGGCTTCTACAGAGCTTGATAATGATCCATTCATTAGAATCAGGTGTGCTGGAGCAGGGAAACATCTAGAACCTTCAGGACAGTAGCCCTCGAGGACAAGGTTGGTGACCCCTGAACTAAACTAACGTGAAGCCATAAGGGAGAATACTTTGTAAACACATGTATGATCTTCGTCAAGCACCAAACACTGTTGATATGCAGCTTATCTGTTAATATGAATATTGATTAATGGTAAACATAACAAACTTTCCAATATGAGGCCATATGAGCGTATACTTCGTAAACGAATGTATAGACGAACAACTGCATATTGTGCCCACGGAAACAAACTCACTTTTATTTTCTATACTAAAACATGGATAGCGACACCGCTTTGTAATCATGAACCCCGAGTTCGATTTTACCTTCCGCCGCTGGAGGCGCTCAAGTTTACATATCAGTGTTAATGGTGGGATTAATTGAATCAATATACAGTATACACCCTGTGTGTGTGTGTGTGTGTGTGTCAAACTCAATAAAATTTATTTATTTCCCTCATGGATCCCTTTATGTAATTTGGGTAAAGGTTTTATTTATCTGGCCATGTCCAGCTATGTTCTGCTGGTTGGACCACTCCACATTTACAGTACGAACATCATAAATTAAGAGTATTTGTCATTTCTTTGTGCATTTGCTCTTTAATATTAAATTCCAGTGTGCTCTTAGTCATTGAAAATAATCACTCATACTGTAGTTACAGTCATAAATTGTGAACCTGACATGTGCTGGTCACAAACGTCGGTGCACTATCCCAGAAACCGTCATAGAAACATGTTTATTCAGAATCAGATGTCATGTCCTGTCCCTGCTCCTGTGGGTGGAAGACCCCTGGGGCCTCTACTACCAATCATGATTTGGCGTTAACGAGGTAACTTCAGGTTTAACCCAATCCAGAAACCCCTGTGCCTTTAACTACTGTATGAGTGATCATACAACCATTATCAGGATGAATCCCAAGATGAGATCATTTGAAAATCAACCCCAGACCACGCAAACCATAGCCCTTACACAATTGTAAAATTTATTTTTGTTACTTTCTGTTATTATTTCATCCTTGGGCATTGACATACACTATGCACACACATCAACCTGTAAATACATCACACATAGGATTAGACCTGTTGCTTTGTCTTCTGTGTCTAATATGTTTGTTTGGTTAGCGCATGGAACACTTCATGGCTGAAGTGGGGTTAACTGGAAGGTACCAGGTCTCTAAGAAGAGCAGGGGGAAGATGTTAAAGTAATTTGCTTAGTTTTTTGTTGTTGCTGGCTGTAGTTGCAGAACGAGACTTGTTCACTCTTGGTTTGTTTATTCAGAGGCATTTATTGTGGCTACATTAATTTTGTATATGCCACGCAAGGCTAATTTCTGCATAGTAAGATGTTTTTTTATAATTAAATGATTAATGAGGGGTTGAGGGATTCAGACGGAGCACTACTAAAGGCCTATGTGTAAAATGCACGGTCCGCCACTGTAATATGGAGCATAAAAAGGGCATTCAAATACTATTAAAACGGAATAAAAAAAATCACCAAAAGACTGCAATTAAACAAAAGTTGAAATGTTTTTTGGGGGGGTGAAATCCCAATCGATCAGTCTGCTTCATCAGCTGAGTTGAACTGAATTGAGCGCCAGCAGTCAGTTCATTTAGCAATAACCATCGAAAATGGCTCGGTAACTCAGATCCTCATCCCGAGGCTCATAAACAACAAGAGCCATACTATCATTCCTGTCCGCCTGTGAGTTTGAGGAACAGCTCTTCATCCAGGGTTTCATTCTGGTCTTTGGATCTTGTCGAAGATCTTGTCTTTGTGTCCCAGGTACGCAATTCAGGCTCTTTTAAAAAGGAATCATGTTCTAGATACTAAAGAGGTGGATTGCGGTTCGTGTAATTAACTGACAACATTGTGATCAGGCTCGGCTGCGCAACCTATTAGACAAAACCCATTGCAAAACATCCGAATGCTTCACAATGGATTCTATCCTGACTTTGTGGACCATTTCAATGGGCTTGATGGTTGTTGTGCTGGAGCGAAGGGAAAATAACAATGCGTATTACGAAGGTACAGACCCAACGAAACTGTCTCAAATCTACGCCTTCCTGAATGTATAATGAAGCAGCAGGCTTTGAAATCACACCTGCTCAGCTAATCATGACCCAAGCATGTGGGTTGGCCCTTCCCACTCACCACCCCTTCTCTGACTTCATCAAATCGATGTCAATCACACCATCGTTTCCAAATGTATATGACTTCACCCATGGTTAATTCTAGGTACATCACAGATCTATACGATTCTAATGACGTTGCACATTCTCGGATTATAATAGCAGTAAAGACTCAGATGGAATTGTCTCTAGTACAGTTGAACTTGACCTCAGACAGCCTCCTCCAGACTCATCCTTCTGGGCCTGAATCCTCCTGAAAGCCCAGCCCCCTCTTGAGCCGAAGCCAGATGCAATGTTCGGTTGCAGCAGAGATCAAAGCTTGGAGAGCTTTCATGCTTTGATTTAATCGTGTGCTTTTATTGTGCCTTTTTTGTTCCTGCATGTGAATGTTTATTAATGAAGGCTGTTGTACGCAGGCTGGCTCACAGTCTGTCTGAACGCAGAAAGCTCGTCTCTCAATCCCTCAACTGCCTTTAAGCACTCTCTTTATGGAGTAAATTAAACATGATATAGAATATGATATTATGTCAGGTTATGGCTCTCTCTCTCTCTCACTCTCTCTCTCTCTCAATCTCTATCTCTCATACACACACACATTCATACACACATGCAGAATGTTAGGTAATTTATATTTTACTCCGTACGAAATGATTCGGATGAGAAGGGGTCAGAGCAGGAGGAAGGTGGAGAGGTGGAGAAGCGATCGTGGAGAGCCGGGAGGGTTTATCAGAGGAAGCACAAACGCAGTGACGATCTCACAGAGGAAGAACCGGATGAGTCCCGCAGCCAAGAGTCCTGGGGCCTGGATGATAAGGAGAAGCGATCAGAGACAGATGAAGATGGAAACATTGAAAAGCGCTCATTCAGACGTGAAAGGGTTTACATGAGAAAGCAGAAACGGGCTGAGGAAGACTCGGAGGAGAAGGAAGATAGAGAGAAGAGACTCTGGAAAAAGAAACACCACTACTATAACAAGAAACACTACAAACGGGACGAGGAGGGTTCAGAGGAGACACCGGATGAGTCCCGCAGCCAGGAATCCTGGGGTCTGGATGAGAAGAGGTCAGACCAGGAGGAAGATGGAGAGGTGGAGAAGCGATCGTGGAGAGCTGGGAGGGTCTATCAGAGGAAGCACAAACGCAGTGACGATCCCACAGAGGAAGAACCGGCGGACGAGAGCGAGAGTGAGAGGAACAGGCAGGAGGCTATGAGGTAGCACACTTTTTTTCATTCTCATTCATAGTTTCCAATTATTTGGGACCCTTCGATCTACACTTAGCGATGATATTCCCTGTTGATATATTTTGTGTGGCATGTATTATCACCTGATCTCACCTATTTGACAGGTACCTGGCAGAGAAGAGGAGCGAGATGGAGAGGAACCTCCTAGGCGACGGGGAAGTGTTGAAGCGCTCTCCCATGGCCTACAGTGGTTTCTACCATCCCGTTTGGTGGAAAAGGACCACGGAGGCACACACAGCACCCTCACATAAGGTCTGGATGCTGTCTTCAACTCTTTCCTAATTCATTTTGCCATGACAGTGGACAGAGTTGTTTTAAAACAAAGATAATTCCATCTGTTCAGAGATAGACAAAGCAAGGCATGCTGCAGAGCTATAATACCATATAATACTATCCAGCCAGCCAATAAGAATTAGAGGAGAAGCGGACATTTACTCCAGAGACCCACTCTTCCATTCATAATTTCCATAAAATTGAAGAAAACCTTCATTGTATCTACGAATGTTGACAAATCCTGAATGCATGATGTTACATAATTCATTTATAGAACAATCTATTCTCTGTTTTTCCACGAATATGACATCATTCGTTAATGGGGCATTACCATACGTGTTGGCCTGGCTCCTCTGGGGTGTGATAGAAGCGTGTGCTCTGGTATTCATGAAGGTGGTCTTATTCCAAATGAGCCCTCTATACCTCCGAGCATCCATGCAAATGCATGCAGCAACACACCTCCTAAAAGCACGTCTTATATAGCAGCAAGAAAGTACGAAATGATATATTCAAATGCAAGGGTTGTTTTGGGGGCACTAGCAATAGCTGCAAAATAACTATAAAGGAAAAAGGAGATAAATATTCTCTCCCTTTAAAAACGGTTTCTTTGCTGTGTGGTTTTCACGAGACTTCCTAAGTCTTGTCTTGCTCTCCCTGCATCCACTGTCTGGATGGCCACACTGCGGCAATTGCACCAAACGCCTCGCACCTTTCTCTAACGGGTCCTTTGGTAACCAATGAACGGTGAAAGGGTCCGCAGAGACGGATGACTTATTCGTCCTGTTATTCATCTTCCCCAATGGGATGCACCTACCTCACAGGCTGGAGATATCCACTTTCACTGGTCATTAAGGTGGGGGAGGGAAGGAACTTTCACCAACTCAGCAGATTTCACAAATAGGACTCCTCTAAGGAGTTGAGCCTATTGTCTGTTCTACAGCACATGATCAGAGACCACCAGTGGAAAAACTAATTTAAAGAGAGAGAGAGAGCGTTGGACCTATCGACTGTGCGTTTGTGTTTCAGGAACTGGACAACCTGGCAGCCATGGACGCAGAGCTGCAGCAGATCGCAGAGAAGATGCGCGCTAACGTAGACGCCTGAGAGGAAGGACACGCGGCGGAGGTGACGAAGACCAGCTGATGCGAGCTGCAGCTGTCGTGCTTGTATCGTTTATGTAAAAGACACAAAAAGAGAACAAAAAAGAGAAAAAAAAGAGCCTTGCAGCAGATTCGTTGTAAACTTTGTACCTGTGATGTCGAACAATTACCAGCATGGGTGGGGGGGGGGGGCATTTTTGACGTTTAAATGTGAGATGTGATGGCTATACAATACAGCAGAGCTCTATTTATTCAATGCTACGCAACACAGGCTCCAAGCTTCGAATGATTGTCTTGTGTTTCTCTTGACTGCGTTTTGGTTTTGCATTCAAATAAAACGACTTGTTCTGGGACCAAAACGTGCCCTCTTACTCAGCGTAAACGTTTCACCAAACGTGCAAACATAACTCAAGCGAGAGCATCCCGTGGTCGTTCCAGTCAGAAAGCACAGCAGCTCTTTATGGTATTTTATTATCACTCCAACAGAGACCCACAGATCACGGCTGTTACACAAAAACGGAATCTTGACTACGTGGCACTTAAAATATATTTAAAAAAAAAACTAAACATAAATCGGTCGGATGCATTTTAAAGCCAAAAGCTAATTAGTCACGAGCAAAACCACATTATTGTTTGCTTATAAGAGGACTGCAACCTTTCCTCAGCCCAGAGAAGAGCGTATGGATAATACAAATGTTTTAATTAAGAGCATTTTTGCACATGCTCTCATGATGTATTGGTCTAAAACAAAGGAAATGCCAAAATGATAATGGTAAGGGCCAACCAGGACATGTTTAAGGCAGCAAAGTTGAGTTTAGGAAACAAGTTGGGAGACCCCTGCGTTTGAAACAGTCCAGACAGGAAACCCCGTGCCATGGCTGGCTAGCTTCAGTCTGTTAACTTTGGTCGCTTTGGTGCTGGCTCATCGGTTTTCTGTGAACCTGTTGGTTTTGGGGTGTCCATGACAACGGTTGTCCCGGTGAGAAGATATCCCCCCCCTCCGCTTATGGTAAGGTGAGGGTGGGTCCTGTTAGGCAACACCTAGCAAACACAACCCAGGATGTAGAGTTAGAGGTCACAGAATAGCTCGTTTGAAAAAGAAGGAGCATTCAGACTTTCCAACAAATGACATCCATTATCATCGGGTAATGTCTGAGCTCCATGCATTATCACCTGATAATGTCTGGGCTGCATGCATGAGACTTATCACCTGGTAATGTCTGAGGCACATGTATTATCACCTGGTAATGTCTGAGATTCGTGCATTATCACCTGATAATGTCTGGCCTGCATGCATGACTTATTACCTGGTGATGTCTGAGCCACATGTATTATCACCTGGTAATTTCTGAGATTTGTGCATTATCACCTGGTAATGTTTAAGATGCATGCATTATCACCTGGTAATGTCTGAGATTGCATGCATAATCACCTGGTAATGTCTGAGCCAGGACTCGGTGAGTCGGAGGTTCACCGTGCCGCCGTGTTCCTTGAGCTTTGTGTAGCAATCGATCAGAGGCTGCAGGACCCAGTGATCCGGTGCGGAGGAGAAAACCACAGGAGGAGGGGAGTGGGAAGTTTTAATAAAAGAAAGAGCAGGACAAGATTAACACCAGAGGGAACAATAATTGGTGTAATAATTCCTTGGGTGCAAGGTGGTGTGACAAGCTGTAAAGTAGGATAATGGAAGATTGTCCTCCGAGTGTCAGCAACACACTCCCTCCACCTTCACCGCCCGCCCCCACAACAGCGCACATAGGCCAAACCATTCCAGTTTGGACTGTGTATGGGCTGCAGTATGATACTGGTCTTACCTCTTTGTACTGGGAGTATACCACAAAGGGTCTGGATGGCGCCAGGAACTTAATGAGCCCAGTCACAACCGAACAGGGATGGAAGCGACAGGCAATGATCAACCTGAGGTGAGAGGGAGGAAAGGACGTGAGTGACGCCGATGGAGGAAGTGACCGGGAAACGGCGAGCTTCTCGGTTCCGCTAACGGATCGATATCCACCGTGGGGATGAGATGACAACTGCAGCGCACGGAGACCGTCAATCACTGGCTATAACGCCGGATGGGAGGAAACAGCTAGCGTTGCTCTCTCGTTCACCTTGCGCGGGGCATTGGAACGCGAACGATGACACGCTTGACCGAACAAACGGCGCGTAAAGAAAGAGTGGTGACATGCAAAGAGGGGGAGAGAAAGTTGATCGGGGGGAGGGGGGGAATTAATCAAACGAGACTGACCCGTCAGCGTTTCTTCCCTCCAGCAGGGCGGCGGCGGCTGCTAGCTTCTTTCTCTTTTCCTCCATCTTCACCTTCTTCTCCTGAGTCTGCAAAATGGACAGCAAACAACAACCAAAAACATCTACTCACTTTGTATCCAACGGGATCGGTTATCCGCAGGGGAGATGTCTATGTTCATGTCTCGTGTCTACTGTGTGGGCCTACTCTGAGTTCCCTGCGCCTCTCCATGTCCTCCTGATCCTTCTCCACTGCGGAAGTGGTGCTGGTCTCCATTTTGTGGGCCTGGGGGCTTCCCTCCACACCTGGGTCTGTCTGGGTCAGGACAGCCTGCTCTCCTGACACTGCACCATTGGCCTGGACTGCATCTGAAGATCACATGACAAAAACAATGGTTTCACTGCCTAACTTGCATCCAAAGGAATCTTTCAACCTTTTTCCTCTGCAGTTGAAAGCTCTAACCTCCTAGCGATACCGCTACTTCAGATTGAGACACAGAGACGTGCTCTCTTTTTCAGAAGAAGGGATTATTCTACTCTTCTCCCAGACTGGGCTTCAGTAGCAGTCTAACCCTACCTCCTTCAGGGTCTCTGGAAGAGGTATCGAGGTTCCCAGCCAGCAGGGCGTTGACGTGACAGATGGGGAACTCGTAGAGGGTTTTGTGGAAGTGTTCCGGGAAGCCAAAGCTCTCCATCCCTGCCCGGACAGGGCCTCCTCCAGGGTACATCTGAACCACTGAACCGTACCCTGGAACAGGACGAGGACAGAGAGCGCACAGAGCCAGAGAGAGGAGGAAGCAGGGGCAGATTAACAAAAATGAAGAACGGCCATCGGAAAACAAACAGGGCAAGTACACGCATGTGCAGCGCTGCTCACGACGACAAAGAAATGAAACGTTGCCACAAGTAGACACGTTCAGGCTCTTTTGAAACGCAATGGAACGCCAGCGTCAGCCACTTAAACAGCGTACCTCCCATCCTTTCCATGACGGCCCCCAGCACCAGGCCAGCGCAGGTCTCAAACACCAGAACCTTGCTGTTCGCATGGATGTTCCCCAAGGTCAGCATCTGGGCTAGCGTGTCGTAGCGTAGATGGCTGGGACAAGGGGAAAAAAATACCTACTCTTAAATGAATGGAACTAACAGATTAGAATTCAAACTAAAGCCATAAAGAATCTGAATACAATGACACCACGCTACAGAGCATATCGGCTAGCTTCCAATCAATCTGGACAACTCACAGCACTTTCCCCGGCTCTCGGCCATGGTACATCATGGCTAGAATGCGACAGGACGGCTTGAGTATGGTCACGCTGTTCTCATACCTGAGGAAACAGAAACAGCACCGTGGAAATACATCCTTCACTGACGCACGACGCTAACAGCCGGGCTACTTTCCCCGGCTTACTTTTTCTTCTTCTTCTTAATGTATTTCTCTTGGGCAAACCCAGTCTTGTCCCTGAACGTGGTGCTGTTCTCCACAAGCTGTTGTACGATTTCCTGAACAGTGGAGAGAAACACAAGTCGGGTCCAGCCTTAAATTTGAATGTGCGTGAACGAAATTGTGCGTGACTCGGTGGTGTACCTGTCCTTTAAGCCCTTGGCCTTTAAGGGTCTCGATGTCATCTCTGGTGAGTTTCTGAGACTTCCCATCGTCTACTATGTTCCTGTTGTCGGTCCCTGCCTCTGTGGCATCTGGCGTGAGGAAAGACCACGATAAATCCCATGTGTACACCGTTATGATTTAAGCATGACAACTAAATGGATTGAATGCTTATGAGAGGCATATTACCTGTTGAGCTTTCTAATGGTTTGGGCTTGCGTGGCTGGAGAACCCCACCATTCACTTCGAATACTGTTCCATACAGCTCTCCAACTGTATGGTCCAGGAAGAACCACTGTTTTTCAAAGATGACTTTCCTGCAGTCAGGTTGATACCAGAACATACTATCAGACACTTTAAAAACACACTTGCATATCAGTGGGTAAAGATCATTCACAACTCCAGCTCGAATGGACATTTTCTATTCATTCATTAGGCAAAACAGCTAACAGCTAAGCTGCTAACGTTGGCTTAGATCATATATTCTAGGAAGCTACCCGATCGTCCAGTTACGATGGTCTTCCTACTGATGAAGATGCAGCATGCAGTCATACTCACTTCTTCCTTTGGATTTGAACAGCTTTGTAAATCTCCCCTCGTTTTAGTACAACGTAGTCCCCCTCTTTGACTCGATTCAGAGAATCATCATCTACATCGTCAGTCATTCCTACTAAAGGTGGCTTTATAGCCAGTGGCTTAGTCACTTACACAAAAAAACGACACTGTAATGTTTGTGTTGAATCCACAAGCCCAGAGAAACATAAAAATAACGTGTGTTGAGATGCTCACACGTGCTAGAATTCATTTCCCTAGCATTTCAGGGCGATTAGTCGATAACAGATAGGTGGCTGAGCAGCCAGCGGTTAAACAATTCCAGAAACATCGATAGTGGTCCTCATAATTTCTTGCGCAAGTTGGATAATACATACATATCATGTTTATATTTATTTATTTGACAAAAGACAGTAATTCAAGATCACCATTTTTTATTTTTTATTTATATTTACTCGAAGCTGTCACAGCAAAAAATATATATAATGTTCTTAGTAAGCAACATTTCTTCGGCATGATGTATGACTCACAACACTGAAAACGCTGCGATTACTTTCGATTTTTTAAATAAACCTGGAAAATTAGCTTCATAACACGTACTGTGTGTCTCTTTACATTTACATGTATTTATTTAGCAGACGCTTTTATCCAAAGCGACATAAAAGATAGAGCTTTTACAAAGAGCATCGGTCACTGAGCATAGCAACGTGATAGACCCATGGACCTATATAGACCCCGAACATAGTGGGCTTTTAGATTGTGAAACATACATCGTGAGAACCAATAAGTGCCAAGGAAAGAGTTTTCAAAGCGTAACACAACGATTGCTCGTTCTCTGCATGGGGATATATTATATATAACACATATTTATTTGAGTTGTTTCGTGAGTCCTAGTTGACTCAATAGAACGGTTGTAAAATAGCGTAATTGACGTTTGCTGCTATTATGACGCAATTCGTGAAAAAACTATAAAATGCCTGCCACAGCTCTCACTTCTCATTACAATTGTACTACATTTTGTTGTACAATTGTAATACAAGTTGAATTGGACAACGATCTGCATTTCTACGGCTTTTAAAAACTTTGAGATTACATTTTGGCACTTGGAAAAATATTGCTGTAAGTAAATGTTTCAACAACCTTTCAGTTTACAAGAAGTGGTTCTAAACATTGAGATACATTAATCTGAGTTATTGTAGACTGTATTCTTTGGTAATGTAAGTAAATGTTAAGACTGATTATTTGCATGTTATAACTGTTTTCACGTTTTAATTTACAAGACGGTGTTCTCTGGTAGATATTATGTGAGATAATACATTTAAATATACTTTGATCATAAATTGAGGATTTATTGATAACCATGACATGGAAATATGTTTGACTTTGGCGGAGTGGAATGTCTAAAAGGGAAGCACTGGTTCATGCTGGTTCAAGCTGGTTCATGAGCGATGATGTGCACTACCTGAGTGCCTGTGCTGCTAGTGCATGTGAGGGAAGTATACTACGCAGAAGTATTATAACGTAAGTAAATAGGACGATTGTTTTGCAACTTTTTCAGATATGGAGGAAGATGAGATGGACTCTCTGCCAAGGCAGGGAAGTCTACCATCAGACAAGGAGCTGGAGGAAACCCAGGTGAGTGTCTGTGTTTGTGTGAGTCTGTGTTTGTCTGTGTCTTTGTGTCTCTACGTGTGTCTGCATGCTACATTATTAGGTATCAGAGGCTAGGTTCTCTCTCCCTAACATTCAGCTCCTTTGTTCCCATTGACCCAAGAATGTGAAGGTGACATTCATCAGGGTGTTGCCCATCAGACCACCAAGTCCGGAGGACTCCAGACTGCCCGCTCCATCAGCACCCCCCACTGGGTCAGAAGACCACCAGGAAGCTGCATCTACTTCCCAGGGCGTCAGTGGAGTGGAATGTACGGCCAATAGCTGCACCCCATTCCTGGCGAGGCACACCAACGTATCAATCGCTTTAATCAAAGAGATGTTGCAGCTGATGAGCGATAGGGTGCCAAACCTGCTGGTTGCCAACCCAGATATTCCAGGTGGCCAGATCTGCAGCAGCCAATCGGCTATGCAGCTGTTGGCCCAGGACATGGTGGCCAAAATATCCACCATTCTTCAGTCTGATCCAGACGTCCTCCAGGCGGTGCAATCGAAGGCTGGTCTGGAGTCTGTGATCATGACAATCAAGAACGCCCTTGCAGGCACGACCACAGTCCACCAGGAGGAACAGAGGCTTGCCGGTGTTGAGCCGTCCAGGGAGGATCTGATCCAACCCGCGGCCCGCAGGGCGGAAACTCCCGAGTTTGAACTGGAGGTTGACGAGATACAGCAAGGAATCTCAGGCATTATGGACGAGTCACTGATCGCAAGGCGTCCGGAGATCGCAGACAGCATCATCTACCGGTCCTTGTGTATGGGTTCACACCTGCCACAGAGTGGACAGAGGGTCACAGATAAGGTCAAAATGACCATTATCTTTTTAGGGCCACAGCCTCAGACCTCACCCACAGCCCAGCCCAGCCTGGCTGATGAGGAAAGAGTGAGAACGGAAAAGCCGTGCCAGAGTGACCACCACTGGTTGCCAATTCCTAATGAATCACAAAGTGGCCTAGGTGTGAAATACTCGGTCCGCCACTGCTGCTACTACTGTAGTACTGTTACACAGTACTGTTACACTGAGTACTGAGCACCACAGATTCCATTTGTAACAGACTGTTAAAAGCGAGTGTGAGGAGCTGTGGATATGACGAGGGAGAAAGAGTGGGAGAACATGTGCGGAGCATCTCCAAGACCTCTTATCTGATTCCAAAACGCACATAGCGCCATTGTGACACCGGCACACATACATCAGAATCAGAATCAGAATGGGGGTTTATTCATTATACATGGTCCGGTGTTAATATCTCTGCCGTGCTCGGATGGTGCTAAACTGCACCGCCTGGCTAATTTCCACGCCTGACAGACGGTTAGGAAACAGACAGGGCCGGATTAAGACATTTTGAGGCCCGGGGCTAATTACCAGGATGAGGCCCCTATATCGCCCCGACGCACATCACGACACACACACAAACCCACGAAAGGTGCACTGACACATCAGTGCTCTAAAGACCACAGAAGCACACTATAAATATGATCAGTTAAAAGCCAAGGACAACATGTTTGTGTAGTAGTAGTACACTGTAGACAATAATTAACCAATCATGTAAATTTATACTTATATTTATTCAAGAGCAAAAACAATGCTAAATAGCCAGGGAATGACCATTATAGGTTACTCAAAAGCTCAAACACAAGAATGCAGAAAGTCTGATATAAATTGCAACATCTCCAGGGTTGAAAGCGTTTGAATTATCTTACATACAAACAAGCTATAAAAAAAATAAAAAAAAATAACAATAATTCCTAATTTGGAGAATGACCTCTCCTCACTGGCATTACTAACGGGCAATGTAAGGTAAATCCTCAGTGTCCACATTTGGGAAAACACTTTGGGGATAAAACACTTTGGAGATAAAACACTTTGGAGATGCCTGTCCCGTATTAATGAAAGAGTATTTGCAGGTTTCTTCATAGACTGCATGCCTCTGTTGTGATGCATTTAGAAGTTTGTTCTGCTGGCTGACTAGCCGGTGGATTTGTTGCAGCACTCCATTTATTTGTTAATTTTGGATTCTTCTTCAGTAATTCTGACATTCTCTCATGTTTTTGAGCTTGTAATTTTCTTTTTTGGGACCCACAGTCGTGCTTTCTTGGAGCTGACATTTTCTCACTCAACATCGGACAACCTGAGGCCCCCCTGGTGGCGAGGCCCGGGGCTGCAGCCCTAAAGCCCATTGCCTAAATCCGGCCCAGAATATGAGTCCCTACATAACGTCAACCACTGAATATGTGCTTGGTGCCCCGAATGCTAGGATGACAAGTCACAACATAGAAAAAGACGGGAGAAGATTTGCTAATGAGATAAACTAAACCAGGGCTCACCAACCCTGGTCCTCGAGGCCATCCTGACAGTTTTAGATGTTACCCTGCTCCAGCTCACCTGATTCTACTTAATTAATTATGAGGCTTCTACAGAGCTTGATAATGATCCATTCATTAGAATCAGGTGTGCTGGAGCAGGGAAACATCTAGAACCTTCAGGACAGTAGCCCTCGAGGACAAGGTTGGTGACCCCTGAACTAAACTAACGTGAAGCCATAAGGGAGAATACTTTGTAAACACATGTATGATCTTCGTCAAGCACCAAACACTGTTGATATGCAGCTTATCTGTTAATATGAATATTGATTAATGGTAAACATAACAAACTTTCCAATATGAGGCCATATGAGCGTATACTTCGTAAACGAATGTATAGACGAACAACTGCATATTGTGCCCACGGAAACAAACTCACTTTTATTTTCTATACTAAAACATGGATAGCGACACCGCTTTGTAATCATGAACCCCGAGTTCGATTTTACCTTCCGCCGCTGGAGGCGCTCAAGTTTACATATCAGTGTTAATGGTGGGATTAATTGAATCAATATACAGTATACACCCTGTGTGTGTGTGTGTGTGTGTGTCAAACTCAATAAAATTTATTTATTTCCCTCATGGATCCCTTTATGTAATTTGGGTAAAGGTTTTATTTATCTGGCCATGTCCAGCTATGTTCTGCTGGTTGGACCACTCCACATTTACAGTACGAACATCATAAATTAAGAGTATTTGTCATTTCTTTGTGCATTTGCTCTTTAATATTAAATTCCAGTGTGCTCTTAGTCATTGAAAATAATCACTCATACTGTAGTTACAGTCATAAATTGTGAACCTGACATGTGCTGGTCACAAACGTCGGTGCACTATCCCAGAAACCGTCATAGAAACATGTTTATTCAGAATCAGATGTCATGTCCTGTCCCTGCTCCTGTGGGTGGAAGACCCCTGGGGCCTCTACTACCAATCATGATTTGGCGTTAACGAGGTAACTTCAGGTTTAACCCAATCCAGAAACCCCTGTGCCTTTAACTACTGTATGAGTGATCATACAACCATTATCAGGATGAATCCCAAGATGAGATCATTTGAAAATCAACCCCAGACCACGCAAACCATAGCCCTTACACAATTGTAAAATTTATTTTTGTTACTTTCTGTTATTATTTCATCCTTGGGCATTGACATACACTATGCACACACATCAACCTGTAAATACATCACACATAGGATTAGACCTGTTGCTTTGTCTTCTGTGTCTAATATGTTTGTTTGGTTAGCGCATGGAACACTTCATGGCTGAAGTGGGGTTAACTGGAAGGTACCAGGTCTCTAAGAAGAGCAGGGGGAAGATGTTAAAGTAATTTGCTTAGTTTTTTGTTGTTGCTGGCTGTAGTTGCAGAACGAGACTTGTTCACTCTTGGTTTGTTTATTCAGAGGCATTTATTGTGGCTACATTAATTTTGTATATGCCACGCAAGGCTAATTTCTGCATAGTAAGATGTTTTTTTATAATTAAATGATTAATGAGGGGTTGAGGGATTCAGACGGAGCACTACTAAAGGCCTATGTGTAAAATGCACGGTCCGCCACTGTAATATGGAGCATAAAAAGGGCATTCAAATACTATTAAAACGGAATAAAAAAAATCACCAAAAGACTGCAATTAAACAAAAGTTGAAATGTTTTTTGGGGGGGTGAAATCCCAATCGATCAGTCTGCTTCATCAGCTGAGTTGAACTGAATTGAGCGCCAGCAGTCAGTTCATTTAGCAATAACCATCGAAAATGGCTCGGTAACTCAGATCCTCATCCCGAGGCTCATAAACAACAAGAGCCATACTATCATTCCTGTCCGCCTGTGAGTTTGAGGAACAGCTCTTCATCCAGGGTTTCATTCTGGTCTTTGGATCTTGTCGAAAGAAAGATGTATCCTCCGATATACTCGTGCACTACCTTACAGTCACAGCTCATGCAGGAGAAAGCTATTGACACACCCTGGTCAAAGTCTATGGTCACCTGAAAAGATGAAGGATTGCATACCAGTTAGCTGTGATATTATATATGATTGAGAGTCTGATGTTATGCATGATAATCGGCAGCCTGGAATGTCACCATAAAAGCCACGAAAAGACATGTGTACCTGTTGGATCTCCCAGTTGACGTTCCACTGTTTCATGTTGGCGAATCTCCAAGTGGTGATGGGGGAGCCCGTAGATACGTCGATACGGATCAAACGGTTGTAGGAGATCCCCAGCAACTCATCTTTCTTACTGCCTCGGAATCTGCAACACACACACACCACACACGCACACCGCACCCACAGCTTGCTCAATGCTTTCCAATGTGTTGACGATCCAGTATCTGTATTCAGTGTATAGGTTTTAAAGTGGAGGCTGTCGTCTATGTACCTGACGATGTAATACTTGATTCCGAACTCGGGCAGCGATTGCCAGGCCTGAATGAAACGCATCTTGGCGTCCATGAGCGGCAGGCGAGCGATGTTGTGCAGGGCCTCAAGGATACGAGCGGTCAGCTGAACACAACAACACAGCACCCGTATGAGAAACAACACACACACACACACACACACAAGCGAGTCCATTCTCTAACGGGGACAGCTCACGTTCACAACCGTCTCAATGTACACCCTAGGATATCTGCACACCTGTTTGGTCTTGTACTTCTTCGTGTAGCGCGGGGACACGAAGCACTCTGCGTTCATATCCATGGTTTCGAGGTCAGGGGCCGCCTGGCCAGAAGGGGGAGCCAGACTCTTCATCTTCAGGAAAGCCTGGATGTTCTTGACCTCTGCCCTGTAGGAGCTATAAGCCATCGTCTTGCCCTTAGAGGCCAGGATGCAGGCAGCTTTCCACTTGGCGTACTGATTCTCCTGTCCTCACAGCAGGCCCAAAACACATCGTCAGATCGAAAAAGAAACGGTTCCTTTGCATTTTGCGATGCACCTTTCGTGCACTCGAAGCATTACAGTACAGTGGATATTACAATCCTTGACCCATACTCTGCAATAACATGTCTAGAGCTCTCTTAAGGAGAAAGGGCCAGCGAGTTGTCAGGTCGGAGCCGGTGGCTGAGATGGGAGGGTGGAGAAGAGGGGCGGAGCTTACGTTTTCACAGCGGATGTAGACCTCGTTCATCCCATCAGCCACCGGGAGAAGCAGCTTGATGCCGAACTTCCTGTCCGTCACGTTGACGTCAGGAACCACCTCGCATCCTGTCACGTGATCACGAAGGCCACGACAGACTTGCTTTAGCCCGTAACAACGTGATGTTAAACGGCAGCGGCACGGTTCTGGGTGTTCTACTCACCTCGGAGGTGGAACTGTTCTATGGGTTCTCCGCTGGAGGCCTCTTTGTTCTTGTAGTAGGAGATGGTTGTGTCCTTGAATACAAACCAGTATTCCTTATACGCCCGCAGCGTCAGTCTCTTAGGCCTGAAAACAATCATATTAATAATAATTTATAGATCATGAACACGATCACATGCACAAAGTGTTCCGGGCTAGCGGTTGGAAAACAGGAAACCAAATTGAATAATGTGAAAGTACTCCTTAGCCAATAAAATTTACTCTAGAAATATAAACATGATTGATTTTTGCTGGTGAAGGATATGGCGTGAAGGAGAGAGGCCATCGTGTCGGACATGTTTCTGAGGACGTGCTTCTACAGTTCAGTAGGTTTCAAGCCTCAGGGTTTACCTGAACAGCCGGAGGGAGTCTGCAAGCTGTGGAATGTCTGTGATGTCTTCCTGGGGGCGGGAACAAGCAACTGTCAATTATCCTTCCAGCGACCTCACCGTGTGGAGACATGTTCGAATGTCATCCTGGAACAGCTGTTGTCCCATTCCTGAGGGACAAACAAGCGCCCCGCAAACACTTGTTTGTTCCGCAATCCGCGGTTTGAACGCTACTCACCAGGATTCTGTCCGCATGTCCCCCTTCCAGTGTCACCTCCAAATTGGACAAGGCAGCTTCTACTTCATCGATTTCCGGCTCGTTGGAGAAGTCCAGTGGTTCGGTTGAGATAGTCAGTTTGCATATGTGATACTGAAACATCGTAAAAGGTAGACCGATCCATTGCTTTAGCTCTGGATCAGGCACATGCTGCGAATGGTACCCCAACTGTCCAAAAAGCGTTTTACAAGGAGGGACCTGGCTTGAGGTCCTTCACTATAAAACAAAACGATCACATAGAGGCTCATGCACAGCCTGGTGCCTTTTGTCTGTGTGGATCAACCTCCGACATTGACAGACAGATGTTGGATCAAAGTGGCTCACATCCAGAGGTGCACCGTGTCACGTAGGAGGCCGTCCTCTGCCTCACCACTTCAAATGATGCCTCCTAATACAGTTCAAATTACAAGCTCACATTTATCTACTCGGTTTTAGACCCTCAGGAGAGTAACCAGACTCTCCCTGATCCCTCCTGTCTAGGATTCTCCTCGTGCCTCAGCTTGTCTCCTGGGATTAGGACACCAAACCGGTTCTCCCAGGTGCACAGTGTGAGCCCCAAGCAACGCCATCACCGGACCAAGGTTGATCCACACCCTTCCCAGCCCCAAACCCTGTCATCGGGGCACCCACAGAGATACGCTGTGTGTCAATACAATAGAATGAGCAAACTTGCTGGATAGAACTGTACCTGTAAGGAAGCAAACATGAGCATCTCCTCGTCTGTACACTCAATCTCCTCCAGCAGAATGGACCAGCGGGCCTGCTCATAGAGCTGGGTGATTCTCACCGCGTCATACTGGAACACACACACACACACACACACAAGCAGGTTGTCAATCAGCGTGAAATCGTCCTGCGCGGACACTGAGTAGAAAGGCTCCGTGGCGTCCTCCGTGACTTGTACCTTAGGGTTCAGATCAAAGAAGCAGTGGTATTTGAAGCGTAGCAGCAACCTGTCGTCTTCCTGTATGCCCTGCTCCATCAGAGAGCGGGAGGAATCCAGCCACCTGCCGACCGAAGCAGCAACGAATCACAATCCAAAAAGGGTTTCGATCCACCGCGCATAGCTGAGCGCAGATCAGCCCTCTCTGCACACCGCTAACGACTGAGAGAGGGAGCCGCACGCTTTGCAAGGTAGAATCGTTTAGGAATATGTTCAAGATACCAAAGAAAGATCCCCATTGATTTTCCACAAACAGCAGATTCGAGGAGGGCCCTTGCTGCCTCTCACCCTGCGTTGATAGCAGCTTTGTCCACCATGGACATCGGCGTGTACATCTTGGCCAGTTCTGCTGGGGGCAGGTTGGGCTGGCTGGAGGTTAGAGGATTGTCCCCAAACCACAGGCTGGTGGCCGAGACTGGCATTCCATTCTCGGGGTCGTAGGTCGGGACCATGGTCTTACTGTACAAAGGGGAGGCTGCGGGAAGGGGCAGGTGGAACACAGATTTGAAAAGGAAACATCTAACACAGTGGAACTCTGGTTGTATCTGGAGAACCAGGCATAGAAATCCAGAGCGTGAATACTTTAATGCTACATCTTCGAGAACTTGTGAAGGCAGAGCGAGCCAATGCAAAGTTTGTGAACATGTTGTGGAGATGTTCTGAAAGCTGAGGGAGGGAGAGGAGGAAGAGAGAAGCGTGTGGGAGTGAGAGAGCGGGAGGTCTTCATTAGGACGAGCAGAGCTCGAGAAGCTGGGGAAACTGTTAACGAAAGCGCAGAGAACATGGTAGCCTTCTATAGAATTCTTTCACATGTCCCATTCCAATTCTTTCAGATCTTTAAAATTAAAAGATTACAATAAAAAATGTACCATTTCTAGGGAAGTGACATAAGCCGGAAGTGACATAAGACATTTTATTTGTAATGCACCTTTCTGGCACAATGATGTTGATCACCTGTGCCTCCAGATCCTCCGCTGATGACGTCCATGTCTAAAATGTCTTCCAACACAGGATTCTTGTCTTTCTTTTTCTTCTTCTTGGAGTTTTCATCGGTAGGCTTCAGCAAGGACAGCTCCTCTGATCTGCGGATGTCTAGAAGGAGAACATATGACATAATTTAGCATTTCGTTCATAGAACAACAGGGATCCATTGGTGTTAGAACCCCCCTTTCTCCTGCAGTCCAATTCGAAAGGCGGTACACACTAAGAGCTCTGCAGATATCAGCCACAGCCCTGAAGACCACCGAAGAATAGCTGACGGTCAATTTGATGAACTTCATGTTGGGTAGCTGAAGGCACAGGGGCTTGTGTTGGGGGGTGTAGCGCAGGTCGGCGTCTGCCTGGACCCCATACTTGTCCAGGGTCCAGTGGGTCTTCAGCAGCCAGCAGTTCCTCTGCTCCCACCATAGGGCGTGGTCAGACCAGTCCTGAGGGGCTTCTGGTCAGGACAGAGCCACAAAGCAGCGTCATGTTACTCATTAGCGAATACAATCTCGTTTAAGTCAGTCCGTTTATGGGATGCGGTTAAGGTTTAGTGCGTAATTGAATTACTTCACACTAGCGGAATTTGGGTCTTCACACTAGCGGTATTTTGGGCCTCTCCCCACTGTACCAAGAATGGAGAGCTGTTTTACTGTGGGGTCAACCATGTTTACCACACACACAGGAAGCATAGAGGTGTGGCAGTATGATTCCGTATGACATCACTTCCTGCTGCTTGACTTCACCCAGACCACGGACAGTCTGGTCTGATGACTAGCTGCTTAGTCATAACCTGTAGTTATGCCACTAACGTCTTAAAGTACGTAAATAGAACACACAGAGATACACACACACACACACACAGAGATACACACACTGTATACACAGAGATACACACACACACACACTGTATACACACACACACAGAGATACATACACCTCTGTTGTGATCCACTCAGAGTTCCTTCACTGTGCCTGAGTAAACACACTTAACACTTAAGCTGAACTTCAGCCCCTGCGGCTGTTGCACCGAGGCATTGTGGGAGAACAATGGTACTGCAGTCTGGAGAAATGCAGGGCAAACAAGGGTGCGCCCAACCATAGCACTGCAGCAGCAGAGAGATAAAACAGGGAGGGAGGGAGGGAGGGGAGAGAGGGGAAACTCACTGATCTTCTCCACCAGCTTGAGCATGAGTCCTCCGATGTGCAGGTTTCCCTTCACCCTCAGCTTAAACTTCATGGACTCGTCGCCATCTCTCTGGTCCACCTGGACTGTGAGCTCCCATGTCTTTTGGACATCCTCCACTGTAGCCATCCTGACCCTGTCTGCTGGGAGAGAAGATGGTGGATGGGTCTGGGCGATCCCACAAATCTAATGTTGATTTCTCTCCTCGTGTATTTTTGCCCTCTGTACTCAACAACACTCTGGTGTCTGTGTGTCAGAATCTAAATGAGGTTGATTCGCCATGTAAGTTGAGTCACAGACACCACATTTACTGTGGCGTTCGTGTGAGACGTTTGTAATAGATTGAACGTTGGTGAAACAAATTGATACAAGAATGTTTTCGTTTGTGTGTGGCGTTGCCAAGACTGTGTTCCAGTCCTGCATTGGCCCTGGGCAGGGTTCAGATGGAGTTTCTATTAGAACTACATCCACAAAGTTACCTCTGACTTAAAAATAAACCATCTAAGAATTCAATACTAGACACACGACCGGATAGGCAGTGCGGACCATGTAGCTGAAAACAGACAGCCATAGAGACAGAGTAAACAATTATGAAAAAAACTGGAAAGCAGGAGTAGAGATGGGCCAAGGCGAAGACTTAATCTATGGAATGCGAGACGAGCTGGAACACGAATCTGGTACAGGAGAGCTCCATGCAAAACAGCATCCATGCATCCCATAATACAACACTCTAATATTCAGCTGTGCCCCAGTGAACAATGCAGAACACGCGCTCACACACACAGAGCAACTGACAAGGAAAAAAAATGTGACACTTCAAATTTTGTTGCTGGAGGCCAAGCAGAAATACCTGTCCTGTTCTCTACCTGAGGGGAGGAATACATGCACCCAACATATGGAGATAAACGAGATTGCACATTTCTTCTCCAGTATGTCTTTAAACACAGCTGGGGGGTGGCACAGTCTAAGTACGAGCCTGCCTGTCTGCAGGGCATGTTGTAGACATCTAATAGAATTCAATGCAGTAAACTATGCGAGAAATAAACTTTTGGTGTCGAGTTATAACAAGGGAATAAACATATCTGAGCGACACACCGTATCAGGCAGGGCAACAGTGCAACTTGTGTTAAAATCCTATGTTTTATCTGACTGGATCAACATGGTGTCAAAGAAACAGAATGAGCGATTGAACTTCATAGAATCCATTTCACGATAGCCTATAAGGACATATGAACTCCGAACTCATTTAAGATGAACAGTTAGTATTGGTATTAACACGTTCATTCCTTCATGAATATTTTTTTTTGGCATAACGCGGGAAATGATGCTGGTTAATGTGAATGGGGTCAATGAATTTCGAGCCAATCGCGTTGTGATCATGGGGGGTAAAACCACATTGATTGAACGAGTCCCTGGGCAAACACATGGAGGCCTATCAATAGCAACTGTTGATTTAAAAACTCCCAACTTGTTCCGATGTTGTCTAATTAATTACCCTATCCGACAGTAAACGCCAAAAGCATGCAGCAAACAATGAAATGTAGTAAGTCGACTAAAAGTTATAGATGAATCTAACGAAAGTGCATATTATAAAATCATGAGATATCTGAACCTTACCTTAAACAAAAGCCCTCTAACCGATAATCCTGACCTGATTTTTTCTCTCTCCAGTGCGAAGTCACTTCCCAAAGGAACCCGCCCCATTCCGGACAGGTGAGGAAGTGAGTTTGAAAACCCTCCCGTAGCGGTGTTAAAGTTCCAGTAATGTGGTCTTTCGTTCGTTTAGTTACGTATTTTTGGGGTTTATGTGTCTGAGATGGATCTGATGTGTTGTTAGACTGGTGCAAGATGATGAATCGGGGCACTTTTCACATGAATACCGTTTCTGAACAGGCGATGGATCCATAATGAATCACGGATCACACACTCGTCCACGTCCATTCTTTTATTAAATTGTATTTGCGCTGCTGAGCCAGTATCGAGGTGGGACTGATATATAATTGAAGCAATAAACCAGGAGAGGGGTATTCAAATATGATCGTAAATCCTGTGGAGCAATCGATGCCATTCAATATATATATAAAAAAAAAAGATCGTAGATGACTGTAGAAGCACAGGGAGGTCTTTCCTTACTCACAGCACTGATAGACGCTCACATAACCTCCTTGACCAGTCAGATAGGGTAGTTTAAAATTCAGATTCAGAATACTTTATTGATCCCGGGGGAAACTCCTTTGCAGCAACGAGTTTCCCCCGGGATCAATAAAGTATTCTGAATCTGAATTCTGAATCTGAATTATAAACAACCCTATCTGAAGACTGGTCAAGATGAGTGTCTATCAGTGCTGTGAGTAATGACACTCAATCTTACGTTTAGTCATTTAGTAGACATTCCGCCCTGAGGCAAGTAGTGTGAGGTGCCTTGCCCTAGGACATAACAGCATTTGGCATGGCCGGGATTCGAACCGGCAACCTTCTGATTACTGCCCCGAATTCCCTAAGCGCTCAGCCACCTGACTCCCAATTTGCAGCTGACAAGTATTTGAAATAATTATTTATTGGTAGGGGTCCACCCTGTTTTTACACCTGGCCTGTGTGTTCATGGCTTGAGTGGGTATCATGTCGACAAGTTGACCAATGGCAACCAGTTGTCCAGTGACCCGTCGGTTCTCCGTACGCCCACACGGTGGTGCCACAACACTGTGCTCTTCATGGCCGTCAGAGCGGCCTGCAGATGCTGTTGAAGCGCTATGTAGCGTTTCACAATACATTTACATTTAGTCATTTAGCAGACGCTCTTATCCAGAGAGACTTGCAGCAAGTACAGGGACATTCCCCCCTGAGGCAAGGAGGGTGAAATGCCTTGCCCTAGGAATCGAACTCGCAACCTTCCAGTCGGTAGCTCAACGCCTTAACCGCTGAGCCACGTGACTCCCTGTTTTAGCACTGCTGAAGAGGTATGTCTAGTACCTTCCTTTTGAATTAAAGATGGCATCCTACATCTCTCCTCACTCAGTAAATTAGGGAAGATAGGGAAGGGATGAAGTTGTGGCAGGGACTTGTCAAAGAGCTCCACGCCGGCCGATACTTTACCGCTCACATCTGAAGCAGCTTTCCCGCGTCTCTCCGGGCAGGAGAGGAGGATATAAATTCCCCCGACAAAAAACAAACACAGCTACCCGCGGTGTCATAAATTGTGTCATCGGCGGATAGTAACATGGAAAATCACGTTGTGTCAACCTGCCAAGCCTTGACAGGAGGGAGTAGCGCCGTCCAAGTAAAGCAGAGCCTCATGTCATCATAGCACCTGTGGCTGCAGAGGCAGCATCGTGTGTCAAGTGAGACTCAAGGACGAGAGAGAGACGCCTGCCTCGCCCCCCCCTGACACCGGCTGACGGGAAGAGACACCAGACTCTGTGGATGCGGGGGAGGAGATGGTTGGAAGGGTTAAGCACAATAAATTACACTGCTGCTTAAAGCTCGTCTGAACCATACTTTGGAAGTGAGTGGGGGGGTGGGGGGGGGGGGGGGGCGAATTCGCGAAACATCTGTAGAAGCATTTCTCTGTGTTTAAGGAAAGAGAAACCTCTTGGTGACCTGAGAACACGCTTACCCAATTAGCAGCCTCGCCGAAGGATCAAATGGAAGTGAAAACATTCTCCGGCGTGATGGAGAAGCATCACAATGGGCCATTCATGCCGCCGAGCCCCCACGTTTTGGGGTTTTCTTTAAGGCAAGGAGGGGGGGTGGCGGTGGACTTGGAGGCAAGGGGGAAGTAGTAATGAATGCAACAAGAAACGGACTTGCCTCACCTTCCTTTGACGTGTCAGTGTAGGCCTCAGATTCATGACTTAACACGGGTGCAGAGGTAAACAGTGTTCAAAGAGGCTGTTTTCATAAGGTTGGCAACCACGGCTCACCTCAACCTTCCACATCCCCTCCATCGCTCCCACCTCCACAGCCCCACACAACACCCAGCCTTATCCAGTGGCCGACCCCAGGGACCGTGGGGCTGGCGGGGGTTGAGGGGCGGAGGAGGGCCTGTGGAACAGCACCAGAGGAGAGGTTTCTGACAGCTCCGGGGCCTCTGTGGAACACCTGAGTGGAGCTACTCATGCACTCTGCCCTACTAACGCTGCTCGGAATCCGTCTCATTCTCTTTGAGAGGACAGGGTATTCATCTCTCTCGATTTCTGTTTCTGATGCAATACAATAATACCTATATCATACGGAGACATGTATTGCCAAAGTTCCGCACGAAAAACATAAACCACTTCCATCGAAAATCAACTTGACCCGCGGAACTTATCCCTTTCCCGCTAAGGAAGTTAAAAAAGACAATAGGTACAATACTCATATTGTGAACATAAAATGCCAGGTTATGAGAAACATGGAAGGAGTTAAGCAAGTCCAGATGTGATGGTGAAGAGTGGACCTGTCTGAAAGCAGAATGATTGACTAAATTTATGCTCTAGATATGTTGATAAAAGTCCTTCTATTTACGTCCGTGTGAAAGACAGTTCTTCAAATAGATGGTAGAGTCCAGGTACTGCAGCGTAGGTCCAGCATAAAGACTCCTCTATTTCAGAAATTAATTGTTTATTTATATGGGTGGAACCATAGGTGCTTCTTAAAAAAAAGGGCGTCCCACGTCTCTGCTTGTGGATGTTTCCATCGAACCTTATGAAAATGTTACTATGCCGAGGTCTGCACTATAAAAATGTTAAAGAACACACCAACTTTTTTTGGGAGTTAAAGAAAATGAAAAAAAAGTGTGAAAAAAAGAAAAATAACACTGCAAAGGGCATGCATTTTCAATTATCTCTCTGTTCACCCATAGATCTCAACTTTCCATCTGAAATGGCCAAGTCAGATATCCCTTCCTCTGCTTGCTGTCTTCGCATGGAAACATCTGATAGAAATAAAACTTTTCATGGTGTCAGGTCAGATAGCCATAAATCCAGCCTGTCAGCCGGGCCCGGGCCCAGCCGACCCTCACAGCCAGTCTGGAGACGGGGGTCGGGGGGGTGGTGGTGGGGGTGGTGGGGGGGGGAGCGGCGGTCGGGAAGGGGATATCACATGTTTAAATATCGCACGTCTTTTTGAAAAGTGGCTACTGTAAAACAACTTCCATTACAGAGTATCGCTTTACCCTGTCACTGGCCGTAATTCATCCTCTCAAGGTCCAGAGATATAAAAGATACGGATGAACAGGTCTGTGCGGCTAGATGGTGATCGCTCACCCTGGGGTTTCCTCTGGAAGCACATTCTCTTCGAGCTCAAAATAAAGAGCGGTCGGAGAATTAAATGGTTTGTACAGATTAGACTAGGTGTGTTCTTTTGCTTGTTTTGGACCCGTGTCGGAATGGCTTTTGGCTCTACCTTTTTATGCCCGTGAAGAAGTTAACAGGTGTCTCCTCTTCTGACCTGGCAGACATAAGAACACGGCGCTGCGCTGTCCAATGTGGAAGTGAACACCGCCGCTTGGAAGGGAAAACAGGGGGAACTGAATTTTATTGGGTTTGTCAGAGCGCACACACCCTTTACACACTCTCGGTGGGATCACAGCCCATCCACTGTCGCCTGGAGACACAAAGCTGTCCTTTTCTTCTGGTAGGGCTGTGGTCTGATCCATCCAGATGTGTGTGTGTGTGTGTGTATATGTGCGTGTGTGTGTGTTGGTGTCAGCTGTCTGTGATCTGCATGGGCTGACACTGCTGACTCCTGACTCTAACAGGGAGTTACAGGTTTTGAGGAGGAAGAGGAGTGTTGCGTTCGTTTCCTCTCCCCCCTCATCAATCTGCCAACCGTCTGTGAATGGACGCCATTTTAACGCATGCAAATGCGAGCTTCCTCTGCCTGTATCAGCTGATGCAGGCCGGTGTCGTTGTTGGACAGGGCTTAAAGGCCCTGGGGTAAAAAGACGTTCTGAAGGTTTGAAAAGGTCGCCCAAACTCCAGCAGGATTACTTTACCGGCACTTTCCATGGCTGAGATCGTGTGAATGGATCCATTGTGGGGTTAGTCTCAAGTCAGGGAAAGCAAACTGTCAGGATCCAGTTCATTAGCACCTAGTTTAGTGTTTGAAGTTTGTTATTTATCCGGTGCCTAAAGGGGAACCCCGTTCAGACGTATGTATATGTGTGTGTGTGTGTGTGTGTGTGTGTGTGTGTGTGTGTGTGTGTGTATGTGTGTACAGTACTCCTGCATCCACAGGGGGTTTCCAGAGCAAATTGCTCAAGAGAAAATAAAACTTTCCATGGTGCAATAAAATGTATAGGGAAAGAACAGGGCCGACATTGGTGAACTTCTGAAGGTAGGAAACTACTTCGAGAATTCACGTTGAAAAAATATATACATACAGGTTTGAAATATACGTTTTGACAGCGGGTGCCCTTGACGCTGTATGAAAGAGGACCATTAGATGCAGTGGGAAACTCACAATGTGCAGTTAAAAAAAATGAGAAATGAGAAATACGAACTACTGTTCACAACGGAAGCTTTGGACGAGACGCTGTCCTCTTAACACTTTACGAGGGAATATTAAGACGCAGTGCAGCTTTAGAGACACGGCACGGGTAATCAATATCACCCGAGCTTGGAGAACGCTCCACGCACGCTATGCTAGTACAGTATACACCCCCCCCCTCCCCACCCCCAAGGCTGCTTCTGAGTATCTCTCTCAGCGTGTGTTTTCCTCCTCTCCTTTTCGCGATCTGTTTGTTCTCTGGACGACATCCTTCGCTCTCCGGCCAGACAAAAGTGCCGCGTTGAGCAAAACCTCCACTCGCTGTTTATGGCCTGTGTGGGTCGTCCTATTTGTACATGCTTAGAACAAATTAGACCAGCAGCTGTTCAAGGCAGGCCATTCCATGTTGGCTTTTAGCGATAAAAATAAGTTTCGGTAAACCTCTCAGCTCCACTCCATAAATACGCAGCTCGTTTCTTCGTGGGCCTGGTCTACGCGTATTTACTATCGGCGCTTCCTACCCTGCAGGCAGAG
>CM059327.1:10639300-10646406 GCA_030340685.1 Protosalanx chinensis
AGGAAACCTGGCCGGATTCCTTACTTCAACGGTGTTGCCGGGGGCGAACCGAAGAAGGTCAATCCATCACTTCAGGGTTTGTGGATGTCATATCCGCAAAGGCCGCAGGGTAAACTGTGATGCTAAGGCGCCTCCTGCTCCTCCGCAGCGGTTTGCAGTTTTCGGGGTTAGACGCGATCTCCCTGCCCCTTCCCATTAATCCTGACCGGACATCTGCGGTGGCCTGTAGACGGTTCTTGCGCCAGACTGTAGTTAGCATCGTTTTTCAACCCACCACACTGATACGAAAGGGGCTTCCCCCTTTGGTTATTTAGGGGTAGCTGTGTCATCCAAGTCTCAAACGAACTGATCTTGGAGCGAGGTAGCTGGATCCAGGAGGATGGGAACAAACGGAAAAAAGAGCCCCCGGTTCCCCCCCCCGTCTGCAACTCGAATGCGCAGCAGATTCCCGACACGGTCCGGCAGAGCCACAGCATTCCGGTCCTGCACCTGCATCCGCAGATCATCACACCATCCTCGAGGTTCGGGCAAAGGCCCGAGTCTAACGCGCCCCCCCTGACCTTCTTCGGCTAACGTAAACTAATTAGGCAGGTTCTGAAAGGAAGGGCTTAATCAGCCTCCACTGATCTGGAGCATGTAATTCTGCCGCTCTCTCTCTCCCCGATAGAACCTCATTATCTCATGTTTTCAAAGGGGAGCGAGGAGTGGGTGTGGGGGGGGGGGTAGATGGAAGGAGAGAGGCGGAGGTACAGGAAGGGAGGGGGCGGGGGGTGTTACCTCGTTCCTTTCGTCCCCCGAGCTCCTTTCCTCTCGCGTCGGACTCTGAAATCAAACGTCAAGCGTGAAGCGCGGAGAAGCGGTCAGTACCGGCCCGGTCCTTGCGGCCTGGCACAGAGGGGGTCTTTGTCCGCCGTCACTTAGCGCCAATTACGGCCCGTCAAAATCGTTTTTCTGCCGTGGGGCGACGTGTTAATGGGCCCGGGGTTGGGTGTGAGGACCAACCCTGTCCGCACACACCAACCAGGGTTCAAAGGTTAATAGGACCCCGTCTGATGTGGTGGATGAGATTTCGGCAACCTTTCGCTGGCAAGGGAGGGCAAGAACAAAGCTGGGAGAATGTGATACAATTAGGCGGACAGCTAGCGGGACACAGAGGATGGGTTCCGAGAAGTTGGACGGCCCTGAAACAGATGGGCGACAGGCCGCTGGCCAAACAGGTGGCGGGGAAGGTCATCTCCGCGCCCACCAGGGGAGAGGGCTCAGGTGAAGATGTGCCAGACAAACTGGGCCTTCCTCGCGACGAGCAATTAAAAATCCTGTTGATTTGTTTCTGCACGGGTCACAAAGAAGGTCTTTTGGCGGGTTGTGAAAAGGTCGCTGGCCGTCGAGCCCTGCGTGGTATTTGTGAGAGCTGGACGGTTGGCTCGGACAATCTCTGAGGGTCAGCGTGACTCCAGAACGCCCTTAGATAAACCTGGGAACTCTCGAACGCACCATTAAACGAAAAAAAATGAAGAGTTGGCGTCGCTGACGTGTGACCCATACCTCATATTTCCTGTGTTTAAATAATCAGCGATTATCTGATGAGGAACGAATACCCCCCCCACAAATTATATGTTCATTAGATAGAATCGTGCTGCATGCGAGGACTGGGCCAGTCCCCTGTTTGCACTGGAAGTGTGGGAAAATACCCCCGGCTAAACTATCTGCGAGCCCTCAGAAGGCCCACAATGCTTTTCCAAGGAACACTGGAGATGAAGAAGGGAAGGAAAAAAAAGTGCCACCGCTAGGCTGAGTAAATCTAACCACATGCAAGCTTGTGGGCCCTAGCGGATGCCTTCTATCCGCATTTAAACGCTCTCAAAATACTTCTCTGAGTTATTGGTGCGCGGGTCCCTCCTCGCCAACACCCCCGGACACCCTACTAGTCCCCTCACCCAATCCCTCGGAAAAAAGGGCCCCTACTGGGAAACAGCTTTCGGGAACCGACCCCCCCCCCCTCCAACCCCATGCTCCTAATGTTGAAATAAGGGAGGTGATTGAACTCAGCGTCCAAATTGGATTTGTTTAATCTGCGTCGAGTTTGAACATCCTGTGTAAACACGAGCGTGTGCAGATGCCGGAAACGCCGCAGCCAGGAACGTGAATGCCCGTGGTTGACTTTGGCAGCGCATGAGAGGAGCGAGCAGCAGTGTGTGGCGGTAACAGGGGGGCTCGAGGACTTCCATTGTTACCGGCGAGGGGTCAAAGGGCCACTTCCTACTCCGCAAACGAAGGAGTGCGCTCGAGTGGAGGGAAAGGAGAGAGGTCAGGAGACACGAGAGGGAATTCAGCCTTTCTTCCCCCCCCCGATCATCGGGAGAAACGTGTATCTCCACATGGTTCAGATCACATCCAGTTCAAAGCGGCGTACGATCGTCATGACAACCCCCTTGTCTGAAGCCCACCCAATAGGAAGCGATCATTGTCAAAAACTCTTTAAATTAACAACTGGTGAGAATGAAAAGCTCCTACCGAGTAATGACCCTATTCGGAACCACAAGCTGTAAAAAAAAATTGAATAAAACAACAACAAAATTGTGTGCAGTGTGGAATTCAAGTCAACACAAACATCATTAGCAGGTTACCATATGGAAGTGCTGCCTATAAACAACATACTTTGGTAAGACTCCAATTTCCATTTTTTTTTCATTCGGCAGCTGCTCAATTCAATGTCAAGTCACATATCAATCGTCTCACGCAACAGCGGTTCCTGTTCCTGTTTCTTGCTCCCACAGAGGCGTAAGTGAGAGTCTGACATTGTCCTGATGAGCTTGTCCTTCTCGCTTCACCTCCGAGTCAGGGCACCCCGTGCCTCCCGAAGCCAAACTCATTAGGGAGTGTGTTTTAGGGGAAGGGGTGGAGGAGTGGTAGGGGTCGCTGGAGGTCAACTCTAATCCCTCCGTCTCTGCGGAGCAGCGTGACAGCTCGTCTCCTCCGGGGGCCGATTGGACGAGGCCGGGGTGATCGTACGGGGGCCGATGACAAAGTGTGGCAGATTGATTCACACGCGTATAGACACATGCAGACGCGCACGCGCTCACGCTCGCGCGCACGCTCGCGGTGTGACAAATTGATTCTTCTCTCGGAGGGACCGACCAGAGGTTATTCCCTTCGAGCAATTCCCTCGGCGTGTTTGCGTTTGCGTGCGGACGCACCCGCGAAACACGCGTGTACTTCTGTGTGTGTGTGCGAGCGTGTGTGTGTGAGCGTGTGAGATTTTACCGCCTCATTTCTCAGCTCAAACGGTGACGTGAGCAGAGACTGTGTACAAGGTGACGTTTTATTATGTCTCGGCACCACGAAGCCAATTTCCGGCGCATTCTGAAGATTTGACAGTCTCGCCCCGTCGATGGGATTTATTCTGATCTGATTCCTTTCTTTAGCGAACGCCGGTCGTGGTGCCCTTGTCTCTGCTGGGACGGTCGATTGTGTTCATTGACATGTGCGACTGGTTTACAGATGGCTTATCAGCGTCGTACACTATTCAACTTGAGAGAAGCAAAGATGGCGAGGGGGGGGGGGGGGGGGGGAAGAAAAATAAAGAAGAAAGAAAGAAGGGATGGAGAGACCGCAGGGAGGTGAAGACATAACAGCAAACAAAAGACCGAAAGAATGTGCAAAAGAGAAAGAATGTGAGAGAAAGAAGGCCCCCCCCCAAAAAAAAAGAGTAAAGGAAAGAAAAAGAAAACAAAGAACAGGGAGAGAGAAAGAGGGAGGGAGGGAGAGAAAGAGAGAGAGAGATGTGGGCCATTCATAAGCAGACTAGTCCAAGCGATCTCGGTCCAGCACACCTGCTACTATTCACTTCAGAGGAAATAGACACTCTGTGGATGAGAGGCGTTTGGCCCCCGGACAAAACCACTGCAGAGCCAAATTAGAAACAGGAAGGACTGTGGGTTAGGCTCAGATTAAAAACGCGTTCCCCACATGGACTCAATATACTACAGGCCTGATCCTGCTCTGGAAACCCAAAACCCAACAGCACTATTTTATGTCCCAGTCAACAGAACGCCCGCTGTTTGCACAGTGACAGCAGCAGAGATGCAGTCCAAAATCAACCGCTGAATGTTGGTAAACTCTGCCTTTTGACTCGAAATACTTTCTCGTTTAATGAGGAAGGGGTCATTTCGGAGAATAGCACACGTATTCGCGAGGTCCCTTTGGCGAGCGTAAAGCGCTGAAGAAAAGACGTCAATCGTCGTCGATCGGTCGCGTTCTAAACTTTACGTCGACGGGGATTTTCAATCTACGGCGGCGTGTTTAAAGGCGAGTCCGTGTGCTGCGAGTGGGTTGCACGTGTGTTTACGCACATGCGTAGCACGTGTAGGAAGACCCTTAAATGTCCAGTTTGTGTGTCTGGCATGAAATCAGCGCAGATCCCTAATTAGTAGTTAGGGTCAACAAACCACCCGGATATGGAGCCCCCCCACGCTGAAGCTCGCTTGGCAGCCTCTGAGAGAAAAAGATACAGTCTGTTTCCCTAATGTAAGAGCTTTAGTCAGAGTTCAGAGTTCACCATCCCTGAACGTAGGCGTTAAGCAGCCATATTGGGGTGTGGTGGGAGGGGGGGGTTTCATCAGTTCGAATGTTACGAATGGCTTGGGCGTCCGAATTGCGTGAAGGGGGAGACAACGACATTTCCTCCCACGGTGAGACCTAAACCCTCCTCCTCTCCTCTCTCGCTGACTCGTCACTGGACAAGGTCATCTCTCAGCAGCTCCGGCCGGATGGATGGGGCGAGCGTGCGCACGCGCATCCCAAGCTAACTTTCCCACCGAAGACCGTTAGCGCTGCGAACACTGTCAACAGGCGGCTAGCTGTCGCTAATGATCTGGAACCGAGTGGAAGAAAGAGGACCGAACCAGTGAAACTCACCAAGAGGGCTGTGAACGTACCAGAAAAGGAATGAATATTGATACATGCCCGCTCCCTTCCTGCTTGACCTCTGACCTCCAACGAGTTTCTCTTCTGCTGACGGGAGCGCACAGGCATTTCCTGCCAGCTCATGTACATACTCACTCAATTTGGAGAATAGGAGGGAAGAAAATGTCCGAAAAACGTTGGTACCGAGGAAAAACAACATTACCTCTCGCAGACCAGGACAAGGAAAAAAGTATGCTCTCATTCTCATACGATATTTCCATTTGCTCATGGGTCCGTCTAAGTAACGTGTTTCCCTCAATCTATCATTTTTCACTGCGGTCGCAAGCCGTAGAAGCCGTATGGTAATTATTCCTACAGATATTGAGGACGTCTAGAGGTCTTTTGTCCTGCTCTCCGTCTGAGAACAGGCTCCTTGCTCGCAGTGGTCAGTGTAGGACAGATGAAGATGCATGAATCACAGAGGTATTCTCCCTCTCTCTATCACGGCACGCACGGACAAGAGTCTGCTGCTGACTTAGCTAGCGGAGCCAAACCACGTGGTGTCCGGCTGAGAAGAAGAAAGAGAGAGAAAGAGAAAGAGAGAGAGAGAGAGAGAGAAGGAGAGAGAGAAAGAGGGAGAGAGAGAAAGAGAAAAGAGAAAGCGCAGTGGAAAAAAGACCACAGTAACCTTGGTCTGTGATGGCTTCTCTGCTCCACCTACACAGCTTCACCTTTCCTCCCCTCCCGCGGGCGTTTGAAGCGTCTGTCCTCCATCGAGCCTCTCCTCACGGAGGAGGTCATCCCTCGAGCCATGAACGACTGCATTCACCCAGGGTACGCCGACTGATGTCTGGGCCAAACGCATTGAAGTACGCGCACATACACACCAACGCGAAGCGCACACACGCACACTGCGCATCTGGGCAGACGGAGTACGCTTAGCGCGACTCCGAGAGGAAAACCTGCCATGACATCACCCAGGGGACTGCAGGTGCAGGGCCGGGACAGGAAGTGAGTCACAGGAAGTACAGTGAGGCAGACTTTGCCATGCCACTGACAGGCTGTGGGAGAGCAGAGGGTGGAGGGGGGGGCGGGGGTGGTGGAGACAGAAGTGTGTTACACCTCAGAACCAAAGCAGACCAGGTCTGGAACTTTGCTCTTTACACAAACACGCCCCTTCTCACCCCCCCCCCCCCCCCCCCCCCCCCCCCCCCCCCCCCCCCCCCCCCCCCAGCTTTTTGCTTTACGACTTCAGAAAGCAGAGCTTGGTGTTAAAGTGACTACTTTAACGTTCAAAAGGAGCTGAAGTGTTAACCTATGATTCACGTTTCGCCAGACGGTTTCGCTAGCCTGGGGTGCTTTGACCCCCCCCCCCTCCCCTCGTTAGATGGTAGGAGGGGGAAAGCATCTCAGAAACATCTAGAACCCTAAGCGGCGATGCACGGCGCGCCAGCGGACTACTACTACACGAGAACCCCCACCCCACTCCCCCCACCCCGGCCAAGCTACCGCACGGCAATTTCTAACCGGGAAGGACTGATTCCTGCTGAACCCACAGGCGTACATGCAGGATGAACGTAGCTCACATTAAACATCTGAACTCTGTGGCATTTCTCCAACGCTGAGAGGTGTGACAAAAATTTCCCCCACTAATGAAAGCCAGAGAGGAGAGCAGAGTAAAGCCCGCAGACCTGGATGGCTGGAATGGTGCGTCCTTGACCGACGGTTTATACAAAGCTTATTACGCTAATGAGAAAAGTGTGCAGGAGTAGATTTCTCCCATACCACCCAGGGTAATAGAACCCATTGCCCCTGCACCCTGCATCTGGATGAAACCTTGCGGTAATCTGCTTTAAGCACCAGAGATTCGGGCCCAGGTTTTTCTCATAGACCACCAACCTCGGACCCCAGAACTTCACAACACGTCCAGAGTGGGACTAACTGGGTTTAGCGGTTCGAAGTGTCGTGTTCGCGGAGATAAAATAAAACAGTTCTTATCGCTGTAGTTATGTTGGCACAGCAGCTTTTCCGAGATTGGAAATTCAGTTTGAAGCCCCCCCTCAGACAGACCTCTGAATTCTCTTGAGCTAACATCACAGGTTTTGTAACAGGAGAATGATTGTTGCCATCTACCGGCAGACTCCTTCTCGGGAAAGGTCAGATAAAGATGACCTTTCCCTCGCACACCTGTGTGCAAGAGA
>CM059327.1:10646906-10706612 GCA_030340685.1 Protosalanx chinensis
CCCCTTCCTGCCCCCCCCCCCCCTCCACCACCACCACCCCCCCCCCACCCCCCCCCCCCCCCCCACCCCCCCACCCCCCCCTCGTCCTTCTCTGTGAAGCAGCAGCAGGTCCACATGCGGACTACAAAGTGCCACATCTCCAGATTTAGACCAGGTCTTGATAACGGGATGACAAATGACTGTTTCTGCGTGTGTGAATGTGTCTGTAATGACTCACTTAGCGCCGTTAAGTTACTTAAGGCAATCTTCAACTCGGCTGAAGTCTGAACGCACGGTTCATAATGACTTTATTTAGATTGAACATGTATGACTTGACAGGTTGATGAATCGCTGGAAGCCTGTTAATTAAATACGTTCCCTTCTGCTGCTAATCCCCCCCCCCCCCCAGATAAAACACAATCTTCTCTGCGAAACCGCACATTGTTCTGTGTTTTCCCTGCCTTCTCCTCTAGAGAATCATAAACCACTTTAAGGTTTAGCATTGCCTCGGCTACGCTCACTAACAAGAGGATGTTTTAACTTAAATATTCCCCCGCTCGCCTCCGTTCCTCTCAGCTAGCTCAACTGTCGAGGGCATGATTAGCTCTTAGAGAGCGCCGCAGCGGAGCAAATGTTCAGGAACACGTTAACAGTAGCTAATACGACTGAGTCATGTTCCTCAACCGCCGTGATGCACACACGCGCCATGTGTCAGCATCTTGGACACGCTAACTCACTCGGGCAAACGCTGTGGAATAAAATACTCCACGAGAGAGAAAAAGTCGATCTATCGCCACTCTGTCATTCTGGAAAAGTCTTTTCCGTGCTTTTTACTCTCCTGAACCCTTTTGGACGAGGCGTGCCGTGCGTTTGATGTGTGCAGATGCCACCGTTTCGGCTAAGTTGGACGTCATCACACTGGCTGTTCTCGGAAAACAGAAGGAAAAAACACACACACAATCTGAACCATCTCTTAAATTAGTATGTGGCACACGAAGGAACATAACAGAAAATAAATACATAAATAAATACATATATATATATATATATATATAAAGACTCCAAAGAGGACGCCGCCCCTTCCCGAATCTCTGAGTTTACATGTCCCGCCCTGGCACAAGGCCGGCCCGGATCTCCCAGGGCGACAGAGCAGCTCGCTTCATCAAAGGTGCACGGCACTCGGCATACTTTCCAAAATAGGGGCAGCCAGAAATCTGGAAATCCGTTTTTAGAACCCTTTCTTATTTCGGTTGTTGTAGCTGCAGATGCTTTTGGTGCAGAGCTGAAGGGAAAAGGGAGCCCGGCCATGTTGGCACTGCGATCCAGTCGATCAGGGCTGCTGCAGTTCCGCTCTGTGTTTATGAGTAAACAAAGAGAGGGAAGAACACCTTTAACTTATTTGCCAGATGCTCACAGAGGAGGGGGGAGACGGACGGGCGGGCGGGCGTCCTAGTCCTCCAACGAATTTCAAGAGCGACTTCGCAGAGGTGTGCGTAGCAGGTGAATGGGGAAACGCTGCCTCAGAAGCATGTCACAAGAACTCTTATTGGTTGAGCCTACTTTTACCGTAGTCCCGATTGGCTGAGCCTACGTCGACCCTCGTCCTCATTGGCTCATTGTGCTCCTACCCCCGTTCGGGCCATACCGACTGACCGAGAGTGTGCAGCTATGTTTAGAACCGTGTTCACAATAGGCCCTTATGGTTTGGACTTCTGACCTTTATCTTCCCTGTGAGAAGTTGCCCCTGAAGACGGAGACCCGACCCCCCCCCACAGGGGCAAGAAACACTGGCCCACTCAGGCCCCCACAACCATGTTCACTTGGAAGAGAGGGAGTGGTGGTGGCGGTTTGGGGGTGGGGGGCGGTGTGGGGGGGGGGGGGTCTTTCAGGAGCTCTACCCACGTGTAACTCACCATGGGAGCAGTATTTCCACCCAACCCAATGAAAGCTTTATGGACTTTAGGTATAAAGGGAAACCACTAAATCTAACACTTTTTAACACAAGCATTTTTCTTCCCCCTCCCTCCCTCCCTCCCTCCCTCCCAACCCACCCCTTCACCCTCCCCTAACGGTTTTGGCAGAGACCCTTATTTTTAAGTAAGTTAAATAAAGTTTGTTCGAACGTTTAGTTGATTTGCATCGAATGTTCATTAACCGTGCCAGGGAAGTAACTTCCTCCTGAAGTCCATTAAAATGGCGCAGGGGTTGAGGCGGTGCTAGTGGCAGGGCTGGGATGCTGCGGTGGGCTCGCTGTACGCTGGAGAAATGGACACCAGATGGAGGTGGGGGGGGGGGGAAGCGGATGCTAGGTGAAATAAAAGAACACATGGAGGGGATTGGAAGTGAAGTGTGGTGGAGAGGAGGGAGGGAGGGTGGTGGGAGGGAGAGAGGAGGGTCTGGCCTGGCACAAAATGGCTGATTGCATCATTTAGGTGGGCCTTCACGTCGTTAAGTGGATGAGATTATGTATTTTGACATGGCTTTGCGTAACGACGCCTTTGTCAACACAGACAACGCAAACATTGGCAAACACAGGGATCTTCGAACCGAACCCTTCTGAACCCTTTGGTTTTCGGTGTTGTAAGAAAGAAAGAAAAATCGGTCGTTTGGTGAAACTTTCACGTTGCAAAATCCCCCACCAAATAATGTAAGCGTAGCTTTTGAAAAAAGTGTTGGTTGGTTTTCCCTGCGAGCGCATGCATGTGTCTGAGATGAAAACCAACATTCCATGGTTCCAATGTGCTCTCGTATATCAAAATAAAAAACCCTTCTATTTACAGCATTGTGAGCAGCTTGTGCTCGCTTCCAAACCCTTTCTAATGTAAACACAGCAGAAGACAGTTTGTCAAACCCCACCCACCCCCCTGTGTCTCTCCCTCCTTCCCTCCCTCCCTCTCTCACCCTATCTCTCCCTCTCCTCTCTCTCTCTTTCCCCCTCTCATTATCGTATGCGCCGCCATGGCTGCCCTGAGAAGTCCTCGTCTCCTTCCTCATCCAGAGGTTCATGGCTGGTATTGAATTGTCACCCTGAGGACAAAGCATTATTACCATATGAAGTCATACACACAAGGACGGGAGGGATCTCCAGGCTGGTTCGCTGTTCCCGTCGTCTCAGTCGCCTGTTGAATAAAACATGAGCGCTGAAGCTCTCCTTGGGCAGAGGACGCCCTTGTTTGGGCCGTTGCCTTGCTTATCTAAACGCTCCCCTAACGTTTTCCCTCAGCATCTCGTTCCCTGTCAGGGTCTGAGGCAGGGTGCCAGCCCGCTCGGCAGAGCCAAGTGACTCACACCTGCGGATGACAATGGGAGGCAGTGAAATGCAGACGAGAGGTTCGAATGTGTGAGCGTGTCCAGCGGGGGGCGGGTGGGTGGTACAGTGGGGGCGAATACAGGTTCTTCTGTTTGTCTTCATTCATTGGAGCAGCTGGAGAGCTTGTCTCTGTCTGTGTCTTTCTGCCTGTCTGTGTCTGTCTGTCTGCCTGTCTGTGTCTGTATGCCTGTCGGTCTGCCTGTCTGTCTGCCTACCTGCCTGTCTGCCTGTCTGTGTCTGCCTGTCTGTGTCTGCCTGTCTGCCTGTCTGTCTGTTTGCCTGTCTGTGTCTGCCTGCATCTGCCTGCCTGTCTGGAGTCAGATCTATTACGCGTTAAATCACAGCACAGACAAACACAGAACTGTGAGACCCTGCAACTCTAAACATCACTCACAGGTTCTTGTTTTTATTTCTGAGCAGGAATTCCCAGGGTTCAGTGTTTCAAGTAGCATTCCCAGGAACCCTTGCAACGACATCTGATTCAGAAAAACATGTCCTGGTGTTTGTCTAGTTCTCCCCGGAGACTCCAACATGTGTGTGTAGCAAAGCGACCCCCCCCCCCCCTCACCTCCCTCCTCCCTGTGACTCTAACTACTCTGAATCATTACTGCTTCACTCCACTGACTGACTTAACCGACACTTTCTTCTCCCAACAGCCTATGTTAGTTTCCATAGTTACCTGAAGAGAGACCTAAGCGGTTAATTCTTTTGTGGGGGGTTTCTTGTCGATCGAATTTTCGATTATTTACGCTAAGAAAATTCCGAAATTCTGTGGAATTTAAAACAATTGCAGCAGTGTTTTCTCACGATAAATACACATTATTTATTTACAAATAAAGTGGTTATAATAGAAATAAATACAAAATAAAAATCTGAGCATTATACTTCATGTGGTATTGCACCCATTTCAAAATGTACATCAGAAATACATTTTCAAAACCAGTAAAGGAATATTCCTCCGATTAAAATATGTATTTTTTCCCAACGTTACGTAGACATAAATATATTCATATATAGTTTTTTCTTCTTCTTCCAAAATAGCTCTGTCTTTCTTTCATATAAATAAGAGTCTTCATTGGGAAACCGGGTGTCCACAAACTCTGTCTTAGTCTCTCAGTCCCTCTCTCCATCCGTCCATCCCTCCCTCTCGCTCTTTCTCTCCCTCCCTCCCTCTCCCTCTCTCTCTCTCTCTCTCTCTCTCTCCCGTTCACGCTCTTCACCTCCCTCGCCCCCTCCCTCTCGCCGCCTCACCGGCAGCCGCAGCCCTCCACCACCATGTCCTGGTAGTTTTTCAGGATGACCTTCTCGTACTCGTCCAGGTAGAGCAGGGAGATGGGGCTGAGCTCCGTGGGCACGCAGCAAGCCCGCGGGATGTTGGAGTTGACCGAGTTGACCAGCGTCTGCACGATGGCGTGGTTGGTGGAGTTCAGGTGGTCCGCCAAGGGGAAGGGGCACTCGCCGTGGCAGTAGAAGGCGTGGTAGCCGGGGGGCGCCACTATCCACTCGTTCCAGCCCACGTCGCTGAAGTCGACGTAGAGGGCGTGTCTCTTGCAGCTGGCCTTCTGCTGCTTCCGCCGCTGCTTGCGATGCGTCGCCTGACGTTTCTCCCGCGTGTGCAGGACGGCCTCGCCTCTCCCGTCGTGACCGTACGTCACCAGCAGGGGGCGCGCCTGCGGCCACGAGTCCTGGTCCTGGTGGAGGGACCGGCTGACCCTGACGTGCCTGTTCCTGTTCCCGCTCCCGGGGGCGTCCCCGCCCTCCCCGGGGTGGACTACCTCCACCTGGAAGCCGTGGTTGCGGCGCCCCCCGGAGGCCCACTGGGACACGGCGGGGCTGACGTCGAAGCTCTCCCAGCGGCTCAGAGAGTCTTGCACCAGCCGCGTGTCCAGCAGACGGGTCAGGGGCTCCCCGCCAGGTGAGGAAGGGGCGCCGAACACCTCGTACACGTTGATGCGATGGAGGCCGGTGCCGGTGCTGCCGTTGGTTGAGGCGGGGGTGGGGGAGTCCCCCAGGACCTGGTCCCTGAAGATGCGCAGCTCTGCGGAGGTGATGAGCTCCTCTCCGGGGATGGAGGTGAGGTTGAAGAAGAACTGCTGGGTGGTTCTGCTCTTCAGACTGGCCAGGGCCTCCATGGACTCTGCAGGAGACACAGGAGGGAGAGGAGGGGCGGTTAGGCCCATGCAGAGAGTATGGACATGAAACGCAGAACACACACAGTAACTGTGAGTGGCCTCTGGCTATGGGAACATCACACTGAGTCACAAAGACTGACTCACGCAGGCAAATTATTATATTTGTCATCATGGAATAACATAATGGGAGCCAGGTTCATAAATGTAATCTGTCAAAATGTCATAGCATCAAAGCAGGGTGTTCCCCTGTCTTGATAAGATAGGATAGAGTCTCTGATACCATCTTCCATTATGCATGTTGCTAGGACGCTAAATGTCATGTTGAATGTTGCCCTTTAGAGACTGCCAGCAACGATGCTAAAGTAACAGGCGCCATCGGTATATCATAGGATCATCAAAGCTCCTTTCTGACACCCAATCAACATCCGATGGAACGTGCCATTTATCTGATTGACACAGAAATGGTTGTGTGTTTAACCCGCTCCCCCCACCCACCCGAATGGAATACTCCATGCATTTTATTCCATGTCATTTCTCTTCTACGAGATACGGTTGGATCAAGGCGTACAGATATACGACATATATGTCAAACTGCCATTTATTTGATCGCATTGCAGCTTTGAACTTTTACCTTTCCTACATCCGAGATGATAAAAACCCATGCTTTTTTATCTGTTTGGTGTGGTAGAATAAACACAAACTTTGAACTTTTCCAAAGGAGGCTTTTAGGAAATTCCACTCTCTCATCCCAAATCTCCCTCCGCAGACACAAAAGACCTCAATTAGGCCAATCTCTCCCTCCATTTGATGTGGGGAAACCCCTTCTTTCCATTTTCCTCTCTTCTCCCAGAAATCCCTGTCATTCTCTTGCTCTTTCATTGCTCCCTTACTCCGACAATCCTCCTCCACTCTCTTTTCCTTTCCCAACTCCCTCTCTCTCTCTTTTTTTCTCCCTCCCTCTCTCTGCCTATCTCCCTCTCTTTCTGCCTCTCTCGCTCCCCCTCTCTCCCTTTCTTTCTCTCTCCCTCCCTCTCTCTGCCTCTCTCTCCCTCTCTCCTAATCCCTGAGTGAGAGAGCTGCTGTATGAGCATGTTGCTACTTGTCTAAAACTTGTGAACCACAGATATGAGTGTATCAACATTCCTAATTTCTTTTTGCGCTGTGTGCCAAAACAAAAGATAACGGATAATGTCGGGTCATTCATCTTACTCCTGTCTCTGGCTGCCAGTCCCTCTCTTAAAGAGGAAATGTTCTGTTGGGCATGGATATTCAATGTTTTTTTTTTTTTTTAGTTCGTGATAGTTCAGAACCTAATTATGCCTCTCAAATTAATATCAGCTAGCAGATGGTTTGAAATGATTGGGGCTCCATCCATTGATGTTATGGGTTTCATCTGTAGATGCAGGCTTATTACATGCACTCAGGGTGCATGTGTGTGTTAATGTATGATGTGTGTGTGTGTGTGTGTGCGTTTGAGTGACCAAGCGATAGAATCATAGTCGAACGGACCGGTAATTCAAGTGCGTTTTCAGCTCTGGACGTTGTTGCCGTGGTAATGCTGGATGACCAGGCTCTCCCTGAACGTGAACCAGCTGACCAAGTCAACATGTGGCCTAGTCCAGGAGATACTACCAGCCAGGCCCTCCAGGCCATCTGATTGGTTGACCCGTGGGCTTAGTCATGTGACCCTGTAACCAGCGGGTGTCATCCACTGGTCTTCTCTGGAGAAGAACCACCCCGCCACCCCGGTGAGTCACCCTGTGGAAAGTTCCCCTGAAGAAACTCTTTCAGACTGTGTGTTAAACCCTGAGGATTTAGAGCTAGCGTTTAAGGACACATCAAAGTGCACGGCTGCATCTACCTGCTATGGCAAAGATTTAGGCACATTAAGTCCCTTTTTTAAGTGGTGGTATAAAATATATATTTCACAGTGTGGTTTTAGGGTGGTGGGGGTTGGGGGGGGGGGCGTGTGTAGGAATGTAAAAATTACAGAGAGGTATTTTAGTCCTTAAGAACCGGACTAGAACTCTTCTCTCCTGTGCACTTCGTTATTCCCCAACTGTCTCCAAGCAACATAATATGTTCAAGTGTCGTTACGTTGCCGGTTGATGCGCCATACCACCCCATAACCCTCCCTCAGTGGGATTCTCAGCGAATACCCAGAAACATTCTTGAGTAATCACTACGTAAATGTGCTGTAACTGTAGGCTACCGACAATTTAGGGGTTGCATAGATCTTGGCAGAAACACTTATCTGACACAGTGAAACTGGGGGCTGAATAAAACGTTCACAATCCCCGCGTTATCCGAGGTATAAACCCAATATGCAATTATGGCGGTTTCTATTATTGGAACGCGCGTAAAACGCGCTGGCGCGAGAGAGGGTGATTTGCGCACGCGCAATTCGCACCCAGTTCCGAAGACTTTATTTAGTTACCCGTTAGAAATGACGCAGAAACGAAGTCTGTCTAACACTAAAAACGCATATTATAACTCATATTATAATTATAACAAGTCTAATGTCATCATGTCGTGTGTGTTACTGAAGGTTAAGCGTGATGACTATCACCTGCATCACCCCTTTATACTGCTCCGGTGGTGCGTGACTGGAAAAACTGTTTTCAGAGCCCGCGTAAACACCATCAATTATTAAGATGCAAATTACCCCCTGAGACGGTGGCACCCTTAATATTTGGATGCTGGCTATAGCTCGTAATGTTTAACTGAACAGTTGCATCACTACATTTCTGAAGGATTAGTCAGCCACAATCTGGGTCCAACACTGACTTTGATACGACTTTACGTATAAGACTGGAATCCGCTGTTTTTTCTGCGTTTAAGGAGGGGTAGGGGGGCATCTGGACGCGTGTCATCTTTATCATTATGTGACTATAGTCCCACCATAAAAATTGTAAAAGGCTCTTAAATTCGCGTTCACACTCTTGAGTCATGTTTAAATACAGGTTAGGTGTTGTCTGAGAGGGCAGAGGTAAAGTATGTCACTAATACATACCTTCATGGTGAAAGCTTCTAATCGTGTTGGCCTCGCTGGCGGCCCTCTCTGCGTGTCTCCCCATGTTCCTGGGCCTCTTAGCGGTGGGGTCTCCGTTCACCGAGTGCATGCGGTAAAGGTCCACCATGTACTGCGGTACCACCGCCTGCCTGCTCGGGTTGGGCCTCCTCTTGAGTCCAAACATGTTCAGGAGCCGAAGCTCGAATTCGTGGAGGAAGTTCTCCGACTGCTCCGGGGTCTGCTTCCCGGATTCGCTGTATTTCCTCCGGCCGACCTCGGGGATGAGACCCGCAGCACCTCCCAGCAGCACCTGAGCGAGGAGCAGTACCATGAGAGAGCGGAGCACGGCGACCATGATCAGTCAGTCCCTGGGGAAGAGAGGAACTTCTGTCAATACACTGGTGATGAACTGGGCAGCGGCAGACATCGGGGTTCAAACGCAACATTCCCCCCAGCTGCGCTGTTTCTTTCCACGCATACAATAGGAATTATTGAGGGGGGGTGGGGGTGGGGGTGGGGGTGGTGGGGGGGGGGGGGGGGGGGGGGTTAGAGCAGGTTGAAAGGAAGACACCTCACTTTGAAGTGAAGAACAAAAAAGGACCGGGAATAACACCCCCCCCCCCTCCCCCCGTCGGCTATATACCAGCTGAAATAGGAGATTGATCTTAAAGCGTCGCAGAGTTCAACTAAACAGGGAGATATCAAGGTTAAAAGTTAAAGTAGAAGGAAAAACCACAGCTACATAAAAAAAGGGGACGGGACTCGAAAAAGGAAGACCCAAAAAAATCTATGAAACGAATTTAGGAGTTAGAATATATAAGATTTTAATTAAGATATATAAGAAAGTGCTTGGTGAGGGTTGTAGTAAAAAAAAGGGGGGGGGGGGGGAAGAGAGAAAATAAACACGTCTATATAACCCACAAGATCACACATAGCATGGAAGAATATTGTCATCAAAAAGTTTCTTAGAGACTAGTCAGACAGTGCTTACAGGGGTCTATTTGCGAGGCTTTGACGTCCATGTATGACTATAATCATGCAGGATAGAGGGACTTCAAGAGGCTCGCAGGTGTTAGATCTGACGTGCATACACTGGCCAGATGTAGAAACAAGACATCAAAAACACCAGCAATCACAAAGCACTTCTTCTTTAAATAACTTGCGGTGAAATTAGTTGAAAAAAAGTATTTCAGGGAATTTTATGGAAAGTTTTTAATGGGAGACACATCTCAAAAATTTGCCTGTCAACGCATGATACCGAGAAATGCTCCTCTTTCCCAGAACTATCTAAAGCTTCTAACTTAACACAAAAACTCATGTGAAAATGACAGCACGCATTGGTGTTGTTTTTTACCTGATGAGGAAGAGCTGTGTCCGGTCGTGGTTCCAGCTTTGGTTCTCCGATAAATCCCACATTAATTCGTGTATATTCCACGCATTTCCTTCGCGGAGTAAAGGGAGCCCAATCCCCTGCTCTCCTACATACTCTGACCAGCTGCACAACAGGCGACCTGGGCTAGGAACTACGAAGAAGGAGAAAGAAAAAAAAGAGTTTTTCTCTATGAGGAGGAAGCGAGCTCGTGCAGGCAGGAGCGGCACGAAGCACCTCTGATGAACATCTTCGAGTGAGAAGTGTTGCGTTGAGACAAGAGTTGAAGCGCAGTCGCTTTGCGGAGATATCAGATCGATGTGACGCTCTTTGGACCCCCAATGCGCAGGGTGAAGGGGGACGTCACCTCTCGCAGCTCCCCGGTTCAGCCAGTGTGGTGGTTCAGTGGATGGGTGGCTTCTCTTCCTTCTCTCTTCGCCCCTGCAACTCTTTTTTGTTGTCCCGTGATGTCACCCAAACTCAATGCTGTCAGTTTCATGGCGACTCTAAAGCACCTCCCGCCTGGAGCGAGTCACGGGTCAGGTTCTAGACTAGGGGGGTTTGAGCAGGTTTGCATTTAAAATGATGTTATTTAACATACATACTGATTGTGCTGCGCTCCGCTAGACTAGAACCTTCCTGGAAGGAATTGCCCACATTTATTTGATCATATCTTAATGGTTTACAGTTAATTGTACAGTTAAATGTAAATGTAAAATGTTATTGATTGTGCGCTCAGGTTAATCCTCTTAGTCCCATAGTCTATAAACTTGAAATAAATAAAAAAACATTGGTCTCATACAAGGTATACAAGAAAATGTATTTGTTACATTTTATTCAAGCCGAAATACGTTTGTGTAATCTTTGAAACCTCCCTCTAGTTTAAATAAAGATAACATAAAAAAAAAAAAATCGTTGTTAAATCAACAGTTTCAACGGAATTCATCAGCACCGTTTTTAAAATACCCCAGGATAATTGATCGAGAGGTGTTAATTGTGGGATTAAGGGTGTTTTGTTATTGGATTAAAACTAATTGACAATGAGTAGGCAAATACATTGCCTTTGGAGTTTGGGGGATTACAGACCACAGTGACTATCCTATCACATGACAGGGATGTGAAAATATCCCTCCAGTAGGACTGTTGTTTTATCTCGGTTGTGTGAGACAAAGATGTTATTTGTCATTCAGGAATCTGTGCTCCACAGGTAATATCGCAGTCATGTTATACTTGACCTTATCGCACAAAAGAAGCAGTACAGTGTAACAAGGATGTTATTGTCAGCAATGACTGGTATTACTGCCTGGTGAAAATCTTAACATGTATGAAATCAGCAGTGGTTTTGAGATACATTTTTGAGAAAGGAAATAAGTGATGTCAAATGAAACTGTTTTCTTGTACTTTAGTCCCCCAAACCCAACTCACACATCCAGCAGCCTTGTTACCAGAACATTCCCTGAAGGTTCCACCTCTTAAGGTTCCGCCTCTTAAGGTTCCACCTCTTAAGGTTCCACCTCTTAAGGTTCCGCCTCTTAAGGTTCCGCCTCTTAAGGTTCCGCCTCTTAAGGTTCCACCCCTTAAGGTTCCACCTCTTAAGCGCTTATTTAGAGCCTGCCCTTCACGTCATCCTTCTACAGCCAACACAGTATAGTTGCAGCTCTGGAAACTCTAAAAGTAAATGTATGTAAATTCTGCCCAGCTAATGGGTGTAGTTGACAAACGGCTCACCCTGTAGATATTGTAATAGGGTTGAGGAGGACAGAGTGACTGACTCAGACACAGGCCTTCAGGGACACATACGGGGGACGAGAGTTGCCTGTCCATTGTTCGTTCAGCATATTCAACCCTGTAGGGTTTAGTCAACAACATTGATGTCAGACACATTTCCGTATGAAAAGCCTCCATTGATTACAAGTAGTTGCTTCCATTAAGCGATGATGGTGAGGCAGGAGGCTGTGTTTTGGTCAAAGCAACAGGCAAGGTTTGTTTGGAGAGATGGCGATAGATTAAATCTCATTGAGATCACAAGATATCTTTGTCTGGCCGCAGGACAATAACATTTTATGAGGGATAATCCCGGATCATCCACTTTGCAATTATAATACACAGAGGGTGTCTGTGAGCGCATGCCTTTGGCTGAGCGTCATTGGGCTCTACTGTAACCGCTCTTATCTCTCTCTCCCTCTCTCTCTCTCTCTCTCTCTCTCTCTCTCTCTCTCTCTCTGTCCTCAAAAATTTGAGCTCTCTCGTTTCCCTTCTGAGTCCGAGACCAACACGAAGGCTTTTTAAAGACAGTAGCAATAGTCCTCTCATCCCCCTCTCTCTTTGTCATCTGACTCGATTGTGAAAGCAAATGACGATGGTTAACAATATGCAGCGATTGGTCAATACATCTTGTTTCCCCTCCACTGTTCTGCTCAAGGGACAGTTGGGTCCCTACTGTTGCCACAACACCACTTGGCTGAACCTAGCGCTCTAAACCCCGCCCCCGCAAAAGCTTGCAGCATTTACATGCTTTAGATTTTCAAGGATAAGGCCTCACACAGTAAACTGTGAGCATCTTTAATTGCCCAAGTTAAAGGATTAGAGAAAGAAAGAGTGGGTTTATCTCATTCTTTCTGCGGTGTGTGTGTGTGTGTGCGTCTTCTGGCCCAGCTTTTGTCAGGTAGAGAGGAATGTGTCTCCTCAGGCTCGGCTGTGGGACTCGATCAGCGATGCCCCCCCCCCCCTGCCGTTCCTGAACGCTGCCACCCAAAGCTTTCTGGGAGCGCTAAGGAGTCAACGCTTCGTGACCTGGGTGATGTCACAACGCGGAAGGAGATACGTCTGCTTATCTTGGAAGAGGCAGTTGATCTGATTATCTACCGATTGAAAGGACAACAGCACGGGCCAATGGGAGCGGACGATGACAGTGTTGCTTGGCAGCTGGAAAGATTGACGAGCAGAAAGAGAAAGGAGCGACGTGCCGGTGATAAGCCTGAGAAGATAACCGGTGGACAGCCCCTGCTCAGTAAGTTATCCAGTTACTCAACACACCTCTGTTTTGCAAACACCATCTACAGCATCAAGCGTTACGGTCAAGGATTCACCTAGTCCATCGAATGATAGGCACTCATAGAATGATGGAAGGTCTAAATAAACAGACAGAATCCACAGACAGTTGGACATGCGTGAGGACCAGACCGTCTTCGCCCTCACTAGGACACACCCAGCTTCAGCATGGAACTTCCAAACGTGGGTCTCTCCTTGACATCCCCCAGGCCTCAGTAACCAGGGCTGGAAGAAGGTATCTGATTTTCCCAGACCATTGGGAACATCCCCAGCAAGACCCATTCATCGTACCTCTGTCTATATGCTGGACTGACCTGTGCCATTTGAATTCATTCTGCCCCTTCTTGGTCTTGGTCGGAATGACACGGGGGTTAAAGTTCAGGCCTGTCTCGGACACAGTCTGACCCAGACCGGGGGCCTTGACCCGAAGTTCACGTCAGATGTGACTCTTGGTGTTGGACGACGTGAACTCCGGTCCTGTGTGTCAACTTCGGTGAAACAAGTCACGTCCTGTAATAGTTCGATGAGAAATCTTCCTTACTGGTATTCCTACAGATTCAGCCGCTAAATATGCATTATTTACCAGCGTTTGAAGATGTCATGTTGGAGTTCTTGTAAGGAAAGTCCCTCAGGATGTGTGTGGCTTCTCCTAAAATAGATCTCGTGGTCTTTCCGCCATGAAAGAACAATGCTCGAAACAGAGATGCATTATACTGGGAAACGTGTCACCTCTGAATGCTGAGTGATGGGTAATAAGGATGGTTGAATTTACATGATATACGTGTGTGTGTGTGTGTGTGTGTGAAGGACACTACATCCAGCCTGGCTGTCCTCTCCCTTGTCTTCACACACATTCCAGGAGTTGTAGGAGAGACAAAGCCCTCAGATGACATTGCAGATTCAGTCATTAGCCTTTCACTCTCTGTTAACAGCTCCTTGGCAGGGCGCAGGGCAGACATTCCGCAGTGAGGAGAGACAGGGAGCTTCAACACACACTAACATGGATACATGGAGATAAGAGAGTGGGGAAAGATCGAGAGGCGCAGAGATAATCCTGTAGGCGGGTTTATGATGTCATTTCAGTTTAAGCTTGCACCGCATGAGGAATTCTCGCCCCAAAAAATTGGGGAATGAAGTCAACTTTATCGATCCGCACGTCCCCGACAGGAGCATGGCTGCTTGGGAACACCGCGAAAGTGCGCGCTTGATCCGTGAAAGGGATTGTGGGGGAATGGGATGTATTTCATATAGGTCGGTCCCAAAATGGAAACCCACCAAGGTCAGAGCCAGCCAGCTAGAAAGCCAGAGTCAATATTTATGGATACTGAACATGTGGCACGCTCCTCTACCCACTCATTTGAACAACAAGTCCACCTCCAGATTATATGGCCTCTCAGAGATCACAGGAGAATTTCCTGAAACGTGCCCAGCAGCAGTCTCAAATATTGAGATGCAGATTCAAGAATAAGCTCAAGACATGGATTTTTTTGTTGTCTTTATTTAGATTATGTGCATAATTTATGGCTTCATGAGGTATGCCAGCATAAGGGAGTCAGGTGGCTGAGTGGTTAGGGAGTCGGGATAGTAATGAGAAGGTTGTGGGTTTGAATCCTGGCTGTGCCAACATGATGTTGTGTCCATAGGCAAGGCACTTCACCCTAGTTACCTCAGGGGGGAATGTCCCGGTCCTTGCTGTAAATCGCTCTGGATAAGAGTGTCTGCTGAATGACTAAATGTAAATGCAAGTGTCGTTTTCACACACACGTTGTGACTGTACTTTAAGCAAACCATATGAATTAAATACCCTTTGATGCCAGTTTGTAACCAATTCCCAGTGACAAGAGACAGAGGTCTATAAAATGTAATGTTGCAGTTATGAAACATTTAAGTAACTCCACTTGTACCTCAGTTTTAACTCTAAACATGTGCTCCATTTAGCAGAGGAGCACAGATGAGAAACAACCACTTCCATTTGAGTGAGCGAGAGAGAGGGAGGGAGAAAGGGGGAGGGAGAGTGGGAGGGGGAGAGAGAGAGAGGGGGAGAGGGAGGGAGAGAGAAAGAGGGGGAAAGGGAGGGAGGGGGAGAAAGAGGGAGAGAGAGAGGGAGGGAGGTAGGGGGAGAGAGGGAAAGAGAGAGGGAGAGAGAGAGAGGGAGAGACATAAATACAGGGATCTGCCCTTTGAATCCAGCTCCACTCATAAAGACACCACGCGTCACTCAATTATACGTCTGCATGATTAGAAGCTTGGCCTACGTAAACAGCCAGCGTCAAGATTTACATTTTACCGCTTAAGCACAAGCAGCTGTTTACAGTCCAGCACAGAGGACGGAAAACACTTAGCTAGTATCTACACAGAGGGGGCAGGGAGCTTTTAAACCTTCACTCCGGCCACAGGTTTTCAGATTAATAGTATTGAATCTGGACTGAAATAGCTTTCACGCAACGACAACACAGGACACTGATCACCAGAAAAGTACAGCTCTTCACCTCAGCCTCCTGCATGTTGTCGTAGCAGTTTGTAATGTGATGGAAACCGTGTTAGCGTATTATTCCAAAGACGCTGCGAAGGTTAAATTTCAGAGTGGCTGGTGTGTTTTAGAAACCCCTCAAGTGTTCTGACATTTTGCCTTGACACTATTTTCAATCCCTCACGGAAGCTGATGGTGTGACATTTCATACTTTTTTTTTACATTGGCAACAACGAGTATTACATCATGTTTTTGACTTTGACAGAAACCATTTAGGCGCCATTAAATCCAATTGTGTCCTTCCTTAGCAGGGCGTTTGACACATTGTTTTTTTTTTGTTGTTGTAGGGGTGCGTCCTCACAAACGTTTATCGCAAGTGTGAAACTTTGAATATACACAAACCATTATCATATGTCAAACAGACTACGGTTAATATATGTTGAAAGGTGACTTTGTTTAAAGGTGAAGGTACACAATTTATGGAATAATCTACACACTGTTTACCAAGGGAAGAGCAGACAGAAATAGACAGGTTTCACTCTTCTATAAAGATAGCACAGGTGTGGGACAGAAATGATTCAACCGCAATGCCGTTTCCAGGTTTATGTCAAGCTGTTTGGATTTAAATCAGGTTTAGGTTATTTTTCTTTACAGAGCTAACACAGCAAAGCTAACAGCAAAGCTTACAGGGCTAACAGCAAATCTTTTCCTGCCAAAAGAGCTCAAAAATTTCCCAAACTGGACACCTCACATTTTGGGGGAGTTTAGCTGCTAAACCTAAATCCCTCCAAAAAGATTTCTCACATTCAGGGATCTTTCCCAGCATCGCCATATAGTGCTATAGTTAAACTTCTGACGCGCAAATCAACTTCATTTAGTCCACATGGCCCGGCTGAATATAGACAGCAGATCGGACGGGGGTCCAGGGGTCCACCGCATTCATTATCACGTCTCATTATCACGTCTCATTATCACATTGTCAGCTTGAGTCTCAGTTGGGGAGCAAAGCAGGCTTGTTAGAGTTGGGCAGGGAGACCGTTTCACTGGAGGGAGGAGTTGATTGTGCCTTGGCATACACACAGCAACATTATAGCTGTGTGGTTTCATGATAATAATAATCTTCAGAGCAGCTGTATAAACATTTAACTGACAGTGCTCTCCTATGGCTCTCTGTATGTCTTTAACTACCAAGTATGTACTGGTTGTAGAATTTGATGCAGCAACAGCGAACAAATCGAAATACCAAATTCTAGCTCAGTTTAACTCACTCTCTCCGCACTTTAATGTTTAAATTTACTCGGAACTTTAATGGGAAATACTGTTACCATAAGTTGCTTCGCTACGTTGTTAGCCCGTATGTCGTAGGTGCAGGATGAAATCTGAAAGTCTAGGACCACTGCAACAGTAGATTCCTTAATGATAACCAGACACTTCAGTACTTAGATGTACTGAGAGGATTGAGAAATAACTGAGCGATTAAGAGACTCACAGCAGCTAATAAAGTTGGATGAACCTCGCTAATGGCCCTGCACAATGAAGGCGATTTCCTTTTAACATCTGTCTTAATTCCTGGCAGTTTGTGTAAATATTTATGTCACTAAACTAACTGTTCTGTATACAGTACGACCTCCAATCTTCCTTGGAATTCGATTTAATTGGCAGTTTCCTTTGTTGTTTGTATTTCATAGAGTCATGGGCGTGTTTGGTGTAATGAATGATCAAGTAGATAAAGCGTGGTCTTAAATTAAACGACAGTCTTAGTGGGAATCCAGTGAAGGTTAATACCAGTTTCATTCTCTCGTCTGTAGTTCGTGTTCTCTCATCACATGCCAGATTGCCATTATGTACCATTTGTAAGGCAATTAACGTAGTCCAGATGGCTGGCATCAAAACACGGAACCGCGACGCTGCGCGGATCTAGACGATCGCCATGACACCCTGAAGACTGGCAGGCCAAGCAAAAAACAACACAGAGTTCATCTAACCTCTGGTGGTAGTTCAACAATGTCACAAAGAATTTCTTTACAAGGGTCAATGGAATAACCATGCGCTCTCATTACGCATGATGTGAACCAGGGCCCAAAACCTCACTTGCTTAAATTATGACCGAGAAATCGCTTTTAAGGTTTCAAAATGGACGTGAAATATTTGTTTTGTCAGTTACATTCCGTCTGGTTCAAGAATATGTTTCTTTTTCGTCTTTTTTTTTTCTTTTTCTCTCTCCCCTTTCTCGGATATTGTTTGAATTGGACAAGAGTGAGTTGGACCAGCGTGGCTTCCATGTTCTTCACACATCATGGCTGTATGCAACAGAGCAAGCAATGTAAACTCCAGGCTAGAAAGGAAAACGCTCAGATCTCTGGATGCATTCGACTATACGCCTTGTCATTCTAAACGGCACTTTTGATCTTTTTGAATCTAACCAGCCGTCCCATGTCATGGAGTCTTGCCACCGGGCTGCAGCTCGACATGTTGGCAGGTTGGTGCCTTACCAAAACACACGAAAACGCACACGGACGCGCAAGACTTGGTCTGCTGCTTTAGCGAAATGCCGCTGTTTTGACGGCTATCTCGCATCCGACAGTGATTTATCTGTGATTATTTGGCCTCTCTATCTTCGGGGCAGGGGACGAGGAAAAGACCACTCGCTCGGTTTGGGCACGGATCATTGAGGAACACTAGGCTCCTTGTCAGTGTGTTGAATTTCGACCCAAGAATGAAACATGTTATTTTCCTAACCTGGTTAAGTAATCACATTACCTAAGACTCCATAAAGAGGTACAAACAGTAGCATAGAAGCCTGACTTCTTTTTATGTGCCCTGAGTGATAGATTTGCTTTCGTTAAAGAGGCCGGCAATGAACTTATATAGTCATTTTGCTACGCTAAGAATACTAAATTGATCCTCATACGCGGAACATATGGTGAAAAGCAATTTCCACCCAAGTGTTTTAGTATTTCCTCCTAATTAATTTCACATGTACATGACAAGAGACAGCGGGCCTCCCAGAACCCGAAGCACAAGAGCCAGCTTTGTTCCACCGTAAAAAAAAGTCATCTGTGGTTCCTCGTTAAAACACGCTCTCGCTTTGACGCTCCGATCGATGTCGGAGGAAGACCCGTCCTGCACCTCAGCGGCGCAGGGGTCTGCTTCGACATCCACTCGACCGGTGACCGTGGGGGTAGCCGTGGGGGGGGTGACAGGCTGGGCTGTGAGAACCAGGCCCCCAGAGAGAGCAGGAGCAGGGCTGAAGGAGGAAAGAGGGTGAAAAGTGAGTGCTAAGCTGTCAACAAAAGCCCCACAGTATCGCGTCTGACGGGAAACGAGCGTTTCAAGCAGCGTTCAAGAGCCGAACCCTGGATGAAACCGGCGAAAGCATAAACGCGGTGGAGTCGCAGCCGAGACATTTAGCAGACGCTCTTATCCAGAGCGACTTGCAGTAAGTACAGGGACAGGGGCATCATGTAGCCACAGCCGGGAATCGAACTCGCAACTTTCTGATTACTGACCCAACGCCTTAACCGCTGAGCCACGTGACTCCATAGACATGAATTCGCCTGTTGTTGGCAGGTGGCGGCTCTGTGTGTTGACCCGTTAGGCTCCAGCGCACAGAACGGTACCACCGTCCCTGGTTATCCCACCTCGGCGCACGGGACCGACTTCGGTTCTGCCTCTTAACGAACGTCTGCCCTGCAGTTCGACCGCGGCTCCTTCTGCGGCGGTGCGAAGCGGCGAGACGCTCTTACCCACCTTCAGAGGTGTCTCGGGACCCAGAAAGGCAGGCGGCGCTTTCGTCTCGGGAGGAGCGGCTTGAAACGATAGACAGCTAACAGACACAACAGCTCGTGTTATGACACGCCTTGCAAACGACTCAGAGGTGTTTCCCAGAAGCGCGGGCGGCGTCGTGCGATGAAAGTTCGGCTTCTATCAGATTCATCGTCGAAGAGGGGGAAAAATACAATCGGGGCTGACGCTTTGTTTTTACACAATCGCGGCGACGTTCAGCGGAAGCCCCCCCCCCCCCCCCCCCCCCCCACCCCCCGTTTGAAGGTGGGTGTCTGGGACCACCCGGAGGAACGTCACTTTTGTTTGCCAAAACCGCACAATTTCTCACCTGCTCGTTTTTACAATGGGCTTTCCCCCGCTCGGAGAGTCACAGAGTCTTGCTTTTCATCTTCAGAGGCTCTTCATGTTCAGCGGGGGGGATGTGACGTGTTGCTACAGATGAAGAAACAGCTAAGGGGGTGGGATGGGGGGGGGGTAGGGGGCGGCTGAAGACTGCTAGCGGAGGTCTTGTCCGTACACAGATGAACAAGAATGGGAAATATTTCCTGGCTGCAGATGCGTAAGGGAGATAAAAGCAGGTGTTTACCAGGAGCGTTCGAGGGTTTGAAGAGAGATGGTGTGTCGAGATAGCGGGGGGGGGATATTAAGCAGAGCCCCGTGCTCCTACCTCCGAGGAGGACGACATCCTTATCCCTAACTTACCTTTTCATTTCTTCTCCCCATCTGACGTTTGTTTTCCTAGCTATACTTTGCTTTCAACTCGATTTGGCACGAGGAAAGCATGACTTATTGCCATTCCAAACATATTCCTTTGCCTTTTCAGGCCAGTGGTGTCGACAAAACAAGATATTTAACCGCCTCTTGCTCGTAGATGTTTTCTCTCTCCACTTAGGTTTCACACAACACAAGTCTCTGGCTCAGTAAATGTTTTTCAAGATTCTCAAAGAAACTTCACCTTCTTCTGCAGTTTTTTTTCTTCCATGTTTGTCATCTAATTTCCCAGACTTGCAAGGGGCTGGATCTGTCACGGAGACTCGGTCACTCGGTGTCACCGTCACAGCGGACCCCGATGCCCCCCCTGCACCCCAGCACTGAAGAAGCCCTTTTTTTTCTACTGCCAGGGACTTCAAAGCATTTTTTGGCCCCTGAAGTCTTCTCGTAGGCTCTTTGTGGCGCGGGTTATTTGTCTGAGGGTTTGGAGGGTGAAAACGTGTGTGTGTGCCTGAGAAGTCTAAAGTTACAGCAAAACCCTGAGTATTACAACCCGATGACTGACAGGAAAAAACGGGGTGAGAGCCGTCACTCTGCTCTGACAAACACACCAATAAGGAGGACCGGGGAAAACAACAGATTAGTCCACTGATCTCAATCTGGTCCCCTTTGGTTATTGGGAAATAATAGCGCTGAAAAGGAAGTCATTTAAAAACGGCCTTTAATCAATTCTCCTTTGACGAGCCAGCATCTTTAAAGGCAGTAGAGAGGGGGGGGGGGACCAGGGGGGGGGGGGGACTGGGGGACGGGGGGGTGGCTCACAGATCTTAACATTAATGGTTGGTGGGTGTATGGGAGAGATGGGCTCTAATTTGTCTTTTCAGGGTGTCGGGGCGTCTTTAGCGAGGGGGACTTGATCATCGCCGCAGCCGGTCTTGATGCCATGTGTGAGTGTAAATGGTTCCAAGGTTCCCCCGGTGGTAAAATCACGCTGCCAAAATGACCACCAACTCTAAATGAAACACTACCCCATTTTTTAAAAGGTCCCATTCAAAACCCAGCGGTTTTTAAAGACGCATAAGGTAGCAATTTCCCCCCCCCCCCAAAATATGGCATAGCCCAATAACAGTTGAAGGGAATGAAACCAGAGTCAGAACAAATAAAAATAATTTATCCGATAAGTTTGATATTTTAGGTGGGTAACAAATGACAATGTGCGCCTGCATTAATCGTTGATGTGTACCAAATCGAAAATATAACGGCATCGTTGTTGGAGCCCTTTGCCGTATCTCACATCATGCAGGGACGTCCAGCGCGCGTGTCCTGAGCGGACGTTCATCCTATGAGCGGCTAATAATGAAGTTCTAGAGAGAAGTAACACTTTTAATTTAAGCCCTCCCCCTCCCTCCCTCCCTCCCCCCCCCCCCCCCCCCCCCAAAAATGAAGTAATTCATTCCCTGCTTAGCTGCGTGAGGTTAGATAAACAAGTGTCCTTGGCATTGCTGTCAAAACAACCCGGGCCACACCGCGACGTAAACTCCCCCTATCCTGTTACAGTTACATTAGCCAAACTTGACAGGCGGAAAAAGAGAGAGAGAAATGCATTCGTACCTCCTTTTATGGAATGCGCAGGGAGGGGGGGGGGGGGGGGTTAAGCTCGTACCTGGGGCTGTGTGTGAGTGTTGGGGGTGGGGGGGTGGGGGTCATGAAAGTGGAGAGCTGTCCTGTCCCGGAGCAGAACAGAAACAGAACAAAGCACAAGAGAACGGGGAGAACAGAGCTGAGAGACGGAACAGAACCGGGTAGAACAGCATAGAACAGCAGAGCAGGACGGGAGGGGGGAGGAGGGGGGGGGGGGGGCGGGCGCAGCGGCGAGAGGATGGCCTGCGCCGCTCCTCAGGACCAGCAGGACTTCTCAGATCCATTAGCGGTTCCAGCTCTGACAGGAATGTCTGGAATTCTGCCGTTCCTGTGACCCACACTGGGTTCCAAGCTCACATTAGTGCTGATCCTAGCTTCGCTTGATGTGATGGAGATGACTGGAGCTGCATGAAGCCTTTGGTATAAAAAAGGAAAAAAAGAAAGGAAGATCTAGATCTGAATCGTGCTTTACTTTGCTTATCGGTAATGTGACAGTAATTGCTGTTTGAAGCTTAGCAGGAGAGACAGCAAGGAAGTAGAGGGAGAGAGAGAGAGAGAGAGAGAGAGAGAGAGAGAGAGAGAGAGAGAGACACACACAAGGCAGTTGGTGCTGAATGAAGATAGTAATGACTGCCAATGGAATGCCTGCACCCATAATCCCTTGTGTCCCTGTCGACAGATCCTCTTGACCTCTGAACTCGAGACGTAAGAAAGGAATGACAGGAAGTGACAACTTCATGAAATGACCACAGGGTTAGCACCTGTTCCTTGGTGGTATTAGCCTGACAGCTGTCATTTACAGGGATTATCATTTGGCATAAAGACTTCCTTCAGGCGGTAAAGGATAACCAGCGACGGGCGAACGATAACTGTTAGCAATTTTCCACGCAATCTCATCCCAACCGGAGCCCGGTCGGTAAAACGTTGCGCGACCGTGACGCTGAATTCCCTTCGACTGTGCGATGCCTCACACTTTAGACATCCCAAAGCAAGCAGCTCTGCCGGTATCTCATCTTGGGTATCTCCCCACCGCTGGCAGCTAAATGGTTTGGCCCTGGCCACAGAGGTTATCTCTGTCTGATTCTGAGGGATCTGCCGGGAAGCGGAGAAGGGAGGCTGTTTCAGCGATCTACATTTCAGCAGGCAGGCCCCCGATTGGGAGAGGAGGGCCAAACTTGTCAGGACTTTGTCATCGATGCCTCCGACTTGTCATCAGGCTTATCTGATCCAGCTGCCTCTCTGCTGCCTCTCTGCCTCCACGTCCTCCTACCTCAGAATCAGAATGAGTTTTTATTCGTCATGCAACTCACACAAACACGGAATTTACTGTGGCAGGATCGAGCAAACGTAGAACATATATGGAACTTTAATAAGAGTAAGATAAAGATCAAATAGAATCAAAGTAAGGATACAATAACGGTATAAAATCTAAATAAAAAGTGGGCACTAGCTGTACTTTAATAACGGCACACTAGGTAACAGATCATCTGGATGTAGACTAATTGTTGAATCATTGTTGTCTATAAAAACGGTCTTTCTGTGTTCTACTATGTTCTATTCTGTTCTATTCTGTACTAGTGGAATGATTCTCCTAATGCTGTCTTGAGATTCTGTCAGGATACGAACATACAGTCTAGGCAGCAGTCGACCTTGCAGACTGGGTCCATATGCGACGCGTCATTGGCTGCGCGTTCGACTCAGGCTGCCCCGCAGACAGGAAGTCGCTGTAGCCAAGCGACCGCGGTCCGTGACGATCCGCTCGGCCGCCTCTCACCGCCGCCCACTTTGGAATCCCGTGGCGTGCGCGCAGCAGCCTCTGGAAAATGTGCGGACGTTTGCGAGCGAGCGTCTGCTCGTGTGCGTACGTACGTGCGTCCCAGCAGAGGTGTAACTGATACAGGGTGGCTCAGGGGTAAGGTTCTTGCCTACCATGCGCGGGGCCTGGGTTCAAATCCCGGTGGGGGTTCGATTACTGGCTAGTATAATGAACGTGATTGCGCCTGCAAAATTCCCCAACTGTGGGGACAATCTTTCCATCGGGGATAATCTTTCTTTACACAGCGAGAGGTGATACTCAGAACTGTCCTGCGCGGAACCGTGTCATCATCGTGTTTCTCTCTTCCCCTCCTCGCAGTCTCGCTGCTGCGCTGACAACTTCGGTCGGCAAACGTGCAATCACCGTAGTTACAGACAGCCCCTTTAGTTAGGGCCGAGCGCTGCGTGAATTATGGCCGCCGAGATGGAAACGTTTGAATTATGGGCGAGCAGCAGAGCCTCTCGTCGGTGGGGGGAAGGAGGTATCTCCTCAGGCTTCGTGTCACAATGGACGCCCGGAGAGAGAGACCCTCCTCGAGCGGCTGCCGTCCCACCGAGATGTACGAGTGTCGGACCCGCTGTAGGGCTGGTAGAGATAGAGAGAGAGGGAGAGAGAGGGAGAGATAGGTAGAGAGTCATATAGAGAGACAGAGAGGGAGATAGTCAGAGAGAGAGAGAGAGAAAGGGTGGGGGGGGGTGGGGGGGGGTGTACGGCTAGCCTCTCACCCCTCCGCCGAAGCACGGCAGCCGGCCGCGCACCCGCTCTCTGGAAAACAGCATTGCAGGCATTCCAGCCTAATTGTACATTTGTCGTCTTTCAAAGACAAGAAGAAGTGCAAGGCTAGATACTGAGGATCTTGGGATAGGACGGCAGGGCCGGCATCCGTCCCCAGCCTCCTCAGGGCTATTTAAAGGTACAGTAGGCTGTATTTTCCGCCGCGCAGCAAGGCACCCACCCTTCCGCCCAGCTGCATATTGGATCCAGATGCGGCTGGATGCGAGGCCCCACTAATTTAAGTGGACAGGGCAGATGGGAGTGACTCGCCCTGCATGGATACCACCCCCTGTTGGCTTTCATGTGATGAAAAATCTGTGTAGCATGGCGGGGGAGGGCCAGCCATGCCAGCAACACACACGCGCTCGCGCAGACGCGCGCACACACTTTCGTACCCGCACTCACACACATACTCTCACACACACTCTCACACTCTCATACACACTCTCTCATATACACTCACACACACTATATACACACCCACCCTCACACACACCCACACACTATCACACACTGTCTCACACGCACACTCACACACACACTCTCTCACACGCACACTCTCTCACACACACACACACACTCTCACACACACACACACTCACACCACAGTGATTGTTTGACTATTTCAGAAGATGTTTCACAGCTGGAGTGGAGTAGGATAATGTATGGTAATATAACAATGTCATATTTATGACTAAGCGCATGAAGCTTGACTTGTTTTTCCATTTCCCTTCCAACCGGCTGTTAATGTTCGGAAAAACACATTACTGCAAATATTTCTTTGTAGTTACAAACAAAAAATCAAATTGTCATTGTGTCAGAAAGCCTGGGAGGTTTCGCCTCATAACCCTAAATATGGCCCGCGCGATATTCAAAAACACATTCAATGCTAGGATTCAGGTTACAACAAGTTCGGGTTACAAGTCCGAAGGTTTCCCCCGGCTCTGAATGAGGAAGGCCACGTCTTCCTGTAGAAGTGGAGGTGTGGGAGGTCTGGGCGCAGGCATTATTATCAGGAGCAGAGCTGAGGAGACGATCTGTAGGCCAAACACGCTCATCACCTGGCTGTAGAACAGTGGTCTAGCGTTAAGCCTGCAACCCAATCCTGCCATAAATTACATCAGTGCCTAGCAACCATAAGAACGATTCTATTATGCCAGCGTGTGTGTGCATAAGAGATGCGCCTTCATACGGCCGCCTTTGTCTTCTGAGGTGACAGGTAATTGAGTCAAGAGAGGATGGTGGAATTATTGCAGGGAGGCAATTCGAAACGTCGAGAGACTTTACGGCCGAGGCATCCACGGCTGATAACCGCCGTGACAACGCAGAGTGTCAAACACTCGCAGCCAACCGGCGTATTACGTGTTTTGACATGTTTAGGTGGAAGCCCGAATCGTAAAAATGAGAATATATTTCGTTTCGCAGTTTGATAGACTGAAACCGGTGATAAGAATCATGGGTAAATATCCTTCCATTGATGGATGGCTGACAGACATTTCCCTTTTAGTTTTATATTCGGTATGACAAATATTCGGTCATTTGTGAGAACCATAGCAATGTCTCTGCCATGGAAAAGGTACTTATAAGGCCAGAAGTTAGTTAGGATGTGGTATCCTGTACGTAAATCTCGTTGCGCAACTGCGCAGGGGTTAAAAAGGTCAAAGTTTAGCGACGAGGGAGGAAAAATCCAGCGTATCCAACAGGAAATGTCCTCTTTGATAGCGTGTGTTTATATAGCTGGACCTGATTGACCCAGCTCGACCCAGCTTTTCAAGGCTGTTATCATCACCCTGAGACAAGCCTTCTATGGACCGGGCTTTCAGAACGAGAACCATAAACACCTCAACAACACCCCGACTCAGTTTTTTTTTTTACTTTTTTTTTTTACGGTCGACTTGTGGTACTATCTCTGCTTGAGTTACGGACTCGGTCAGTACTAAAGTTCCACTCTTTACAGGCTGTAAAGTGTGACGGTCGTGTCCTATGACCTGGATGGTTTTCAGGACTCGGTCCCCCTTTTCGGCGACGCACGTTGGAACGATATCGTGGGGATCACCCACCCAGGTCCTCGGGAGAGTCCTGGTCTGGAGTTTCCCCTCTGGTTGGGTGGAGGTGGTGGGGGGTGTCCTGAGGGACTCCTGCCCTGGTCCTGAACACATCAAGCGGATGAGTCACACACATGAGTTACCATGCCCTGGCCCCTAAACACTAAGGTTAAGAGGTAGTTTTGTAGTCATGTACACACACAGACACACACACACACACACACACCTACGGAGGGGTTAAGAGGTTGTTTTGTTATCACGGCTGGGCCCCCAGGGAGTGATTAAGTCCTGTTTTCCATGTCTTCCCTGACGTCTCCAGGTAAAGATGTCACCGCTTCGGCAGGAATGCCGGAGAGCAAAGGTCACCGAGGGTCACGGTTAGGATGTAAACATCAACATTTTCTTTCTCAAATGGACTTAGGCTCACTTGAAGAGAAAGCCTGTTGAGCTGCTGTTAACCCCACCTCAGGGGAAGGAATCGCCTCAGGCGCAGACCTGGGATCAGCCGATCGTTCGCCGATCCTGGTTAAACCCAACTGGAAGAAAACCCTAAAACTGATCCCGGAGCAGCTTAGGCTTGCTGTAAGGCCCTTGTGTGTAGGGAGGCTGTAGCTGGAGATGGCTATCGCAGCAGACTGGCTTTACACCCCAGCTCTGGAGCGTTGCCATGGCAGCCTGCTGACAATAGACCTTTTGTGAATAGCTGATTGGCCAATCTAATCATAACAAACAGTCTAAATGGTTAAGTCAATGTCAGGGGTCAAAAATCGAGAGGGGCCTTTCAAGACTATATTGCCTTTTTGCTTCACGTCAAGCTGTCATCACATGGCCGAGCCAGATGTAGTGCTTTGAGCTGGGTGTGGTTAGAGTCAGGGAGCTGGCAAAAACACAATAGGTAACTGTCTGTGTTGTCGTTTTTTGAGAATGAAAGCATCCCTCCTCCCCTCGTTTCTCTCTCTCTCTCTGCCCCTACATACCGAAGGATTCAACCCTCTGCCATGGTCCAACAGCGGAAACATGGTTTTAATTAGCCTGCGAGCAACAGAGCAATGCTATTCCCCTGAGAGAGCGTTGTAATAATGCAAATTTAAGGCCTGACAAGGCCTTGACACTAGATACGCCCAACAGAACAGGCAGTGCTGTTAGGTTTACCAAACCACAAACACTGTGTCCTCTGGGACTGGTTCTGGAGCAAGAAGACCAGGATCTGGATTGGCTGTCAGGGGGGTTGTGGTGGGGCTGTGGACTGGCTGTCCGGGGGGTTGGGGTGGTGGGGCTGTGGACTGGCTGTCCGGGGGATAGGGGTGGTGGGGCTGTGGACTGGCTGTCCGGGGGGGTGGTGGTGCTGTGGACTGGCTGTCAGGGGGGTGGTGGTGCTGTGGACTGGCTGTCCGGGGGGGTGGTGCTGTGGACTGGCTGTCAGGGGGGTGGTGGTGCTGTGGACTGGCTGTCCGGGGGGGTGGTGGTGCTGTGGACTGGCTGTCAGGGGGGTGGTGGTGCTGTGGACTGGCTGTCCGGGGGGGTGGTGGTGCTGTGGACTGGCTGTCAGGGGGGTGGTGGTGCTGTGGACTGGCTGTCAGGGTGGTGGTGGTGCTGTGGACTGGCTGTCAGGGTGGTGGTGCTGTGGACTGGCTGTCAGGGTGGTGGTGGTGCTGTGGACTGGCTGTCAGGGGGGTGGTGGTGCTGTGGACTGGCTGTCAGGGTGGTGGTGGTGCTGTGGACTGGCTGTCAGGGGGGTGGTGGTGCTGTGGACTGGCTGTCAGGGGGGTGGTGGTGCTGTGGACTGGCTGTCAGGGGGGTGGTGGTGCTGTGGACTGGCTGTCAGGGGGGTGGTGGTGCTGTGGACTGGCTGTCAGGGTGGTGGTGGTGCTGTGGACTGGCTGTCAGGGGGGTGGTGCTGTGGACTGGCTGTCAGGGTGGTGGTGCTGTGGACTGGCTGTCAGGGTGGTGGTGGTGCTGTGGACTGGCTGTCAGGGGGGTGGTGGTGCTGTGGACTGGCTGTCAGGGTGGTGGTGGTGCTGTGGACTGGCTGTCAGGGTGGTGGTGGTGCTGTGGACTGGCTGTCAGGGGGGTGGTGCTGTGGACTGGCTGTCAGGGTGGTGGTGGTGCTGTGGACTGGCTGTCAGGGTGGTGGTGGTGCTGTGGACTGGCTGTCAGGGTGGTGGGGCTGTGGACTGGCTGTCAGGGTGGTGGTGCTGTGCTGTCTGCCACCCCACCTGCTGTCACTGCCCTCAGAGGCTCCCCTCAGGTATCTGTTTTGGACCGGAGGGCAGAACCTTGGGGTGAGGGTGGGGTGTGGGGTTGAGGGTTTGGTGATGGGGCGTATGGTGAATGTGAATTGGCAGGATGGGGGGGGGGGGGGGGGGGGGGGGGGCAGAGTGGGGGGGCAGAGTGGGGAGGAATGGCGTAACTAAGTGAAGATCTCTGTAGCCCAGGCAGCGTTTCACAGATGTCTGCCATTGCTACGAGGTAACATTAAACCCGTCTCTATTGGCCTTGATTTCCCTATTTCGCTCTCTCTCTCTCTCTCTCGTTCTCTCTGTGCGTCTCTGACTGTCTCTCGCCCTCCCTGACTTATGTCTCTAGTCACGTGACCGCGGTCACATCCTAACAGCATGGGAGCCATTTTTAGTCCCGACTAGGCCGCAACCAACCCTGGCATCTGCAACCCTCCCCTCTGGCCTCATGAGGAAGCCTCCGAGCCAGCTCATATGGCTGACAGATATCCTGGTGAATATGACCTTTAACGAAGTCAACGACCCGATAAATCACGGAGACAAACGCTACCCTCTCGAAATAAAAACAACCCGGAGGTGGAGAGTACATTGTAAACATGCGTAGTAAACGGAGGGGAAAGGAAATGTCCCGGAAGCTGTCTGCGTCCCACCACCACCTTGGCTGCGGTGGTGAGGTCACTCTGACAGGGTGAAACTCCCGCCCCCCCCAGCCCCGCTGCGGCTGCAGCCGTCCAGGTGACGCCGCTGGGCAGCTCTCCCGCCTCTGAAAGGGCTTTGTGTGGAAAAACGGTTTCTTGACATCACGCCCCTGCCGACGCACACCGTCCAGGAAACTATCCCCCAGCGTTAGCACCTGGCAGCCATGACTCCTCTAACCTTCTGCTTTGCTTTCTTAGCTTCCAGAATGTGCCGTATTGTCCCGGGAGCTCCGGGTCTCCGTGCGGTTTCTATGGCCGTTCTCGCACGCAGCTGCAGGACCGCTGCGCGATTCCAGCTGTGAAAGGACCTGCGTGTCTCGGTGGAGGTGTGTAACCTGAACTAGGAGAAGGTCAGGGGAGGGGGGGGGGGGGGGGGGGGGGGGGGGGGGGCAGGCAGTTATTGAACTTGAATTACACAGGGAGAGGCCCTGCCTCCGCAAACGCCTGCGAGGCTATTTGTTTTCTCTCCCCCTCTGAGTATCGTTCGAAACCTCCTTAATGAGTATTAATAATACACACCCGCGGACGTGTTTACATGGAACGCAACAGGCTGCGGACTGTGTGATCTCGCTGCGGGCCCAGAGATGTGCGCGCGCGCGCGTGTTTAAGAGAGGGAGAGAGATGCTGTTTGTGTGTTTTTAAGAGAGAGAGAGAGTGTGTGAGAGACTGTGTGTTTAAGAAAGGGTTTGCATGTGTGTGCGCGTGCGTGTGAGCGCTCGTTCCCTTTCATTCCTACACCCCCTCCCCCTTTTTTTTTATTCTTCTCATTTCTGAAGTCTATAGCCCAAAGGTAAGAACACCTGCCAATTTTTTCTTCAATCTGAGATAAGACAATAGGCCTAGTGGAGGTGTCTGGTTACAGAGAGGGAGGAGGAGGAGAGGAAGGAGGGGGACACAGTAAAAACCTCATCCGTTTCACCCACAAGCTCGGCTTAACGCTCCAGGTTTGAACGACGGCGCCAAAAGATTATGCGTGTCAGCATAGCCGGGTATCCGAGAGGAGCGTTTTGCCTGAACGCAGTGGTTTAGATTTGCACCGTGTTCCCCGCGCAGGTTGTTACACTTTCAGCCTACCTCGCGGCACATGGTCCTTGTTACTCCTCGCTGCGGAGGAATGTGGACTGAATGGACAATGAAGTTATTGAACGGAGGGGAGACAGATTATGGCTAATAAAGAGATACACCTGCTTTATCCTGCAGCACCCCCTGTTGGTCGAAACGCCACATTGTCACACGGGGAAACGCAGGAGAGGCCACACTTGCTCTTTTTAAAGGCTAAACCACATCCCTTAGGTCTGTGAACGACTCATTCGCTAAGTAGTAGTTAGGCTTGGCAGGACTCCCTCTCTCTGTTAGAGGGAGAGAGCAACTCTTTGAACTGTCCATATTTAGAATCCTCCGGCTCACGGGTTTATAATACAGCAGCAAAGGAGACTTTATAAATAGCATTGATGCCAGTTTTATCGTTTTTTTCCCCCCCACTTATAGGTATTCAAGGTCAATGTGGAACATACTTATGTAGTAAGACTAAGTTGCTTGCTACAGAGGGTAAGATTTTAATGTGTGCTTATGTCTGTTGCAGCTGGGTCAGTTACATATTATTTTTTTGACAGTATCACCTACTTGGAAAAAAGGCTAAAAATATATTTTCACCAAAAGTTTTGTAAAGAAGAGTGACCAAGAACGTAACCGCTGAGCCACGTTACTCCCCCTACACACATACACAATGCACACGCCCACACACACACACACACACCTCCACCACCTTGCATATGTTCCCTGCTCAGCGTACTGTGACTGTGCCAGGGAAACGCGTGCGGTCCGTGTTTTGGCACATGGCACTTCCCCCCTCCCAGCAGGCACAGGTTGGCACCGCCAGCTCTGCCAGGCATCAACCTCTCTGCTGGGCTTCCCTGCCCCAACGCACGGGGCAACCCGTGAACCGAACATCAATAAACGACTCACATGACCCATTTGCATATCTACGGAGTAATCTGCGTTGCCTTCATAACGCAATTACATTGGTCATATAGCAGACGCTCTTATCCGACTTCCAGCAAGTACAGGGACATTCCCCCCTGGGGCAAGTAGGGTGAAGTGCCTCGCCCAAGAACGCAACGTCACGTAGCCACAGCCGGGAATTGAACTTGCGACCTTCCGATCGACAGCCCAACATCTTAACCGCTGAGCCACCTGACTCCCTGCGATGGGTCGTTCTCCTGAGGTTGCAAAGGCCATCTGGTGATCGCGAGGAGAATGCACTACCTGCAGGGAAACACAAGGTGGCGCCGGTCAACCAGTTACAGCGTGGATGTTAGCGTCGGGGGTTCACATGGGGGACAATGCAGATATCTGCTGGATAGTCCGGTTGCTATGCAGTTGTCCCTAACGCATCGAACAGCGTTGGATCTGGCACCTGAGACCCCGTTGCATCGTACACATCGTTCGCAACATGCTTCCGCATAAACAGCCCTACGGAGGACTTCCCAAGGTGGAACGGAGCAGATTGGTTCCCATCTTGTCAGCCTCGGCCATCCTCCTTGTCCTTCACACGCTGTTTGACACTGGTATCTCAGCCATTGCTCGGAAGGGGATGCGGATCAATGGCGCGGGGGAGAGTTAGGAAGTCGTGGGGGAGAAAACATTGCGTCTGTGTGTGTTTGTGTGTTGACATGGATTCAGTATGGCGTGTGCATGCAAGTCCTGCTCTCCCCCCCCCCCCCCCCCCCCCCCCCTCCCATCTCAGGCAGCCTGTTCGGCGAGTCGGGCTGCGGTTCCTGATGGGTGGGAGCGTGAAGGGGTGGGGTGGGGGGGGGGGGGGGGGGGGTGGGGTGGGGTGGGGGGGGTGGGGGAGGTTGAGACCTTCCATCTGACTGCGGAGAGACAGCCTGCCAACCTCTCCATCCTGCTGCTCGCTGGGCCGAGCCGGACTGGAGGTCGTTTCTGGAAGATTCTTGTGTTGTCGCATCCCTTCGAGGAACTGATCCGTTTAAAAACAGAGAAAGGCAGATGCTCCCCTACGGCTCACGTTGCCCCCTGAAATTAAGATACATTTAACTCGTATGCTAAATGTTTAAGAGTTATAAATAGTTTTTTGGGGGCTGTTGTGTCTGTTGGGAGAATCACAGACCTGTCAGATCGGATCAATCATTAACGACAGCGGACAAGCTCAAAGTGGCTCTAAAACACAGCGCCATGACAACTGTCCGTCAAACTGGGGGCTGGTTTGATGCGTTTGACAGACCGGGGCTGCAGTGGGCCGGTCCAGTCTGTCCGTTCCGACACGTTAGAAGAAGCCGTGTAGGCGGATCTCTTCCTGCTCTTCTCTCCAACAAACTGGGAGTTGAAACTCCAAAAAGACTTTGTGTCTTCAAGACTCCATGACGCAACACAAGCCCGCAGCTAGGAAATCATTTCCTCCTCCTGAAATTCAGTCAGGACATCACGTCCAGTTTAGTCAGGAGGTTGCTGAGGGGGGGAGCGAGGGGGGAGGCAGGGGGAATTCGTCAGTCATTGACAGAAACGTGGAGGCTGGCCTCATCAATAAAATCACATGAACCAGACCCTGCCAGGCTTGAATCTTAAAATAGCAATTTAGTTTCCCCTTAGGGTATTAATAAAGTATTCTGAATCTGAATTCTGAATCGCTATTTTAAGATTCAATTCAATGAAGGATTTGGAGATCGTGGTCTGGTCGTGTGTATCGCATGTTGGGGTGTTGGATGGCGTCATGGTAGAGTTCGGCACCCCTGACTACCTGGTGGGACCTCAGGGAGCCCGACAGACCATAATATGCACCCGGAGACCTCGGTCTGGTTACTGGGGTGAAAGTTGCCCTTAAGGTCAGAGGAGGTTGGATTCAGACACTCCGCTAATCTAGGGCAGGGGTTCATGAACTTTTTTGACCCTTTAAAGGCGAGAACATTTTCCATGGACCCCCCATTGTAATATTATTACTAAGTAAGGATGTGCTCGTTACAATTTGTAGTCTTATTTACCATCAGAGACTCTTTTTAAATATTTCAACCTAAAACATAAAAATTGTATTTACAGCCCACAAACCCCCCAAGCTATGGGTTGCGGACTTCCAGGAGTCCGGGGATCTCACTTTGTGAGGTAGGCATCTGTATTATGTCAACTGGTTTTCGTTGAGTTACTTCTAATGACATAAGTGGGGGGAAAAAACAACCTTGATCTTTCCTGTTACTATACACTTCCTCGATCTGTCGAGACGCTCAAGGGAACCGTGTTATTCACAATGACACGATCTGTGTGTCCTCAACGACCCTCCGGAACGATCGGATTGATGAGGATCATCATTCTTCCCTTGGCTGAATTCCCAGCATGCTTGTGTCACAGCGGCGGTCTCTCCATGGATCCGTTTCCACCCTCCAGCGCGGGGAGGCGCTCCATCACAGCCAGCCTCGAACCCGTCCCCGCATGGACCAGACACTCATTCAGATCTATCTCTCCCTCTCTCTCTCTCTCTCTCCCTCCCTCTCTCCTCGCTGCATCACCCCCGTCAACAGCGGAGACTTGAGCTCTCGATGAAGCTTCCAGCCCCGATCCTCAGTCCGCCTGGGAGAGCTCCACCACTCGCCACCCGTCTGCGGGGGATGAGATCCTGGCAACAGTAGTGGGCTTTCCATTAGCCTGTCGCGCTTCTGATTAGAAGGGGAGGGGAGGGAGCAGGGGGGTTTGTAACCGCTTGAACCGGGAGAGCAGGAGAGAAGGGGGTGGGTGGGAGGGAGGAGGGGAGGGGGGGAAAGGACCGGACCGTTTCTGCCGCGCCGTCAGTGGAGCAGAGTATAGATGAGTCAATGGCCGGGGCGCAGCCTGGAGTTCACGCTCTGCAGCTCAAGCCTGTGTCGGTGCCCGAGAGCCTGAGAAGGGGCAACAAATTCATGAAATGGGATGATGTGAGTACGGAGCCTCTGTTTGTCTCGTGATTTCAAAGGGCAGGAACGGATTAAAGCCTCTGTTTGCGTCTCGCGTTCGTGATAGAATCACCATCACCGCATTACGGCATTGGTTCAGCTGTTGGTTTAAATGACCGAGGGCTCAATCATTTCCCCAGTTTACTTCTTAAACGTGAGCAGCGTTTACGGAGTAAAAAAATACATGATGGCACCTTCAATGCCATAAGGTTAAGAAATGATTTGTATTTTACATTTAACAGTGTGTGTGTGTGTGTTTGTCTGTCTGTCTGTGTGTGGGTGTTTGTGTGTGTGTGTGGGTGTTTGTCTGTGTGTGTGTGTGTTTGTCTGTATGTGTGTGTGTTTGTGTGTGTTTGTCTGTGTGCGTGTGTGTGTGCAAGCAAGCATCAACAAAAAAAGACACGTGCGTGTTTGCGCGCCCCCGGGGTTTATTCTAAGGACCGTACAGTACAATGCCTAAGGTTCAGAAAGGATTTGTCTTTTACATTTAACAGTGTGTGTGTGTGTTTGTCTGTGTGTGTGTGTGTGTGTGTGCAGGCAAGCAACAACAACTAAAAAAGACACGTGCGTGTGTGCGTGCCCCGCGGGGTTTATTCTAAGGACTGTACAGTACTAAACTGGAAATGCACACATCAGCCAGCCACACTCGAATTGTTGTCGTTGTACAAGTTGCCACTCAATAGTCCAATGTTGTATAACGGTGATTTGTCTTTATTGTTGTCATTAGAGGATTCTGTTACAGCCAGGCCGTGTGCGTGAGACATGACCTTGATTCAAATTGATTGCTCATCGCTGTGAAGCACATAACCTTAGATTGTACCGCTGGCACCAGACACTATCTGAGCCGCACACCGGAGTCAATTAGCTAAAAACAGCAACAGCTTTTATATATAAAACAATAACAAACGAAAAGGTGATGAAGCAATCTCTTGCCTCATCCAAAGCCGTGAACCAGAACATGAGCTGTTTTAGTCATAAACCGTATCTAATACCTTTTTTTTAATCTAGTCGATTGGCAACACAGACAGTTTCAATGGTTGTTTTTGCGGACTAATAATGTGTAATGGTTGAAGACTAAACGTAAGAAAAGGCTGGCGTACAGGTTTTCTTTCATAGACATGTAGTATCTTCTAGAAGTGTTTGTGCAGTGAGTTGATGTTGGGTGTGGGCCGGTCTCATGGCCTTTCTCCAGACCCCACTGCCAACCAGGCCTTTCCTGACAAACACACGCACTCACTCACTCACACACACACACACACACTCTCACACACATACTCACAGCTGTGTTTCTTTCTCAGTTTATTTCCCATGCAGTCCTTCCTTCCTCCTTTCCTCTCTATCTCCCTCAACGGAAAGAGAGGGAATTAGATACACAGAAAGAGCTGAAGAGAGGTGTGCAAAAAATAATACAAAATACAAGATTTCAGGCAAACAGCCTAACTGTAGCTCTCAGAGAGATTTTCACCTCGTTGAGGATTTTCACTCATTTCAAAGTCGGTAACCTCGCTGAGCTTGATGTAAGGTTGGACTTGACAGGTATCATACGGTGTCATCTAGAAGTCTGTCATCCACGGGCCACTGCTCCCCATCCCCAGCCGTTAGCCTAGTGGAGCGAGGAGAGGAGGCGAGCAGAAGCGATATGGAGAGCGAAACAGAACCGCGATGAGCCCATGGGGGGGTGGAAATGGCCCGCGGAACGATGACTACCCTGTGACTGAGACGACCGTACGAGTCTCATCTCCCGACCGTGACCGTGCGGGCCGAGCCGGCGGGGGGGGGGGGGGGGGGGGGGGGGGGGGGGGGTTGGGGCGGAGAAGATTCAGCGACAACGCACCCCCCCCTCCCCTTCCCCACCCCGCCACCCCGCCGATGACGACCCCCTTGAGAGGCCCAGATTAGCGGAACGTGCTCCTACCACGTTTGTGGGGGGGTGAGGGGGGGGGGGGGGGGCTTTCAGCTTTGAAGGAGCACGCTCAGCCGCTGGGGGAATGGGGGCTGGGGGGGGAGAGTGTGGGGGGGGGGGGAGGGGGGGGCAGTCAGACCCCAGAAGAGAGACCGCGGCGCACTGTCAGAACACAGCGTGCGTGTGGCTAGGGCCACGTGGGAGCTCGCGGTTCGAGAGCGGCCCGTTAGAGGGAGGGGGGGGGGGGGGGGGGGGGCGTCTGTGAGATCGTTGGTGCCGGACGCCTGCAGGAAGCTCCCGAATTCCGTTCCCCGTCACGCCGCATCCATCAGAGAGCGTTTGTCTGTCTCCGCCAGAACGTAGATGATGCGTGTTTTCACAGATATGACTCATAAATCATGCACGGACCGCTATTGGTCTCGCCATTAAGCGTCTGATGGAGTCCACTAGCGAGGCGGATAGATTAATCAAGACGGAACGTATGCGATGGATTGAATTGTCGGAGCAGGGCCTCTTGTCTCCAAGCTGCGTTTAGGAAACGGAGCACTTGGGAGAACCGTGTGCTGTGCGGCTTTTCAAGTGTTCAAGTCTCGGTTCTCAGTCGTGTGCGCGCATGTGTGTGGTTCTTCGTGCGCGCTTTACCTTTTAGCATTGTGTCCATCCACCAGCAGTTGGGACGGTATTCGTGTGACAGTTATCGAAAACAATGACTCTCCACTCGATTTTCAAATGATTTCCGGATGTCTACGTGGCAAACTGCAGCTGTGCGGTGAACACCAGGTCCCAACCAGTTGCTTTCTGTGGGTTTTAGACTGTTAGACGTTTTTCGAGAAGTGTGTTTGTGTTCCTCTCATTCCCTCCACGCACAAACAGCCCAGTCAAACACACACACACTTGAAATCGCCAAATCTTTGTGGCTGAATCGAGACGCTTTCTCAGCGAACCATTAGGTCTTCCCGACGCCGCGATTGGTTGGAAGCAAGCTTTCCGATGCCCCCCCCCCCCCCCAAGGCTTTGAAGGCCGCCCCAGTGTCTCGAATATGGAGGGTAATTCATTCCCATTCAGACCGCTGACAATACACCACTGTTCACTCGGAGCATGTCCTCTCTGATCTGCTCTGGCTTTTTATAGAAGCTGCCAATAATATCTACCGTTGCTATGTAAAGGCGGCCTCCGGAGGGGAAGCGTCTATGTGTGTTTGTGTGCGGCGTGCGCGTACGGGTCGCGGGCCATAACCCACATCACGGCTCGATCTCGTTTCAGTCGCAGCCGGATTATTTGTTTCGTAGTGGAAACGTCCGGCAGCCTGCCTGCCATCCTCAAATTCAATCTTTCCCTGGATTCTTTTTAATTTATTCAGACGCAGTACGCTCATCGTGATATGAACACGCAACACAACACGCACACACGCATTCCTGTCTCATAGCAGATGTTCCTTTTTCCTCTACCCTTCCAGGATTCCACATCCCCTACTCCAGTGACCCTCAAGGTTGACCCTCAGGGCTACTTCCTGTACTGGACCGATCAAAACAAGGTAAGCCACACCCTCTACTCTCCTGTCTACCTTTGACCCTGAGGAACCGCCCCCAGGGCCGATCAAAGGTTTGGGTTTTCAGCCTAATAAAGAAGGAGGTTTGAGAAGAGGATCCTACTGTTAATCTGTGCTGAAAGGCTTTTTTTCAGATAGCCTGAAATGCTCTTCTACCTTCAATGTGTTCAGAACGTTAAGTGGCTGTTAGTTTCTTTGAACCCCCACCTTCAGTCAGTGCGCTACTAGCATTTCCTTGTTCTGGTCATACAAGGAAGTATAAAGAATACTTACTGCCTACCTGGCACTGCAGAAAGTGGTGAAACCTGATGTGATTGGGAACGATAAACAGAGCTAAACCCTCTAACAGTGTTCCAGGAATTCTCTTTGTGGAAATTATATGACCGGTACTTTGGACCAACTTTGGTTTCATTTCATACCAAGATTCTCAGCCAGGTTTTTATTTCAATTCACAGTAACCGGTCAGACAGGAAGGAGTGTGTGTCTCTCTCTCTGTGTGTGTGTGTGACTTAGTAGATCAGCAGTGGCAGTATAATATATAGACTGCTTGGCAGTCCTATTGATTTTATGTTTGGGCAGATAGAGGTATTTCACTACAGCCCAACCTGGAAAAGAACAGGAGTGCTGACTGAAACACTGCCTCCACACACACAGACACACACACACACATACGTATACAAGCACACACATGCACATGCACACAAGTACGCAAGCACACACACACAGACACAGACACACACACACACGCACGCACACTCTCTCGTTCTCTCCCTCCGATCTCGGGGAATACAGAGGAGAGGTCATCCCTCCCGGTCTCTCCGGTGAACTCACCCTGAGGAGAGAGGGTCGTGACCTGTGCACATCTAGACCTCACACATCATTAGAGACAGGCAGAGACTGAGACACAGGTGGAGATGGAGAGATAGCGATCCAGGGAGGTATAGGTCAGTAAAACACAGAGGAAGTGTGCATGTCTGTGTGTAGTTAGCGTCTGTTAGGATGAGTTGTCAAGTGTGAGTCTTCCAAACTTCAAGTCATCGTTATTTCCTCGACTAGGTGTTGGAGGCCGTGATTCTGAAAGATGAGACTAGTGTGTGTGTGTGTGTGTGTGTTCTCTAAAGTGCTGACATACTCAGTAACTCAGATTGATACAAAGCATGGATAGTGCAGGACTCCATTAGAAAATAAACAGCTGTGCTTCCTCCATGTCACTGAGGCCTGTGCTGTCGTAATATAGGTGTGTGTGTGTGTGTGTGTTGGACGGGCTTTGGGATGGTGTGAACAGGGACGTTCCTAGGATTGAAAGAGAAGGGGGGCTTAGCGTCTGGCATTTTCTGTCGACGGGGGGGGACGACGACTGGTGCGATTCCCAAAGACGTCAGTTTTTTACTCGTTTTTCGAACTTGTGGGTTACATGTTTGACGCTCAAGTTACCGACATTTAACCGAGAGCATCCGGTAATTTTTCGAAATAAAATAGTTATTAATTATCGTATTTCTTCGGCGGCCCGATAATAATAATCGCGAAAATTATTTAGGGGGGCTGAAGAACATTTTAGGGGGGCTTCAGCCCCCCTAAAACAGGGCTAACGACGCCCATGGGTGTGAGTAATATCTCTGTAGAACTGTATGTATGAACGGTCAGTCTCCATAATACATTTGTTGCTTTTATTAGACTTGACAGAAAACCTCATCCATTTTAGACATCTCACCACCACCATCTGCTGACCAGACCTCTACTCAGGCACACTGCAGGGATGTGTGTGTGTAAAATTGTGTGTATTTGTGTGAGACAGTCTGTGTGTGTAAACCAGTGTGTGTGTGTGTAAGATAGTGTGCGTATGCGTCTAAGCTAGCTGTGTGTTTTCGTGGAAGCCAGTGTGTGCGTGCACGCGCGTAAGATAGTATATATGTGTGTGTGTGTGTGTGTGTGTGTGTGAGCCAGTCAGTGTATGGCTGCCCGCTGTCCTGCAGTGCTGGAGCATTCTATGGATTCCTCAGGAGCAGAGCGGTACTTTCTGGAGCACATGCAGCCCCCAGATCCACACAGCACACCTACTTACCCAGAAGACACCTTTAAAGGATGTGTGTGTGTGTGTGTGTGTGTAGGGGAGGGGGGGGGGATAGAGAGAGAACGTATGACAGGGTGATCCGCGTGTGCGTGGCAGAGAAATAGGGTGCTCGCCAGCGTGTGTGTTTACACCAGCGGTAAAAGAGTCTGTGGTATGAGCGGTGTGTTTACAGCTGTGTGTGTGTGTGTCTGTCTGGCATGGTCTGGATGATCGCTAGGAGAGAGAGAGACAGGGAGACCCCCAGACCTGCCTCTCGTCCCCCCCCCCCCCCCACACTCTCCAGGGCCTTGTGGGTCTGGAGGTCCCGTGAGGACGGGGACACAACAAGCCTCTTATCCTTTAGCCCAGAAGCGTGTCCGTGCTTGGATCTGCCCTGAGACGCACGCAGATCCAACAGCAGCGTCTCAGAATTCCTTCTTTTGTTTTTTCAGCCTCAGTTTGTCCATATTTAGACAGACCCGGCGTAGCTTCGCGGCGTCAAAGCGTTTGCTAATCTCTCCCGGGTGTCCGAAGCGTTATTCCAACTCCTCCGAAGCTCCACCGCAATTTCGTCAGTCCGAGAGCGGGGTGTGTGGAGCTGGGAAATCGAGTGGGAGTGTGTGTGTGTGTGTGTGTGCGCGCGCCGTGTGTTTTTTCTCTCTCTCCCCCCTGTGTGTGTGTGTGTGCGTGTGTGTTTCGCCTGTGAGGGCTGTGTTTGTGTTTTACCTCCGTGATGTATTCTTAAACAGAACGTGGAATGTAAACGGATGCAGTCATAATTCGGGCCTATTTGGGACTGTTTGTCTCCGGGTCCATTTATTTGATGTTTTATGTTCTTCCGTGTTCTCTGCTTCAGACACACGAGAAATGCACGAGACTTATAAGAACACACACACACACGCGCGCGCGGAGGTGCTTTGTATTCGTTTAGAGTCGATGAGTCTCTTTGGAAGCACTACTGCCTGGGAGATGGCAAACACACACACACACACACACACACACACACTGATAGGATGAGGCGGCTGTGTTGATTGCATTTAATTGGCTGCAACCTCAAGTGTTGAGGTTAGCGGTCGGGATTGCGTGCGTCTGCGAGGGCCTTACCTAACAGCCACAGCTCTAGGAGAATAGCTTTGATTTGATCTCAGGACCGAAGCTCTGTTTTGTCATATCGGGCGTCACCGAGGAGCGACAACCGTCCCCTTGAAGTTCCACTTGGATCGAGGTTTTTCCATAATTGCCGTGTGGCGCCCGGCGCCATAGCAACGAGGCAGTGTTTCAGTCATTATCGGAAAATAGCTCATTTGCCTACAGCAGTTACGCGTGAGTCTGTATGCTTGTAGTGTCTGGGTACTTGCAGAATGCGCTTGAAGAATATTTACATGCGCACGCACGCACATGCACACACACATTCCAGTGCTGTTAACAGGTGCCTTTAAGGGTATAAATAAGGCTGTCTGTCATTGGTGGATGCTTCCTAAGGGGAGGTGTTTGAATGACCCTGCCAAATGAAAGCCAGCGACTTGGTCTAGTTTCCATGGTTGCCACAGCGAGACATACCTTGGGATGCCAGGTGCTTTGCACATGCTTCCCCCCCCTGCCCCACTCTCTCTCTCTCCTCCCCCCACCCCTACCCCTCCACCTTCCCCAATTTGTGATTGTTGATGAGCCGTTCAAAAAGTCCAACCCGTACGTTTCACAGTCACTGTCGTCGCCGAGCAATCGATCTGCCGGCAGGTTTTTGAATAGAATGCCTGTGCCACACACGCACCTTGGGCCCCTGTGGTGGCAGAGTCCGCACATCGGTTTATCTGTTGACGGTCTCTCCCTCTCTCTCTCTCTCTCTTTCTCTCTTTCTCTCCCTCTCTCTCTGTCTCTCTCTCTCTCTTTCTCTCTCTCTCCCTCTCTCTCTGTCTCTCTCTCTCTGTCTCTCTCTCTCTCTGTCTCTCTCTCTTTCTCTCCCTCTTTCTCTCTCTCTTTCTCTCTGTCTCTTTCTCTCTTTCTCTCTCTCTCCCTCTCTCTCTCTCTCTGTCTCTCTCTCTCTTTCTCTCTCTCTCTCTCCCTCTCTCTCTCTCTCTTTCTCAGGTAAATCTCCGGCCCAATCGGGTGGAGGTGGAACGTGACCCGGGCTAAAATAGAGCGCGACCCGCCTCTCCCCCGCCCCCGGGAGACCGAGGGGGGCAGGTGGAGGGAGGGTAAACGGACCTGCCACAAAGAGCGAGAGTGACGGTGCGAGAGAGGGAGGGAGAGAAGGGAGAGCAAAGCGATAGAGATGTAAACACGGAGAGACTGATAGAGAGAGAGAGAGAAAGAGAGAGACTGATAGAGAGAGATAGAGATGGATGGGGAGGGAGGCAGGTGAAAACCTGGACGCCTGCATTCTAAATCCTGTCATGTTGATTCTGAAAGCCCTGAGGACATTTAGGAGTTTCCTCTCCTGGAATAGTTCCCCCGGTAGAGCTACAGCTTGACGGCAGTTCATTTCAGTTGCTTCTTAATGAATCTATTTCATGGGACATTACGATTTGGGGGACATGATTGAGGATGACAGTTGCTTTTGATTGCGTTTTGTATGAGTTTGGACGGCTGTATAATTACCATGATTATCGGGCATTGTTAGCCTAGCGGCACTTTGCTTCCTCCTTTCTGCTCTCCAGACTGTTGAATCTAACATGCTTGTCTATCTGGGAGGCAGGGAGGGAGGGAAGGAGAGGGGGAAGGAGAGGGGGAGGGAGGGAGGGAGGGAAGGAGAGGGGGAGGGAGGGAAGGAGAGCGGGAGGGAGGGAGGGAGGGAAGAAGGTATGAGGCAGAGAGGGAAGGATGCAAGGAGGGAGGGAGGGAGGGAGGCAGGCAGGGAGGGAGGGGTGAGACAGGGATGGAGGCAGGCGAGGAGGTAGGGAGGCAGGGATAGAGGGCGAGGAGCGCCACAGTGTGACTCATACACTTCATTATCGTAGCAGAAAATATGCGTAATTCAACAATTCCTGTTTTCTCCCCGGCTCCTAATACGAGCTACCGTCAAAAATGTTTAATTGGCAGCGAGTTTTAAATATATCATTGCTTTCAATTTCGCTTTTGTCAACCCAGTTAGGGTAAATAAGGACATTACTGCACACGCATCTGTAATGAAAAGACAGTATTTAGAGTCTGGAATGTGCGCGTAAATTAGCGACTGTACGTGTGACATCGAGAACCCAAATATTGAAGTGACTTGTCGCTGTTTCCTGGACGGCGTTTATCTGTGTTTGGACAGAAGCAGGTGTCGCAGGTCTTTCTCCCATCGAGACGGCTCGATCGATCGGCCGATACCGTTCGATGACGAGACGGCCTCCCCTGCTCGAAGACGTCGCGCCGCCGATGCGTTCTGCGTCGCTTCGCTGAATTTGCACGGGGGGAACATTTTCCGTCGGCCCGTTCCAGACACTGACAGAGTCCCGCAACCTTCGCTCAGTTAAAATGCAAGTCACACTCGGCTAGGTTTCTTCTCATCATTTCTCCGCGGGCGTGCGCGGGCGTGCGCGCGACTGGAGCGGAAAGGCAGAGTGGAAACTATTCAGCTGCCTTGTAGCGTTGGTTAGATCAGTAGACATTGTAACTGGACAATACGTGAATGTTGTATTTGCCAAGTTTCCAACGGCAGAGGTGACGTAGCTTTAGGCAGCTCACGGTGAAAGCCGACGAAAAGCCGAACTATTGGGTTTTTCGAATCCTGGGAGATTTTCTAAAGGCCTTTGTTTGTCGCTTCAGCTAGATTTACGCTCCTCTCTGTGAATTCTGATTAGGACCTGTTTTCCACTGACTGCGAGCAAGCGGTCACACACACTCAGACACGCACAAACACACACACACAAACTTGTATTCTCTCAGGAGGGAACAGCATTCTCTTCGTTTCTTTTTGAACAGAACCACTGGAGTCCATTCACAGAACCCTGAGTGGCTGATCCGGAAAGAGAGTTGTTTTCTATCCGACTCACCGGAACCTGAATGAAACCAGAGATTACAGCTCCTGGCCCCTGGCCCCTGCCCCTATACCCGTGCCTGTGCCCCTACCCAGCCAAAGCCTTTGTGTGCCCCCCCCGGTGCGCCCCCCCTGGCTGCCCGACATAAAAAAAGCAGAACAAGATGACGGTAGCTGCTGTTTTGGCTGGAATTCTGTTTTTCGGTTTAACATAAACCCAGGGTGACTGGTAAACTTCAGACACTGCAAGCTTAAGATAAGATAAGATAAACCTTTATTTGTCCTCCAGGGGTGGAAATTGCAGTTCACAACAGCAGCACGGTAAAGTACAGCAGGGTAATATAACAATGTTGTTATTGCTATTGTTATGTTATTGTCATTATGTATATTACCCTGCAACTCTGTGTGCTGTACTTTACCCTGCTGCTGTTGTGAACTGCAATTTCCACCTCCTGGAGGACAAATAAAGGTTCATCTAATCTAATAATAAACAATAGGGGGGGGGCATGATAAAGTCCAGTATAAAAAAAAAAATAAGTAAGTTAAGTAGACATATAGACAGTTAGCGATAAGCCGCTCACCGAAACAGCCATGTTGTGGCTGGTGCCACTGATACTGTTGTGGCGAGTCATTAGTAAGAACTAACGAAGCAGCTTTTAATCTGTTCCAAAGATATCCCACTGCTGCCCTGTCAGCCCTGCACCTCTGGCTCTGGAGTCAGATGGGCCTGTTGATGCTGTGTGCACGATGGAATGGTTGTTACACGTGCCATCGCAGATTCAGAGGCAGGGGAAGACGCAGAGGCAGAAAACAGAAGGAAAGAGAGGCAGAGACAGGCGGAAACAGAGACAGAGGCAGAGACAGAGGCAGAAACAGAGACAGAGGCAGAAACAGAGACAGAGGCAGAAACAGAGGCAGAAACAGAGGCAGAAACAGAGACAGAGACAGGCAGAGAGAGTGGCAGAGGCAGAAACAGAGGAAGAGGCATCAACAGAGGCACACAGAGAGGCATCACTCAGAGAATACTGAAACAGGAACAGAGGCAGACAGAGAGGAACACAAACAGAGGCAGAGACAGGCAGAGAGAGAGGTGGAGGCAGAGAATACTGAAACAGGGACAGAGGCAGACAGAGAGGAACACAAACAGAGGCAGAGATAGCGGCAGAAACAGACAGAGGCAGAGGTTTGGGGAGTTGATGAGAAGATGTCTATGACGAGCATGAGTAAGCTCTCCCAGTTCTCCAAGGTACAGGTATTTATAACGCTCGCCTTGCCCTATTTCCAGAGCCATTATTCAAAAAGTAACTTGACACCGTTCATTGGAATCATCTGACATCGTTCACTCAGAATACTCCGCACTCCAACAACACGAGGAACCATGGAGATCCACCAGCCATAGAACATGTTCTGCAAGGTTTCTGAAACTCCGGAACACTGTTGGCCACCTCCCTTCATCCCCAACCTTAGCACAGAACAACTCCCAGACGTTAAGAAGAAAGAAAAAAATCCTCCAGGGTAGTGAATGAAAGTCGCAAACAACATGGTTCTCGGTGCGAGGGTGAAATATTTATGGCCATGTTTTCTGGTGCCAAGCGCTTGGCTCGATGAAAGTTTGATGTCGAGCATCGAGATGACTGATGGTGGGGCAGACAGATTTGCTTTATCTCTGCGGAGCAGACAGCAGTTAGCGAGGAACAGCTCCTCCACCACCTCTCTCTCTCCTTCTCTCGCTCTCTCATCATGCCTCGCTCTTCCTCTTTTCCTCATTCCTTCTACACCCCCCTCCCCATATTCCATCTCCCTCTTTCTGTTGCTCTCTTTCTGTCTCTCCGATTGTCTCTCCCTTCCCCCCCAATCTCGCTCTTTCTTTCTCTTTCTATCCGTCTGTCTCCGAGACACACAGCCCTCCCTCCCTCCCTCCCACTAGTCTGTGCATGCTGAAGCAAAGAAATCACACATTGTTTTTTGGGGAAGGAGGATGAGATATTGTGTTAGCGCAGGATCAGAGGACACAGCCCCTCCAATCCAAACCTTGATCGGCTCGTTTGAATTGACGCCAAGGTATCTCCGTCACAGCTGTAACCGACTGATACCTTTATGGAAATGTTTAATCAGGCGGGGATGATGGGATACGAAAACCCCCCAAAACACTCTCGAAACAAAACAGGTGCGTCCTCGCACTCAAACACGGAGACGCCCGTCGACCGTCGTCGCTGATTAACGCCCTCGGGTCCCTCTCGTCTCCTGCCACCGCCGGAGTGCGACAGGCGGGTCATCGAGAGTCGAGGGAATTCGACGCGCCCGCGCTGAGATGAACCTGGAGGTTCAGCCTGAATTCGAACCTTGTGTGGTTCTCGTGCGTGAAAGTATTTGAATGTATTCAAATTCCCCGGGACAGTGTGGTGGATTCTGCTGTCGGTTATGTATTTGCATGGTGGAACTGTTTTTTAGAAGCCTGTCTTGGCTGTGATGTTGTGTGAGCCGAACAGCCTCTCTTCTGTGAACCAAGCAGCCGTATGCAAACGTTGTCCCTGTCCCAGCTTGGTTTGAGATAAGGACAGATGCAGCTGTTAACCCGATACAGGTATTCTGTTGCACTTCCTGTTTGGTGAAGGAAACATCTAGAAATATTCAGCCTGACAACCCCCCAAAATGATCCTAAGGACGTTGTGTTGGGATCCATAAGATCCTAAGGACCTTGTGTTGGGACCCATGAGATCCTAAGGATCTTGTGTTGGGACCCATAAGATCCTAAGGACCTTGTGTTGAGATACATAAGATCCTGAGGACCTTGTGTTGGGACCCATGAGAACCTGAGGACCTTGTGTTGGGACCCATGAGATCCTAAGGACCTTGTGTTGGGACCCATGAGATCCTAAGGACCTTGTGTTGGGACCCATGAGATCCTAAGGACCTTGTGTTGGGACCCATGAGATCCTAAGGATCTTGTGTTGTGACCCATAAGATCCTAAGGATCTTGTGTTGTGACCCATAAGATCCTAAGGACAGCAATCCATGGATGAGCTCAAACATCTCCAGCGGCTTCCTCAGTAGCCAGTTCCCTTTCAAAAGAGTTCGTGGGGGTCAAAGGTGAGTACAGGATTAGGTTTCCATTCCCTGCTTTTCATCTTCTAGAGCTTTCAGACAGGGAGATGAGAGGGCAGATCTGCAGACCTGCCCCCGTGGGCCCATATTCCATGGAAACAACCCGTCTGGAGCTCAGAATGTTCTGGATAAGAACACCGAGAGTCCTGATTGGTCGTAACAGAAAGAGGAGTTCTCTCTCTCTCTTTCCTCCCATCTCTTCCATCCACCTCGACTCGCCATCCCTCTCTCTCCCTCGACTCCCCGGCTTCAAACGCTAAACCCTGTTGCCATGACAATGCAATCCAGGACAGAGGCGTTTTGATGTGGTTAAGTAGTGAAAGAACCTCCCCCCGCCCCCCTCCCCCCAACCTTGCATGAGGCGCAGTGATTTGACTAGCGTAGCCATGCTGGTCATCCAGGTGGCCTCATCCTTTATAGCCTCCCTTCAAACGAGCAGGTATCGAACCTGGCGCCTTTGAAGTCCTCGCCCCCCTCCCCCAGCGCAGGCTTTTATAGAGCAGGTTGGCCGGAGGCAGGAGGCAGCGCCCTCCTCTTCTACCCATTTTTACTTTCTCTCTTTCTCTTTCCCTCCCTCTTTCTGTCGGTCGTTCTCTCCCTCCGTCTTTACCTCGCTCTGTCTCTCTTTAATTCTCCCTCGTCTCGTTTTGTCGGTCTGTCTCGCTCTCACTGCACCCCTCTCATTCCCTCTCTCTCTCTCTCTCTCTCTCTCTCTCTCTCTCTCTCTCTCTGTCTCTCTCTCTCTTTCTGAAAGACAAATTCTAAGGATATTCAACTAAAGCTTTAATCATATGGCTTACCATAATAATTGAAGACTTCAGCAAGTGTTTTTTAATTGATTTTGCAGGAGGCCAACGGACGCGTTTAAACAAAGGCAAGAGCGAGCTTCTTTGATCTTCCTCTGGTTCATCTTAGTGGGGCACCAGAACGAACGCACACGCAGCCAACCGCAACCGTCGGTCACATGACTCCAGCCGGCCAATAGGAAACTGGCCAAGCACAGATCAGTGATTATTACAGGTCGGCCTGTCTGACCGGAGATACTTGTTTCCCCCTTCCCAGGTTTCTCTCCTCTCTCTCTCCGTTCGGTCTAGTTAATGATCTACACGCCTCTGCATACCTTGTGGTCACTTTCTGTCCTTGACTCATTACCGGAACTCTCCGGAGCGAATGACCCGCACACCTTCACGTCCGGCAGCAGTCTGGCACCCCTCGTTCCTCTGGAGCATGAAGGATCGGTCCTCGTCCTAGCGGCAAAGTGAAACCTTTCCCGTACGCTCGCAAGGGCTAGTCAGGGATCGCTGATGCGAAATTCCAGGTAGGAATCGGATGAATAATTCCCCGGAAGAAATGATATCTGTGGAAATAAACTTCAGGTGCTACCCCAGCACGCTGTCTCAGCACAACAATTCACAGTAAACATGTAGGAGTCTGCAAATGGCCTTACAGTTTGGAACGGTGGAATTTCCCTGTCAGCAATAACAACGTTCGCTTTGACTCGGTTTCCCATTCGAGTCAGCATTTCGAAAACGTTCCCAGTCCGATATCAGTCCAGAAACCGTTTTGGTGACAGGTGAGGAGATTTACCGGAATCCATTTTTTCCGATGGGGGGAGGGGGGGTCATTCCAGGTTACAGCAGACACAGTCCAATATCCATCTAGAAACTTCTGCCGAATTCCCCTTCTGTGGGCAACGTTTCTGCCTTGCCGCTTAAGTGTGTCACAAATGTGGGTCGGTCGCCTTTCTCTCTCCACATGATTTCCATTTGGCGAAAACGATAAGAAAGCGTTGAATTGTGCAGGCTGGCGGTGCTCAAGGGCTGAGGAGCTAGCAGACTAGCGCGCTCAAAATCCAGTCTCCCGCCGTGAAATAACTTTCCTCGAGAGAAACCAAGAGTGTTAAACGAAGGAGCGCAACCTAGCTCGTCGGAGAGCAGAGGAGGTAGGGAGAGAGAGGGAAGGGGAAGGAGGGTGAGTCTGAAGAACGTTAGCGTTGAAGAAATGCTAAGAGGCCTTTTCTTATTCTCCTCAGTCCTGTGCGCATCAGCCTTTAGACCCCAATTGCTTTCGTTTCTCATCCATCACTACACACTACACTACGACTACACACAGCAATTACTTTTAACATCATGTCTTTACTTAAGAGACCTTTAAACATGGCCGTTGATGGCAAAACCAATACTCTTTATCCTCAGAAAGAGGCTCTATGCTTTTACTTGAGCGGGAAACCTGTGGTCTGGGAGGCAGGGTGACAGTAATGACATATTGACACTGGAGGTAAGGAGAATGATGGAGACGCTTTTTGCGGAGTCTTCATCACGGCAGGAGGTCATAGTTCACCCATATCGAGGCACGCACCCCTGAAGCAGATTTCTCCGCTGAGAGTCACCCGTCGAGGTATTTAAAGTGACGTCCCCCAGCGTGCGTGTGTGATTCAGTGGAGGGGGGGTTGGGAGTCAGGCCATGATCAGAAGGGTCTCCTGTTGTTGTCCCCCCCCCCCACCCCCATGGCTTTGTCCTCTTGTGTCATCCGAATGGGTCAGACATACACGGAGGGGAGGACCGTGGAGGAGAGGTGGGGGAAAGAGGGGAAGGGATGGAAGGAGAGGAGGAGAAATGGGAGGGGAGAGGAGGGGAAAATGGGGAAAGGAGAAGGAGGCTGAAGGAAAGAGACTCAAAGCCCGCACACAACGGTGGAAAGAGGGGACATGGGCAGGAGAGAGACGAACACGAGGCGAGGGAGGTGGATGAGGTGAGAGGGAGCGATCGCTCGCCAACCAGCAGGAAAATGGCCTCTTTGTCCCGACTTCAAAGGAGGCCTCGGCGGCGCTGCAGATGTGTTTAAATGAGCTCGCGCAGAAGACAAGAGCGGCGAGCGTTCGTAGCCCATGGCCTAGCAGGCGAAGACACCAGGAAGTCCAGCCGCCAGACTCGGAGACGAACTCCGCGCTCGCGTTCTCCCCGACACAAAAGCACATCTCCGCCCGAACGCTGCTCAAACGCTGAAGCTTCGGCGAGGCGGTTTAACCCGCAGAGCTCTGTGAAATGAATTTCCGCCGTGCGCATTTGCAACCCCCGCCTGGAGGGATGCGCCGGGCGTGACACGCCGCCCAGGGAGTTATGACAAAATATTACCACGGCAACAAAGATTACGTCCAGGAAGTGTGTGGATTTTATGTGTGTGTCAGGTTTCCCACAGTCGTTGACAACCGGAAAAGTGTTGATGCTTGTGCGTGCGTACTGTATGTGTGCACCTGCTGTGTGTGTGTGTGTGTGTACTGTATGTGTGTGCCAGTGTGCACACCTGCTGTGTGTGTGTGTAGAAGTTGCAGACACCCTCCAGGTCTTTGAAGATGATCTGAGATGTGCTGCTGCAGTGTGAGCAGATTAGAGAGATCAGCAGTACGCCTGGAGGAAGCCAGCAGATAGAAGTCTACTTAAACGATCAGAAGAAGGAGGGAGGGAGGGAGGGAGGGGGAAGGAGGCTGGAATGCAACCTGCCATCTTTTGACGAGAGAGCAGCTGCTGGAGGGAAAGAGGGAGGGAGGGAAGGAGAGAAGGAAGGAGAGAGGGAGGGAGGGAAGGAGGGATAAAGTGAGGGAGGGAGGGAAGGAAGGAAGCAAGGAAGGAGAGAGGGAGGGAGGGAGGGAAGAAGTGAGGGAAGGAAAGAGAGAGGGAGGGAGGGAGGGGGCCTGCGTTCAAAATAGAGTGAAAAGAGATTTGAGAAAGCGAGTTAGTGACTGAAGGAGTGGCACACTTCCAAAGACAAGGATAAGGTTTAAGAAACGATAGTGAGAGGAAAGCTTGAGGGAGCAGGCAGATACCCAGAGGTAGGGATAAGAGAGAGACAGACAGAGAAAGTCAGAGAGACAGAGAAAAACAGAGAGGGTGGTTGATGAGGGACGGACGAGGGAATCTGCTTCACTCAGTCGCTCAGCTGTGTATCAGACAAGGTCGATCCCCAGCTTGTGTGTTTGTGTGTGTGTGTGTGTGGCTGTGCGTGATAGGGCAGGGTTGTTTTTCATGGAAAATGGTGGCCAGTGATATTTACGGTGTTGAATAAAAAGTCCTCTTTCACTGCAAATGCGTGTTTGCACATTGGTGCAAACATATTTGAGTCATTTCTTGTCGAACGTTGACGTGTTTGGAAATGTACCTTCTGGTACCCATGTACGCGTTTCTGTGTGTGTGTGTTGCCGGGGAGAACTAAGCAAACTGCGGTGTTTATCTCATTGCTGGTGTATTGTTCTGTGGAGTGTGTTGGCCGCAGATAGCCATTATCAGCCCCTGCCACTTGTCTGACCGCCGCTCCATGCTTTATACTGCTGTTTACTCTCCCATCGGCCCCGGCCACCTCCCTCCCTCCCTCCCCCCCATCCTCCCTCAGACACCCACTCCCTGAACCACCCTCGGTCGGTTTGCAAGGGAGACGAGGGGACTGTGAATCGGAACCGGGAGGGCTTTCAACCTTCCACCTTCCGAGAGACGGCGTGATGAGAATAGGGTGGAGAGGGAGAGCGGTATAGGGGGGGGGGGAGAGGGTGGAGAAGGCGAGTGGTATGGGGGGGGGGAGGGTGGAGAGGGAGAGCGGGATAGAGGGGGGGAGGGTGGAGAAGGAGAGCGGGATAGGGGGGTGGGAGGGTGGAGAAGGAGAGCGGGATAGAGGGTCGTGGGGAGGAAACAACATGGATTTGGTCAGCTGAACGTTCGAACAGAAGTAGGTCTGGTAGGCAGGCAGGCAGGCTCTCTTCCTCCCTTCCTCCCTTCCTCCCTCCCTCCCTTTCCCCCTCCCTGCCTCAGTGGACGGCCTGTGGAGTGGACATCCGCTGCTACCTTGGGAGCTGTCAGCCACGCAGCTCTTAAACGAGCCCCCGCTCCCCTGTAGCTGTCAGTAGATCTCTCTTCATCTCTCTCTCCCCCTCTCTCTTCCTGTCTCTCTCTCTCTCCTTCGGCCTCTCTCTCTCTCCCTCTCTCTTCCTGTCTCTCTCTCTCCATCGGCCTCTCTGTCTCTCCGCTCCCTCAATCCCACACTGCCCTGCGGGTTAAACTTCGTATTGTTATTGGACACACACACAGGTAGATAATGGTACCCTGACTTATTAGAGAGTTGGCATGGGTCGTGCAAGCAACAGAAAACACGCAAACACAGACACACACACACTCAGTCAAACGCGAAACACGCGCGCCGCACAAACACATGGCAGTAGCCCCCCCGGGCAGGACAGGTTTAGCACGTTCATTAATTTCAGCCGTGTTTTCCCCTGCTAATGCTGCCTGTTTTCCGGAACGTGCCGCGGCTTCTAATATCCTCCCTGGACCGAGACGTCGCACAGACAGATGTTCTGAGAAAACAGAACCGGGGGGAGACGTGAGGCAGAACCGGAGTAACGTGTGCGCAGATGGAGAACGCAGAGGAGAAGGAATGGAGGAATGGGAGGAATGTTTGGCACCCATTTGACGCTTTATGACCGTCACGCTAATCCAGTACGGATGAATATCTCATATGGGTATATCCGTACGTTATAGCTCCATATTGGCATTCAAATATGTAAGCTGTTGGGGATATACGCTCCGCAGAAAGCCTATTTGCTTTAATATTAGCTGCTTGTTGAACACTTAAGCTGCAATGCTGTTAAGCTAAGCGAGCTTCGACTAAGCTAACATGCTAAGCACGCTTGTTACCTTACGCTGCTCCTGCGGTTAGCTTTGTCATTAGCGAGCGGGCTCGCGTGAGCGCGGTGTTTGACGGAGAGAGACCCCAGGCCCTGTGATGGAGCCGCACCGCAGAGCTCGAGTTGGGCCCCATCGCGGATCTGCTTCCCACTGCGCCACAGGACCCACGTGGAGCTCCCTCTCTTTAAAGAGACTTCAAAGGCAGGGTTTACAGGCGGGATGGAAGCGTTAACCTTTGACTCAGCCCCTGTCTCTCTCTCTCTCCCTCTCTCTCTTTTATTTCTCTCTCTAGGTTTTCTCTCCCTCTCTCTCCCGGGGAAGAAAATTCATGTAATTGTGTAAACCCTACACAGTAGGTGGAAAGGAGGGCAGCAGTTATTTCATCGTCACGGCAAGGTTCACACTGTGTAACCAAGCAGCCCATCGGGACCTTAAAGTAACAATATTTGCTCCAGTACTGTACAAGTGGCGTGGCTTGACATTTGCTGTATTGCTTTGACCTGTCACATCTCATCTGAGGGAGGAGTGGAGAGGAGGTGCCGGGGGAGGAGAGAGGAGGTGCTGGGAGAGGAGAGGAGAGAGGAGGTGCCGGGGGAAGAGAAATGAGGAGAAAGGAGGAGAGAGGAGGCGCTGAGGGAAGAGTGGAGAGGAGGTGCTGGGAAAATAGAGAGGAGGCGCTGAGGGAGGAGAGAGGAGGCGCTGGGAGAGTAGGAGAGAGGAGGTGCCTGGGGAGGAGAAATGAGGAGAAAAGAGGCGAGAGGAGGCGCTGAGGGAGGAGTGGAGAGGAGGTGCTGGGAAAAGAGAGAGGAGGCGCCGAGGGAGGAGAGAGGAGGCGCTGGGAGAGGAGGAGAGAGGAGGCATGATCCGTGCTCGCCGACACACTTCAGGCAGGTTTCAGTGTCCCCTTCAGACCGAGACGAGGAGAGAGGGAGGGAAGGATGAGCGGGGGGAAGGGAGGAGCGGGGGGAGGGAGGAGTGGGGGAGGGAGGAGTGGTCCCTTGTTGTCATGACAGTGTGTTTACTGCTAATCACGTTGAATGTCCCCTCAGAGAGCGTTTCCAGCCAGTTAGCATGACCTAATGGATGGATGCCTGGATGAAAGGATAGCTAGATGGCTTTAGAGAGAGACAAATACCACTTAAACACTTAGACACCGATTGTGGTGGTTTCAGCGCTGCTGTCTTTAGACTCATGGGAAACAATCCGCTCCCAAATTCCACCTTATGGAAACACTCAGAAACCAGAAAAACTTCTGAGTATTCGGGGGAGGGGGGAGGGGGGGGGGGCAGCTGTTACAGTTTTTTCCGGAACAGGAAGTGGGGTCGGAGGTTCGTGTCAGTGTTTCAGTCGTGCTGGGCGAGGGAGGAGCAAACAGTTATAACTCAGGGAGGAACAGAGAAATCAACTCTGAAAAGGATCAATAATGGATCCGCGTGGGGAGGTTCTCCGTCTGGAGCTGTCGGGGTATTACAGATGCGCTCACTGTGTAGATAAATCATGATGTGGTTCCAGATTGATGTTCCCCCTTCATAACACAGAGAGAGAGAAAGACAGGAAGAGAGACAGAGAGAGAGAGAGAGACATAGACAGAGACAGGCAGAGAGAGAAAGAGACAGACAGCGAGAGAGAGAGACACACACAGAGAGAAAGACAGACAGAGAGAGAGAGAGAGAGACAGAGAGAGACAGAGAGAAAGAGCGAGAGAGACAGAGAGAGACACACAGAGAGACAGAAAAAGAGAGAGAGACATAGACAGAGTGGCAGAGAGAGAGCTGGAAAGAGAGAGCCATTGTTCCAGTTTGCTGTGTGCTGTCTTGCTCCATTGACTGTTAGTCTTGTGGCTGAGCACAGCTAGAGCACGCTCAGTAGGGAGCCAGTTCATTATGGCTCAACACTGTCAACACTGTCAAGCTAACATGTAGGCCAGGCCAACAGCAACAGGATGGCTTGCACTGTATGTGAGAGAGAGAGAGAGTAAGGGAGAGAGAGGTGGAGGGAGAGAGAGGGAGATAAAAAAGGAGAGAGGTGGAGGGAGAGAGAGAGGGAGATAAAAAAGGAGAGAGAGGGAGAGTAAGGGAGTGCGAGAGAGGGAGAGAAGGAGAGAGATAGAGGGAGAGATAGAGGGAGTGAGAGAGGGAGAGATAGAGGGAGTGAAAGAGAGAGAGAGAGGGAGAGAAAGAGAAGATGAGAGCAAGAGCGCAGCAAATTGAACTCCAGGACTGTTCATTTTGTTCACACACACCCATTCACATGAGCAGGCACACACACACACACACCGCTGTGGTTTCAGTCGATGCTGTTCGCAAAGTCTCAAAGCTGTGCCCAAATACCACTGTGCCGGTGGTGCCCACCATGCCCACCTCTCTGATCCTGGGGGCCAAACCGGCCCTTTCATGTCTGCCATTTCCTGTCACCTGACCGACACTTCCTGTCTTTCTCTGTCCACAGGACACTGATCTCCTGGACATCGCCTACATCAAGGACGCCCGGACTGGAAAATGCTCCAAAACTCCAAAGGTAAGAGTTCTTTGTCTGATCGTTACCGGATCTTTCCGTCAGCCGGACTGGAATCCGCATCTTAACCGTGTTACCTACGGTATCCACGTAGGTAGACAGTCTATCCGCTGCACCGTCAGCGCGTAGTCAAGGCGACAGCGACGATACGGCGGGTTCGATCGCAGGCTATTTCTGCCCCCCGGCACGGCGACGATACCGACGATCACAACACACCCACTGAATACGCCTTCATGATGTGGGAGTGGGGAGGGGGGCGGGCGGGCGGGGCGGGGGGGGGGGGGGGGGGGGTGGATCCTCTGTGCTGCTTCGGTGTTTGACCCTCCCAGCACAGCCTGGGTAACAGGCTGCTAATGCACGGCAGCGAACCAAAATGACTTAATTGGCAGACAGAATTACCCCCGTGTGTTGCCTGTCAGTCTGTCAGTCTGTCTGTCTGTTTACACCTCGGCTGTGGAGTGCTGAAGGTACTCCTGGCCGATCGTTTATTTGTAATTATAGATTTTTTATTTGGTCATTTAGCAGAAGCTCTTACCCGGAGCGACTTGTAGCAAGTACAAGGACATTCCCTTCCAAGGTTTCTTCCATTTTTTCTCCCTAGTGAGTTTTTCTGGGAGTTTTTCCTTGTCTTCCTTGAGGGTTTAGGTTGGTTGAGGGGCAGTTCTATGGGCATATGTGAAGCCCTCTGTTACATCGCTTGTAAAAAGGGCTATACAAATAAATGTTGATTTGTTGATTCCCCCTCAGAGATTGGAAGTAAGAAAACAGGGTTTTGTGGATCGTGGATTTTGTCTTTGGCTGCTTTATGTGGGCAGACAAACGGATTGCAAACATTCCCCTACCGACAGGCTGGTTAAACGCACGATCGACACCGAGCACAATAGAACTGGTCGGGATTGGCTGGAAATCGAATGTGGTTCGCATTCTGCAGTCGCTACAAGAATCTGTCGGACATATTTGTGGCTGATTTGGAGCCTTTGGAGCAGGGACATTCCTGCTTCTCTCTGGCTGAGCATCATGGCACGGTCCACCACAGATCTTCTGAGCTGTCACGTGCTCCCCTGCTCCCGAGCCCTTCTTCTGGGCGTCTCCACGGGCTGGGAGGGCCTGGGGCCCCTGGGGGGAACCGTCCTGAACGAGGGCCCAGCGGATTAGGATCCTCCACGGGGTCAAGTGGGCTGTATGATAGCCCTCAGAGGACCAGCGTTGGAGAGAGAGAGAGACAGAGAGGGAGATATACAGAGACAGGGAGAGAAGGAGGGAGTGGGAGAGATAGGGAGGGAGGCAGGGAGGGAGAGGGAGAGAAAGAGGGAGAGAAAGAGGGAGGGAGGGAAGGAGAGAGGGAAAGAAAGAGGGAGGGAAAGAGGGAGGGAAAGAGGGAGGGAAAGAGGGAGGCAGAAAGTAAGAATACCGGAATGAAGATTGCAGGAGGGATGTAGAAAGCAGAGGGGCCATCGCAATGCAACTGGACACCAAACGGCTGTGGCTTTTCTCCCAAGCACTCAACCTTTTAAGGAATACTTTCATGAATATATTGACGGCCCTCTGAGCCGGTATTTGTCATTTACTGCAGGAACTGAGGAGAGGAAGTCCTTTTTTGGTTTTACCAATTTGATTCATTATTCCTGGAAGACGTGGTATTTGTGGGGTGGAGGAAATGGATGGTCGTGGATCAGAATTGTGTGGTTACAAAAAGGTTTTAATGAACATCAGTTGGACCAGAGTGTGGGTTCAAAAGGACAGATAGATTTGAAAGAATTAATATGATTGTCTTCACCGAGCAAATAGGCCACTATTCAGAGCTGAGTGGTATTGATTATGTTGTGCTGTGTGTCTCTGTGGTATTGTACTGTACTTACTCACCCTGCAAAATAAACACACACACACACAGACTGGCTTTGGAGCGATGTGTGCTGTTGGACTGTATTATGCGCGTGTGCGTGTGTCCGCGCATGAGTGCGCGCGCGAATACATGCCGTTGCCAAGGTAACAAAGGAAAAAGGAAACTGGAATTAAAATACTCCACGAGCTGACTTTGGCTGCTGTCCCCCCGTCGATCGATGACATCACTCAGGGACATGTCAAACCCTAACCTTGGGCTTCAGTCTGCTGTCTGTAAATTAAAAAATACAATAATAATTTGAGACAATCGGAGAAAAAACACTTGACATTTATTCATTTAGCAGAAGCTCTTATCCAGAGCGACTTACAGCAAGCGCAGGGACATTCCACCCTGAGGCAAGTAGGGTGAAGTGCCTTGCCCGAGGACAAAACGCCATGTTGGCACAGACGGCGCTCGAACCAGGTCCCTTCTGATCTACTAGCCCGACTCCCAGCCACACGTCTCCCAGCAAACAGTTATAATGAGGTCCTGGATTACATTTTATACTCGTTTTTTTTATTCTTCTCCTTTCTATCAGCTGTTTGTAAGAGCTCAGAGAACAAAGGGAATTTTCCTGCTAAAGGAAAGCTCTGGAGGCTGTGAGGAACTGTTCAAATTCTGTTTGGATGTTCCCTGGCGAGTCACTTTGTGTGGGCAGTGTGTCTGCCCCTGTTTGACCCAAATCACATCCAGCCCCCGGCTCCAGCCTCCCGCCTCTCTGGTTATTCGACTGGGATTCATGATTCATGTTCATACACCGACTGCTACAAACACACAAACACACACACAAAGACTCACATGCAGCAGACACTCTCAAACGGGCATTCATCAACACACACACACTGGCATAGAGACGCACACAAACACACAGACACATAGACACACACATGAGCTCCCTCACAGACACACACACAAGCACACACACAGACACGTAGACACACACATAAGCACCCTTACAGACACACACACACAAGCACACACACAGACACACACACACACACACACACACAAGCACACAGACAGACACACAGACACACACACGTGCAACCACAGACACACAAACACACACACACAGACAAACAGACAGACACACAGACACAGACACATGCATATTTCTTCCCTGTGTTTCCAGTTGACGGCTGGTCATTAGCATGTGCCCGCTGGTCCTCGTTCACAGAGATAAGATCAGCCCAGTCCAGGTTCTACTGAACCAGCCTTCCACTGCCTTCCTGTTCCTGAAAGCTTCAGGTGGAACAGCTCGTTTGTCTCTGACGTGACCAGCCTTCCCAATAACAACACGTAATCCGTGTTTTCGTGGCGTTTGTTTGCGCGAAAGGTTGGTGCGTTTGACTGTTGACGGCTGTATTTATTCACCGCTGTTTGTGCAGCAAATTACCTCGTCGAGGACGGTAAAGATTACATCGACCTTGCTCTGAACGCGCCGCCTCAGGTTCGGCCAATCAGCATTCGGGACTCTCCTAGGCTGGTCGACTAGTCTCGAAGGAGATTGGCACGGGTGAGGTTAGGTTGTGTGTGTGTGTGTTTTTGCGAGTGTTTGGGGCCAGCCGCCATTCCGTTCTGCTGTTGCCGTGGTTGCAGGAGGCTGTGTGTGTGTGTGTGTGTGTGTGTATGGAGACAAGGTTGGGGATTAGCATTTGGCATCTAGAGTTCCCGGGCACAAGGCTGGCGTGAGCTTCTCTGACACCTGGGGGCTTACGCACTAAGGCCCCGCTGATGAAACCTGTTCCTGCAGGGGAGAAACCTCATTTTCCTCGAGTCGCAGATATGAAATTCGGTCGTTGACCTTCACCCTGCGCGTCCTGGGAGCGGAGCGGATGCTGTTGCCGGGGTCTGCTCCCCTGGGGGTTAAGGCCTCTGGCCATGGCGCTCCCGTTCGATAGCGTCTTGATTGAATCGGAAAGATTAGCGAAGGGAACGAGCTGTTCTTGTCCTTCGGGAAAATGGCCACCGTACGCTGTTAGCGCTGTCGTTTTATTCCCGTCCGTGCTAACCTCTCGCGGAATCTCAAACTCGACCGCTTCTATCCTTAGAAAAAAAAGAGGAAAAAAACGGTTTGGCTTTGACCGTACGAGCTTGATGACCTTGTCATCGTCCTCACCTTTCCGCCCCCCCAGGGGCTCCGCCTCTCGTCTGGAAACGTTCGTCTTCGGCCCCCCGACGAGCGCGCGGGGGTACCAATCGGCGTCCCAGCAGGGTGCGCAGGTGTCCGCTGGCAAGAATGACACGGCTTGTTCCATTTCCCATAGGAGAACAACCTAAACTGCTCTCTCTCTCTCTGGGAGATCCCAGGTTACCGATCCGCAGCAGCTGCCTGGAGAACTGGGCCTTGTTCTTTCCTTGAACCTTCTCTGAGGGGATTTGTTCCGGCGTATTCCATAAATAATCGCATTCTTTCTTCCTGTCGGTTTAGATTTCCGTAGAAATTTCGGACTTCTCCCGCTTCTAGCGGCGGATACAGTGGAGACGATGAATATTTTCGCTGGGTATGCACACGCGCGGATCTCATGGCTATGCTCAATCATTTCCATTTAGTCATTCAGCAGACGCTCTTATCCAGAGACAAGTACAGGGACATTCCCCCCCTGAGGCAAGTAGGGTGGCCTTACCCGAGGACACAACGTCATGGGGGGTTGAACCCAGGAACCTTCTTATTACTACCCTGACTCCCTAACCTCTCAGCCACCTGACTCCCCTCGTTCGTCATCCTCGCATGCCAACCAGCCGCCTCTCAACGCCCTCTCCCTGCACGTCGGCGGGCTCATGGCATGCTGGGAGGTGGGGGAGTAGGTGTGCTGCGCTGGGGGCGTAGGTGTGCTGCGCTGGGGGCGTAGGTGTGCTGCGCTGGGGGCGTAGGTGTGCTGCGCTGGGGGGGTAGGTGTGCTGTGCTGGGGGCGTAGGTGTGCTGCGCTGGGGGCGTAGGTGTGCTGCGCTGGGGGCGTAGGTGTGCTGGGCTGGGCCTCCTTACCGACACGGTCGGACTGGAGGTGTGGAGGCAGGGACTGCTGACCGTGTGATTGTCGTCAGCCCGTCACTGCAGGTAGAGAGGCTTTGCAGAAGCGCTTGTATGAACGTACGACACGT
>CM059327.1:10707112-10763968 GCA_030340685.1 Protosalanx chinensis
CAGGGCCCCTTAGGCACGCCTCCAACTGCTCCCACAATGCACCAGCGCTAATTAAATCTCACTCTCATGGCTGAGTCAGGGCTAGGCCCCCTCCTCCTTTTCTTTTCACTCATTCCATCTCTCCCCTCCCCTCCCATCCTCTTCCCTCCTCTCCCCTCCTCTCCTCTCCCCTCCCCTCCCCTCCTCCTCCTCTTTTCACTCATTCTATCTCTCCTCTCCCCTCCCCTCCTCTCCCCTTCTCTTTTCACTCATTCTATCTCTCCTCTCCCCTCCCCTCCTCTTCCCTCCTCTCCTCTCCCCCTCCCTTCCTCTTCCTCTTTTCACTCATTCCATCTCTCCTCTCCCCTCCTCTCCCCTCCCTCCCCTCCCTCTCCTCCCTCTTTTCACTAATTCTATCTCTCCCCTCCCTCCTACCTCTTCCCTCCTCTCCCTCCTCTCCCCTCTCTTTTCCTCCCCTTCCCTCCTCTCCCCTCCTCCCCTCCTCTCCCCTCCCCTCTCCTCCTCTTTTCACTATTCTACTCTCCCCTCCCCTCCCCTCTCCCTCCTCTCCCTTCTTCTCTCCCCTCCCCTTCTCTCCTCTTCCTCCCTTCCCCTCCTCTCCCCTCCTCTTTCCTCCCCTCCCCTCTCCCCTCCTCTCCCCTCCCCTCCCCTCCTCCCCTCCTCCTCTCCCCTCCTCTCCTCTCCTCTCCTCTCCCCTCCCCTCTCCCCCTCCCCTCTTCTCCTCTCCCCTCCTCTCATTCTGACTGCAGCAAACGTCAGGTGAAGCCTGATCTCTGAATGATTTTCTTCGTAGCAGCTTAAATGTCTTGACGAGCCGATATCAAATCAAATCAAATCAACATTTATTTGTATAGCCCTTTTTACAAGCAATGTCACAGAGGGCTTCACATATGCCCATAGAACTGCCCCTCAACCAACCTCACATATGCCCATAGAACTGCCCCTCAACCAACCTAATAACCGATAGAGCCCCGCCTCAGGAAGCAGGTCAACGGAGAGGATGAGCCTTCTCATTGGCTACGAGATGCCATGCCCAATTTATATCAGAGGGATCGCGTTTATCAAACGAGATCGATGAAACATGCAACGGCGTCCCGCGGCGCTCCGTGGCTGGCCTCTCATCCTCCGAGTACAGCCTCTCACGAGGGCACTTTGCAGACGTGTGTTTTGGTAAATTGAAGTGAATTTTCATGTCTTGATTGATGGCGCCGGGTGCCATTTTTGCATATCTAAGTGCAGGGTGATTGATCGCCGTTTAAATCAGCACTTTTCCTCCTATCGATCCGGGCTGGGGGGGGGGGGGGGGGGAAGAAACACTGTAGCACCCCTCCCTCGCTCTTCCACTCTTTCTATCCCCTGTCCCCCCCCCCCTCTCTCTTTTACCGTTTCTTCATATTTCTACCACGTTAAAGCAGAATGGCCATATTCGTTAATAGGACATAGTCTATGCCGCCATAATATATTGATCATCATCTTTCCTCATGGTACCCCATTGAAATTCCTCACCTTTAAATCGGACAGGCCGACAGACAGGCAGGCAAGCAGACAGGCAGACAGATAAGCAGGCAGGCAGACAGGCAGAACACAGAGGACAGAAACGGCCTCTGAAAAAGCTCACCGTCAAAAGAACGGGGCGCCTCTGAGGCTGCGCCATTTGATTGGACGGGGGTGGGGGGGGTGGGGGGGGGAGGGGGGGCCAGGGACGTTTTATCAGTGTGACACAGGACACAATGCTCTTTGTCTGATTGGGTGAATTAGCAGGAGCTCATTTGCCTGGCCCGGTGAAATCCTGCGCTGGGTTCGTTTTGTTGTGTTAATTAGGCTGCAGGAAGCTCTCCGTGCCCAGATAGGGGGCACAGGGTTAGAGAACAAGGTTGTTATTATGCCTCTCTGGTGCCTCCCTGGCAGAGGACGCCATGCCAACCCGTGATTTGCAATCCGCCTTGACACGATGGTCGTGCCGGCATGGATACCATGTCTGTCGACTGGGTTAACCCACCAAACTAAAGCTTGTAGGACTAGTGTTGAAGAAACTGGATTTCCTGTGTACTTATATTAATCACTACTGAACACACCTTCTCTGAAGACTGTTGTAACGTCGTTACCGCCTGACTGTCACTATCTATGTTTACATTCTTGTGCCCTATAAAAGAAGGTCCTCTCGACTTCTTCCGGGAGAGAGACATGATTGAGACCTGAGCCTTGTACTGTCTTCATTTTGTTGACAGAGGTCTGGTAATTTCTCTCCCAATCTGCAGGCTTAAATACTTATTGGTAACACTTTATAATAACTATCCCTTATAACTAGTTCATAGTTCATTAGTAAACTGTTGATCAATGAGTTGTTAATGACTTGTTAAGTAAGGCACAGTTATACATCCTTAAAAAACTGTTATTTAACAAGTCATTTATAACTAGTTAACTGACAGTTTATTAATGGTCTATTAATTATAGGCATCATTATAAATCCTTAACAAACTGTTAACAAACACTTAACAAGTCATTAATAACTCATTAAGTTGTGTGTGTGTGTGTGTGTCAGGACGCCAAGCTGCGGGAGACGCTGGAGGTGAGCACCAAGGTGGGGAAGCTGGAGAACGCCATGGTGACGGTGGTGAGTGGACCGGACATGGTCAACATCACCTACCTCAACTTCATGGCCTTCCAGGAGGACATCGCCAAGGTAACCATCGCCGCGGTGACGCTATAACGCTACGGCGTCGCAACTGTGACACTGCAGTGACCCCCCCCCCCCCCACTGTGCCTCAAACGACGCCTCTGTAACACTGATTATGCTGTCTGAGAAGGGCAGCTGAAGAAGTCTGAGAAGGACACAGCTATTTCCATTTAGCCAATCCGATCCGATCCAACTTTATTTCTATTGCACTTTAAAACGACACGGTTGACCACAGTGCAGTACATAGCAATATTAAAAACGCAATAAATAGACACACAGTATACACAGTAAAAGACAACCCAACAATTGGTAAAAACTCAACAAATAGAGACACACTGTACACGGTAAAAGTCAACACGTCACTGAAAAGGTAAAAAGATAAGTCTTTAGAGCCGACTTAAAGACGGATATGGACTCTGCCTGTCTCTCAGCAGATGCTCTTATCCAGAGTGATTTACAGCAGTTTACAGGGACATTTTCTCTGAGGGCAAGTAGGGTGAAGTGGAATCGAACCGGCAACATTTCCGATTTACCGCTTAGCCACCTGACTCCCGTTCGGCTCAGTTCTAGGAATGACTTCATGTGGACTAACCGTTCCAGAACGCGTCAGTCTAGTGGGGATAATTACGAGGTCTGGTGTGTGGGAGGTGAGACGTCACCTCCTGTAAAACCTCGCAACTGTGTTGTTCCCTGTTAGTGTGTGTGTGTGTGTGTTTGATGGTGCGTGCGTGTGTGTGTGTCTTTTACCAGGAGTGGGCGGAAGAGCTGTTCAGCCTGTCGTCTAACCTGCTGGCTCAGAACATGTCGAGAGAGTCCTGCCTGGAGAAAGTGTAAGTCTATGAATGTACCGTTCACTCACACACACACACACACACGTGTACACACAGCGCGCGCGCATACAACCGACGAGACATCCGAGACGGCGTCGCACTCAAAGGCTATCTTTAGAAACGCGGGTTCGCGACGCCCGCCAGCCTCCTGCAACGTGAGAACCGTGAGAGCCGATTGGCTTTGCGGACGCGCTACGAGGAAGAGCAGGATGAACGCACCCAAACCCGGGGCGTTCGGAGGCTTCGCCGAGCCTCCTTCGCTGCCCCCCTCACCAGCTGACAGAGATGGACAGCGGCGCACGCACACACACACACGCACACACGGAACAGTGTGGTTTACACTCTGCAGTCCCTCTGGGTAGTCCTGGGGCTGCAGAATGGCTGGGTCCCTTTGCGAGTCTTCACATTGTTACATTCCCAGGGAGTGGGTAGAGCGAGAGCGAGGGAGGGGAGAGGGAGAGTGTGTGTGTGTGTGTCTGTGTGTGTGTGTGTGTGTGTGGTGTGGGAGCACATTCCCTTCTCAGTAACCGCAGACCTGTGACTCTGCGTCTATAGATAGATGTAATCATTGACTGCCGGCCGTGTTGTGATTGCCTTCTCCAAATGTTAATGGGAGATTCTGCCACAACTCCATCGGTTCTGGACCATTACATAACTCTCAGCCATCCATCCTCTCTCCGTCTCTCTCTTATTCCTTCTCTCTCCCTCTCTGCCCTTCTCTTATTCCTTCTCTCTCGCTTCTTTTCTCCCTCTGAACCGCCTCCAACAGAAGGCAGCGTGAAAAGCCAGCTGAAACTCCATGTCCTCCACATTAGCGGTGCGTCTGTTCTCCACATCTCCCCCCCCCCGTCATTGAGATGTTTATCAACCCCTAACCTGGAGGCCTTGGCTCCCAGATAACTCACTTTCAGCCTGCTAAGTGGAGTGGTCCCTGCCCCTCCCCCCCCCCCCCTCCTCCCCCCCCCCCCCCCCCGCCGCTGGGGGAACAGAACCCAGACTGTCCGAGCTGCTTCGAGGCTGGGAGAGACACAGATGTCCCCCGTCCCCCCCGGCATCCAGAGTTTCACGGGTTTCAGGGTTACAGGGCCTCCAGGGGGGCTGGGAGGGGGGCCTGGTAGGCCAAAGAGCTAAAGACAAACCTGAAGCGAGTTTACTTACCACAGTCGACGGAAGAAAGCTTTCTAAACAGATGCCTGACAGGGAACACTTGGGAACAAATGTTTCTATTAGGAACCCGTCGGAAGAGTCGAAGTGAAGGCGGACTGGATTTGGTTTAGTATTAACCAGCCGTGTCAGGTTCAGGGGGAGGGGTGGGGGGAGGGGAGGGGTGGAGGGGTGAGCCGGTCAGGACTGGCGTGAGAGTGGCCAGGGAGAGAAGGGAAGCCAAGAGGGGGGACTTCATACCAACTGCCTCTCGCCGGTAAACCTTAGTGACTTCTCGCAAATCATTGGCAGCGACGGGAGCGTGAGAGAGGGAGAGACATTCCCTCCTCCCCCCCATCCCCCCCACCCCCCCACCCCCCCACCCCCCCTCTCCGTCCGATCTGCATCTTCCCAGCGCAGTTTCTCCTCGTTTTCCGTCCAGGGCAGGACGTGAGCTAAGACAGAGAAATGTTCTGTAAGGGGGCCCCAATTACCTATCGGAGGCATGACTTTGCTGTAGGCGGGGGGCTGGGGGGGGAGGGGAAGGGGGGGGGGGGGGGGGGGGGAGGTGCCTCCTCTTCCAAGGTCGACTGTGGAACCCCGTTCCATTGTTAGCGAGCTGTCTGTGGTGTCTGCAGGGCTCTGTGTGTGTGCTTAGCTGTAGATGTGTGTGAGAGTTGCGGTCTGTCTGCCTTTTACAGCTTCAATGCAAATAATCATTAGGACTGGAAACAGCGTCTGGGCGGTGCAGCGCCTGTGATGTCAACGCAGTGCAGTGCCTGTGATGTCAACGCAGTGCAGTGCCTGTGATGTCAACGCAGTGCAGTGTCTGTGATGTAAACGCAGTGCAGCGCCTGCAATGGAAACACAGTGCCTGTAATGTAAACACAGTGCTTGTAATGTAAACACAGTGCCTGTAATGTAAACACAGTGCAGGGCCTGTAATGTAAACGCAGTGCGGTGCCTGTAATGTAAATGCAGTGCAGTGCCTGTAATGGAAACGCAGTGCCTGTAATGGAAACACAGTGCAGTGCCTGTAATGGAAACAAAGAGAAGCATGTGTTCCATCTGCAGATAGAATCTTTGTTGCACACACACGTCATAAGTATGTGTGTTATATTTATGATATTTATGCGTCAGTTGTACAGGGTGCACTCACACACACTTTAGCGCTAGCACGCGCTCTCACACACACACACACACACTCCAAGTGGAAGAGGTCTGATGTGACTGTGTGTGTTCCTGTCCCACAGGTACGCTCGGCTCAAACTGCAGCTAAACCCAGAGGGACGCATCCCTGTCAAGAAGTAAGTCTGGCTGACTCACCCCTCCACCCCCCCACCCCTCCATCCCTCTCTCTCCTCCCACTGCTTTCTCCCTTTCCTCTCCTCCCTCTCTCTCTCCCCTCCACCAATCTTGGCTCCTCTCTCCTCTCCTGCTCTCTCCTCCCTCCCCTCTCCTCTTCTCCCTTGTCTCTCATCACTCTAGTCTCCTCGGCTCTCCTCTCTCCTCTTTCTGCTCTCCTCCCTCCCTCTCTCCTCTCTCCCCTGTCCTCCATCACTCTAGTCTCCTCCTCCGGTCTCCTCTCTCCTCTTGCCTCCCCTCCTCCCTCTTCTCTTCCTCTCTCCTCTTTTGCTCTCTCCTCCTCTCTCTCTCCTCACCATCTTGGCTCCCTCTCCTCTCTCCCTCTCCTCTCTCCTCCCTCCTCTCCTCTCTCCCTGTCTCTCATCACTCTAGTCTCCTCGGCTCTCCTCTCCTCTCTCCTCTCCTGCTCTCTCCTCCCTCCCCTCTCCTCTCTCCCCTGTCTCTCATCACTCTAGTCTCCTCGGCTCTCCTCTCCTCTCTCCTCTCCTGCTCTCTCCTCCCTCCCCTCTCCCCTCTCCCCTGTCTCTCATCACTCTAGTCTCCTCGGCTCTCCTCTCCTCTCTCCTCTCCTGCTCTCTCTTCCCTGCCTGCCTTCCCTGCCATCTATCGTCCCATAAATCTTCCCATCAGTCATCACTCCCGCCTGCTCGAACGTCTTTCTCCTTCAACCCCCTCCCCTTTCTTTCTGTCCTCTCCCCTCCCTCCCTCCATCTATCATCTCTCATCTCTGTCTGCCGAGTCTGTCTGTATGTGTGTGTGTGTGTGTGTGCGTGCGGTCTGATCTGAAGTGGGCAGCAGGGAAATCTGACCACAATCACCCAGAGAGAGACGGCAATTATCCAGGAGGGCTCTTCAGCGGGCCATACCCATCTCTTCCTGAACCTCCTCCATCAAGCCTCGAAGACTGCATGTGCGTCTGTGTGTGTTTGGTTGAAATAGGTGTGTGTGCGCGTGGGTCTTTGTCGCCTCTGCGAGCCTCCTTCCTCCCGCCGTTCAAAGCTCCGGTAACGAAGCCCTATCGCATCTGACTCACACGAGTCTACAGAGAGACTGTAGACAGCTCTGCTAGATTCGGTACTTAACCCTGAGGTCCCTTGCTGGCCGCTGGTGCTAGCGCTGGGGTCAGCGGTGGACAGGCTGGACCAGGAGAGTCACACCGGGAGCCAGAGGAGGTGTGAGGGGGGTCGGAGCCTGAGAGGACTGACCTCCATTAACGGCTGGCACGGGCGTCGCTAACCGCCGCGCGTGTGTCTCTCTGCAGCATCTTCCGGATGTTCTCGGCCGACAGGAAGGCCGTGGAGACCGCTCTGAGCACTGCAGCCTCCCCTTGCTGCAGGGTGAGACGTTCTCTTTTGACCGTCCCCGCTCTCTCTCACCGCTCTTTCTCTCTCACTTCTCTCTCCCTCTCTCTCACTCTCTCATTCTCTCCCTCTCTCACCCTCTCTCATTCTCTCTCTCACGCTCTCTCTCTTTCTCTCGCCTCCTCTCTCAACTCTCTCCCACCCTCTCTTTCTCTCGCTCACTCTCACCCTCTCCCTTTCTCTCTCTCTCATTCTCTCTCTCACACTCTCTCTTTCTCTCGCTCACTCTCACCCTCTCTCTATCTCACCCTCTCCCTTTCTCTCTCTCTCATTCTCTCTCTCTCACCCTCTCTCATTCTCTCTCTCACACTCTCTCTCTTTCTCTCGCCTTCTCTCTCCCACCCTCTCTTTCTCTCGCTCACCCTCTCTCTATCTCACCCTCTCTCATTCTCTCTATCTCACCCTCTCTCTTTCCCTCTCGCTCTCTCTCTTTCTCTCGCCTCCTCTCTCTGAATTTCCTCTCAGTGTTTTCATCCATGCTGTTCATCCAAATGAGCTTTGGGGGTCCTAGCACGGCTGACAGCCGCCAGCACTCTCCCAGATGCCGCCGGAGAGACGTCCTCCCCTCCTCCACGGAGCTCTAATGGGCCCCTCGTCACACGAAACGAGCCCCCTCTGGAAAGCAATAACAAGCAATTAGTACTCTCTGAGGGGGAAGAAATCTTTCCTAATGTCATCTTGAACACAAGAAGGGAGCGCCACGCGCACACGAGCGTCAGGCGTCCAGGTTCTTACGTTGACACGAGCGGAAGCTTCCAGAAACGGCAGCATCCTAGACGCGGCAGACGCACGAAAACACGCAGACACGCGAACAGTCATCGCCTTAATCAGATGGCGCTTCATTAGCGCGATGTGAGAATGAGCGAGAAGGGAGGATGAGAGGGAAAGGGGAGGGCAGAGGAAGCTAGGGCAGAGGAAGGGAGAGACAAAACGAGGAGTTAGGGATGAAAGGAAGAGCCGGAGGAAGGTAGACTGGGGAGACGGGAGAAAAGGAGAGAGGATGAGAGAGACAGATGCGTTGCTTTCCCCAAGGTCTACAGGGGCCTTGTTGTTGTCAGTTGCAAATCGCAATTAATTACAGCTAAATGTTAGCACTGTTAATCCCAGACACACACACACACACACAGACACACTGGCAACAAGGTCTCAGGCGGACTCATTAAGTCTCGACTGGAATCCGCACCTTCGTCTCGACATCATCCTCATCTCTCTCCGAGCCTCATCTCTTCCCTTCCGAACAGATGGGGGTTCTGCTCTGTTTATGCCTGCCAGTGGCTCTGGGTTCTGCTTCAGGCAGTGTGAGGTAGAGCAATCAGGTCCCCGATCCTGGTTCTCAGGGCCTCACTGCCCTGCATGTTTCAGACGGTTCCCAACTCCGACACGCCCTGATTCAAACGGATGGGTCGTTATCGAGCTCCGAAGAGTCCGGATAAACGAACATGCGAATCAGGTGTTTGGGAAATGGGGAAAACATTGAAAACATGCACCAGGGTTGGGGACCAACGAGGTAGAGCGCAGGCAGCCACGTCTAGGGGAGAACTAGAAGCCTAACCCAGTATCTTGTGTGTCAGTAAGTAGCCTGCGTTTGTGTGTGTGTGTGTGTGTTCTCCAGAACGACTCCTTCCCCCAGGAGGACTTCACTCCAGAGGTATACAAGGTGTTCCTCAGCAGCATCTGCCCGAGACCTGACCTGGACCACATCTTCTCGGAAGTGTAAGAAACAACTCTCTCTCTCTCTCTCTCTTTCTCTCTCTCTCTCTGTCTTTCTACGTCCATCTCGGTTTCTCCCTCTCAGCCTCTCAGTCTCTCTCAGCCTCTCTCTGTCTTCCTCTGTCTCTGATTTTCCATGTCTATCTCAGTCTCTCGCTGTCTCTCTCTGTCTCTCTGTCTGTTTCTGTCTCTCTCCGTCTCTCTCTGTCTTTCTCTCTCTGCCTCTCCGTCTCTCTCTTGCCGAAACCTCTCATCTCCCATGAGCTAGTCCGCGAGGGTAGTCTCCATCCGCAGCATCGGTGCTTACAGAATCCTAGTTGAACACATTGTCGGCGCGAGTAGGTGCAGGTTTGAAGAAAGGCTGACTTCCCTGAACGAGGCCGTCTGCCAGCAGAACCTTCTCAACCGAAATGAAAGTCATAAATCCTTGTTTTAATCACGCTAAAGCGATAGGCAGCGCTGAAAATGAAGATGAATGCGATATGTTCCTGGGGAGACACAGACATGAGGGAGGCTTTTTAATCAAATCTCCTCATTTACTTAACACGGCATTTGATCCCCTGTTCTCACCCTTCCTCTCCTCCCCGCCCCTGAATATTCCTCCTCCATCCATCCCTCCCTTCCCTCTCTCCGTATGTGCTTTTATCTGCTATCTCCTCCTCCCCCTACCTTGTCTACCCTTCTTCTCCTTTCACGAAACCCATCGTCCTGCTTTCAACCGCCTTCCTCCGCTCCCCTCCCCCCCCTCCTCCCTCCTCCTTCCCCTCCCAGGGGGGCGAAGAGTCGCCCCTACCTCACGGTGGAGCAGATGACAGACTTCATCAACAACAAGCAGCGGGACCCCCGCCTCAACGAGATCCTGTACCCCCCGCTCAAAGCCGAGCAGGTGCAGATCCTGGTGGACAAGTACGAGCCCAACGTGTCGCTCGCTCAGAAAGGTCCGTGGGCCGTCAGCACGCACACATACACACACACACCTTCAGACAGTCTCTCACAGGCCCTGGGCCTGCACCTCAGTCTGTCCTCGTTGAATTCAATTCTGTGTAAAAGCTCGAATTGGGATTCCTGCAGCAGGATTTCCGGAACGATCGGCATATTGATTGCGCGCGTGAACAAGAGGTGAATTGTGTCGAGCGTGTTCTCGAGAGCCGCTGTTTTCAGATTCAAGATTCAAGCCCTCAGTCCCCCCTCCCCCCCCCCCCCCCACCAGGAGGGTGCTGAGTTTTTGGCAGGGGTATTGCCATAGAAACGAGCTGAGCCACATAGTGTCCAGGGACAGAATAAGAGAGGAGTCGTAGCGGGGAGCTAGGGAACGGAATGTTAGCTGTCTGCACACTGCTCACACACACTGCTCACACACACTGCTCACACACTGCTCACACACACTGCTCACACACACTGCTCACACACACTGCTCACACACACTGCTCACACACACACACCTCCACACAGGCATACAGTCACTCACACACACACACACACAGAAACACAAGTTGCTCTGTGAGGCAGGGGAAGCTGTGTGCCTCTCAGTACAGTGTGTATGTGTGGGTGGGTGTGTGTGTGTGTGTGCGCGTGTGTGTATGTGTGTGTGTGGGTGTGGGTGTGTGGTTGTGTGTGTGTGTTTGTGTCCCAGGAGTGGAACAGCATCTGGAGAGCTGAGTGCTCAACACACACTAAGGCATGACTGTCAGCCAACCTGTCCTGCTGCTCTGACACGGAACTGTCACACACAAACGTGCACTGGCTCTGTGACACACAACCTCACACACATGAAAACACAAACACAGTCAAACGCACGCATGTGTACACACGCGCTAGTGTGTTACCCCTTCCTGATTTTCCCTCTCTCTCCTCCCTGTGGCTGTTCCTCTCAGTAATCATCTCCATAGCTACAGTTCCTCTCAGTATGTCCTGGTTCTAGGTCCACCTGCACCTTAACTTAGCACACAGTTTACTTTCGTATCTCGTTCCAAGTATTTATATAAGTTTCAAATCATTTCGCTTCCTACGCGAGGCTTCTCTGCTCTTCTTCAACATTAAGAGCTCTGAGATCAGTTTTATCCTGGAAAACGTTCCTCTATGCCAACATATTTGAAGTAGGCTGTGATTCCATGTTCTGTGGTGTTTCAAACAGTGTGTTTGTCCCTGGGGGTTTATTTGACTGTGTTTCTGTTAGTGTTTTAAGTAACAGTCTTAGGTGCTGGGAATCCATCTTGTTTCTCTAAAACTGGTGAGAGGTGTGTGTATGTGGGGGCCTCTGTGAGGTGTGTGTGGATCTCTCTAAAACTGGTGAGAGGTGTGTGTATGTGGGGGCCTCTGTGAGGTGTGTGTGGATCTGTGAGGTGTGTGTGTGATCTGTGAGGTGTGTGTGGCTCTGTGAGGTGTGTGTGTGTGTGGATATGTGAGGTGTGTGTGGCTCTGTGAGGTGTGTGTGGATCTGTGAGGTGTGTGTGGATCTGTGAGGTGTGTGTAACTCTGTGAGGTGTGTGTGGCTCTGTGAGGTGTGTGTGTGGATCTGTGAGTTGTGTGTGTGTGGGTCTGTGAAGTGTATGTAGTTCTGTGAGGTGTTTGTGGGTCTGTGATGTGTTTATGTGTGTGTGTACTTCAACTTGTGGATCTGTGTGGTGTGTGTGTGTGTGTGTGTGAATCTGTGCAGTGTGTGTAGCTCTGTGAGGTGTGTGTGGATCGGTGATGTGTGTGTGTGTGGCTCTGCGAGGTGCATGTGTAGCTTGGTGAGGTGTGTGTGTGTGGATTTGTGAGGTGTGTGGGTCTGTGATGTGTGTGTGTGTGGCTCTGTGCGATACCGTAGCGGAGGCAGTTTCTGGGCTCCTGTATGTCCCTGTGTCAGTGTACCATCCTTGAAGAACACCTCCCTCTGTTCCAGCACCAGATCTCCCAGCATGCAGTATTTATCCACCCTGAGGAAGTAGGCCATCTGCTCGGCTGAGAGCCCCAGATTCAGACACACACACAAGGACATGTATGCCAACATGTCTGTCACACGCACACACACACATGCTCTATTTCTCGCAGAGAAACATCGATTACACACACACACACACATGCATGCATGCTCTATTGAAGCTCGCAGAGAAACATCGATTACACACACACACACACACACACACACACTGTGGTCCCAGATTGTGGAGCAGGGTGGAAAAGGCCCAGAGATGGTGCTTCAGGTCTGCCCCAACAGTGTCCTGTATTATTCAGGAAGAGGAGTGGGGAAAACATATGGTCTCCCTCCCTCTCCTCCTTCTCCATCTCTCTTTCTGTCTTTCGGGTCTTTTGCTTTTCTCTGTCTCTCTGTCGCCCTCTGTGTCTGTCCATTTCTCTCTGTCTCTGTCATTTGTCTCTGTGTATCGCTCTCTGTCTCTCTCTCTGTCTCTCCTTCTCTCTCTCTCACCTCCTGCTCTCCTTCACTTTTTGTTCAACGGGGATCTTACAGGAAGGTGTTGTCACCTTCAGAGGGCCTACAGAAGAACTGTCCCTGTGAGCCACGACAGATAGCGATGTCACTTCTGAAGACACTAATGAGGCACGTCTGTCCACAGACCTCCCCCAGACCTCTCCAGAGGGGTCTTCATCACCAGACTCCGATAAGACCGGTTATGACGCAGCAGGAGGTCTTTACAGACCCCCTTTCCCCCCCCACACACCCTCGCATGAACAGGCCCAGCCTCACGTCCCCTGGCCTCCAGCCTCCAGCTCCAGGCAGGCCTGTAGGAAGAGCAACATCGTGCTGACCTGTGGGTGTGTCTCCTCTCCCCTCCCTCCCTCCCTCCCTCCCTCCCTCCCTCCCTCCCTCCTCCTCCCCCTCGCCGGGCTCAGCAGGGAGCCCAGCCTGCTCCTCCTAATGTCACAGCGAGGAGCGCCGCTAATTACCGCTGGAACTCAGCGGAGGGCAGGGCTGCCTTAATTAGCATAAACTGGCCGGAGGGAGCCCGGCGCATGCTAGCGGGGCGCTAGCGGCGGTTAGCGTATCAGCATGTGTGTGGACGGGGTGGTGTGTTTTGAGGATGGGGGTGTGTGTGTGTGGCCGTGTGCATGTGTGTGTGTCTGGCTACCTAACAGGCAGTAGTAATGTCAAAAAGTAACGTCAAAAAGAGGCTAATTGGCCGTGTTTATTTTCTTGGCTTCCCTGCTAGAGATCATTGCTCAAAGGACATATTGATTTAGTGCCGAGGTGTGTCTGCATTCATGTGAATGTGTGTGTGTGTGTGTGTGTGTGTGAGCAAGCGTCATTATGTTAAATCTTCAACCGCGGACATGTAGTCGCTGTTGTCTCTGAACGCAGCATGTTTGTCGCAACAGAAAAAGACGTATAGACGTCCAAGGTCACTCAATCAATCATTTACAGTCAGGTCCATAAATATTTGGAAATTTTTTATCATTTTGGCTCTGTATACCACCACAATGGATTTGAAATGAAACAATCAATCACAAGATGTGCTTTAAGTGCAGACTTTCAGCTTTAATTTCAGGGTATTTATATCCAAATCAGGTGAACGGTGTAGGAATTACAACACATTTTATATGTGCCCCCCCCCCCCAAGGGACCAAAAAGAATTGCCAAACTAACATAATCATCAATCTAATTGTCACTTTTAATACCTGGTTGCAAATCCTTTGCAGTCAATGACAGCCTGAAGTCTGGAACCCATAGACATCACCAGCCGTGGGTATCATCCCTGGTGATGCTCTGCCAGGCCTCTACTGCAACTGTCTTCAGTTCCTGCTTGTTCTTGGGGCATTTTCCCTTCAGTTTTGTCTTTAGCAAGTGAAATGCATGCTCAATTGGATTTAGGTCAGGTGATTGACTTGGCCATTGCAGAACATTCCACTTCTTTGCCTTAAGAAACTCTTTGGTTGCTTTCGCAGTATGCTTCAGGTCATTGTCCATCTGCACTGTGAAGCGCCGTCCTATGAGTTTTGAAGCATTTGGCTGAATCTGAGCAGATAATATTGCCCGAAACACTTCAGAATTCATCCTACTGCTTTTGTCAGCAGTCACATCATCGATAAATACAAGGGAACCAGTTCCATTGGCAGCCATACATGCCCACACCATAACACTACCTCCACCATGCTTCACTGACGAGGTGGTATGCTTTGGATCATGAGCAGTTCCTTCCCTTCTCCATACTTTTGTCTTCCCATCCTTCTGGTACAAGTTGATCTTGGTCTCATCTGTCCATAGGATGTTGTTCCAGAACTGCTCTTTTAGATGTTTTTTGGCAAACTCTAATCTGGTCTTCCTGTTTTGAGACTCAACAATGGTTTACATCTTGTGGTGAACCCTCTGTATTTACTCTGGTGAAGTCTTCTCTTAATTGTTGACTTTGACACAGATACGCCTACCTCCTGGAGAGTGTTCTTGATCTGGCCAACTGTTGTGTAGGGGTTCTTCTTCACCAGGGAAATAATTATTCTGTCATCCACCACAGTTGTTTTCCGTGGTCTTCCGGGTCTTTTGGAGTTACTGATCCCACCAGCGCGTTCTTTCTTTTTAAGAATGAGCAGCCAATTGTCCAATTACTTTTGGTCCCTTAAATAGGGGGGCGGCACATATAAAATGTGTTGTAATTCCTACACCGTTCACCAGATTTTGATGTAAATACCCTGAAATTAAAGCTGAAAGTCTGCACTTAAAGCACATCTTGATTGTTTTATTTCAAATCCATCGTGGTGTTATACAGAGCCAAAATGATGAAAATGGTGTCACTGTCCAAATATTTATGGACCTCTCTGTATTAAAGGCCACACAACAGAGAATTTGCTTTCGGTACAGCAGTTAAGCTCACATCTCTCATGCGTCAAGTTCCATCAACAGCAACAGAAAAAAAAACAACAACAACAGAAGCACACATTTATACAGGTTACATCAAGACACTGATTCATTTAAGATAGAATACACAGCACGACTGCCTGTTGTACCGAACCGGTACTATGTTGTGTATTTAAAGTATCCGTCTCCTGTGTTATACATTCCTAGTACTACGACTGGACTAGTACACAGTACTATGTCCTCTGTGTACACCAGCTCATAACCTGTGTGGTACTGTGTGTGTGTGTGTCAGTAATCCTGTCCAACGAGCTGTGTGTGATGCGCTGGGCTGCAGGTCAGATCTCAGTGGAGGGCTTCGCCAGGTATCTGAGCGGAGAGGAGAATTCCATCATCCCCCCGGAGAAGTTGGACCAGAGCGAAGATATGACCCTGCCTCTGTCTCAGTACTTCGTCAACTCCTCGCACAACACCTACCTCACGGGTGAGCGCACGCGCACACACTCACACACACACACTCACACACACACACACACAAGCCCTCTCTCTCTCGCTCGCTCTCCCGCTCGTTCTGAGAGACACACATAGAAACTCTCCAACACCCGGCCACTCGCACAAACATTTACTTTACGTTTAGTCATTCAGCAGACGCTCTTATCCAGAGCGACTTACAGCAAGTACAGGGACATTCCCCCCTGAGGAAAGTAGGGTGAAGTGCCTTGCCCAAGGACACAACGTCATGTTGAACCTTCTGATTACTATGAACACACACACGTCGACACGTGCATACACACACGCACACCCTCATGCACTCGCATGCGCGCGCAAGCATTTAATCGAATGTATCAAAGCCTATCAAATTCATTTTCCTTTGTTACATCTCAGGAGGGCAGCCAATCAGCCTCCTCTTTGACAACACTCTTCATTTTTATTCATGAGTCAAATATTTCCTTAGTCTGGTATTCACACTGAATGACTCCTGGCACAAGAATAGATGCCCAACTACAGAGAACATTTTCTCTTCACTGCTCGTTAGTATTCATCTATTCAAATCTATTCATGGTGGCGGGGGGAGGGAATCAAATCTTTCAAGTGAATCAAATGTCTTCCTGGAGGAAGGAAAATCGAATTTCTGTAATGGGCTGTTGTCAAAGCCGCAACATGGAAGAAATGAGGAAACTCCTACAGAGACTCTCCAGTTACCAGGGCCATCGCACACGCACACACACACACACACACACACACACACACACACACACACCGTCCAGCCTCCCCCCCCCCCCCACACACACACACACACACACACACACACACAGCTCCAGAGATGGGCAGCATCCGGTACCAGCGTTTCTTCCGCGAGCCCAACACCGGCCGTTGCTCCGCCGTTTCGCCGACGAATCCCCTCATTCGTCCCCCGCCAATCCACCTGCGGACGCACCTCCGATCGGAGCGCTCTCCTCGTGGAGTGCGGGCGGGGGGGGGGGGGGGGGGGGGGGGGGGGGGAGCTGGGGGCGGGGTCAGCCATCTAAAGCGAGCGCGGCGCTAATGGAAGCTGATGTGCGGGGTGAGCCTCTCTCCGGTCCCGAGGGGTGGTGCGGAAGGAGGGGGGGGAGGGCGGAGGGGGGGAGGGTGGAGGGGGTGGAGGGGGGGAGGGGGGAGGGCAGCAGCTCCGGCTCTTCACGGCTTCCTGAAGAGGGCGCCGGGCCCGTCCCTCTCCTTCCCCCCCGGCCCCCTGCGAGGGTGCGGAGCGGCGGCGGCGGCACAGCCACGCTGGGAGAGGCTAATTGCTTTGTTAACGGCGTGTGAGAGATGAGCTGCGCCACACTCACATCCCTCGTCAGAGCACTTCAGCTGCTAATGTGGATAATGAGCATTAGGGCGGGGGGGGGGGGAGGGGGGGAGGGGTGGGGGGAGAGATCAGCTTACCCACTATATTTCCTATAATGATGATTAGACACAGATTGGAGCCTTCCATGAGAGCTGTGTCTGGTATGGATGTGTGTGTGTGTGTGTACTGATGTGTTTTGTGTGTTTGTGTATTGCGTGTGTGTGTCTTTTTGTTGTGTGTGTGTGCGTGTGTGGCTGTGTGTGTGTCTTTTTGTTGTGTGTGTCTGCGTCTTGTGTCTGTGTGTCTGTGTTTGCATGTGTCTTTGTTGTGTGTATCTTTGTGGTGTGTGTGTGTGTGTGCGTGCGTGCAGCTGGCCAGCTGGCAGGTAACTCCTCGGTGGAGATGTACAGACAGGTCCTCCTGTCAGGCTGCCGCTGTGTGGAGCTGGACTGCTGGAAGGGACGCACCACAGAAGAAGAACCCGTCATCACTCACGGCTACACCATGACCACTGAGATCTCCTTCAAGGTGAGGGGTCCAGAGATGGGGGGGGGGGGGGGGGGCTCCTCCAGGACCCACACTCAGCTGTGGAGGGAGAAAACTCAACACTGTTCCCCTACTAGCAGCCCCAATGAGCTCTACTACCGCATACTACTACTATCACTACTATGATAACTAATAATAGTGTATTCATTGAGAAGATACTCAGAGTTGAGGTGGGAATGGCTCTCCTAGATCTAATGGCTGGTCCTCTTTCCTGGGTTGTTCCCCGTCAGATTCCCAGTATGGTTGTAATCCACCCAGTACAGTGCAGGTACATGTAGAGGTTTACGGTAGGATAGATAAAGGCAGAGGGAGACAAACGACGAGAAGATAGTTTGACGTAGAAGCAGAGAAAAAAAAACTGGGAAAGATTGATGGTGACGAATGGAAATGGAATACAAAAAAATTGAGTCTGAGGGAGAGAGAGTGAGGCAGGGATGGATGGAAAACAGTCAGAGGGAGGGAGGGAGGGTGGGAGAGAGGGAGAGGGCAATGGTCCTAAACGGCTTTAAGTGGATATACACTAGGTCATTAGTGATGGTGGCACTGTAATCTAATTTGCCACTTAACAGTCCTCTCTGATGCTACATTGTATCCTGTAGTCAACAGGTTCTCCACCTGCACACGCTCACACACACACGCGTCCTGAAATAGATTTGAAAGTTGTTGTTTTTTTGTATTGTGTTACGCTGCTGCAGATGTATTTTGTATTTCTATTATGTTACTTGCTGTGCTGAGAATTGTATTTGTGTGTGTGTGTGTGTGTGTGTAAATCCAGGAAGTGATTGAGGCCATAGCAGAGTGTGCCTTCAAGACGTCTCCCTTCCCCGTTATCCTGTCATTTGAGAACCACGTGGACTCGTAAGTCAACACCTCTGTGGCCTTCTCTCCCTCTGTCCCTCTGTCAGACAATCTTTGTATCGCCCTCTCTCTCTCTCTCCCCCTCTCCCCCTCACTCTCCCCCCCCTCCCTCTCTCCCCCCTTCTCCCCCTCACCTCTGTCTCTCCCCCTGTGTCTTCCCCCCCCACTCTCTCTCTCCTCCTCTCTCTCTCCCCCTCTATCTCTCCCCCTCTCTCTCTCTCTCTCCCCCCACTCTCTCCCCCTCACTCCCTCTCCCCCTCTATCTCTCTCCCCCTCACTCTCTCCCTCCCCCTCTATCTCTCTCCCTCTCTTTCCCCCTCTCTATCTCCCCCCCTCTCTCTCCCTCTCTCTCCCTCTCTCTCTCCCCTTTCTCTCTCCCTCTCTCCCCCTCCCTCTCTCTCCCCCCTCTCTCTCCCCCCTCTCTCCCCCCCTCTCTCTCCCCCTCTCTCTCTCTCCCTCTCTCTCCCCCCCACTCTCTACCCCTCCCTCCCCCCCTCTCTCCCTCACTCTCTCCCTCCCCCTGTGTCTCTCTCCCCCTGTGTCTCTCTCCCCCTGTGTCTCTCTCCCTCTGTTATTGATGACTTCAGTATGGTAATGGCTTCAGCTTCCTTTCAGCATCTTTCCTCCCCACTGCCAGAGAGCAGATAGCTGCTGGAGACAGCGAGCAGCTTCCTGGGGAATACTGGAGCTACATTTTTCTGATCTCAGGCCCCATATGAATGGCTAATGGTGGTTCTTGGCCTGTGTGTGTGTGTGTGTGTGTCTTGATCCCCAGCCCCAAGCAGCAGGCTAAGATGGCAGAGTACTGCAGGTCAATATTTGGAGATGCGCTACTGACAGACGCGTTGGAGAAATATCCTGTGAGTACATTCTCACACACACTAACTCACTCTCTCACACACACACACACACACTCTCACACACACAGTCTCACACACACACATGGCCTACGGTTGGGAAACGATCGCACTAACAAACGCGATCACACGGGTGAGTGATGTCACGCATGTTCTTAGAGAGACACCGCACTGCTACACACACACACACTTTCGTTCGTTCGTTCATTCCGATCATGCTACACAACACACCTCTCACACAGTTAGCCTGGGGTGGCTACTGTTGCGTAATCCTGTCTGGAAAAATCGCCCTCTTATCTTTTCTTTGGCTTCTAATGTGTTTGTGTACGTCCCAGAGCCGTGGGCTGGTCTGAAGCGCGGAGGGGAATGGCGGGGGTTAATCTGAACGTTCCTCTTCTTGGCAACCTTTTCTATCTTGTAGCCCCGGTTGCTATGGCTACCGGTCAAAAGCTTGCATTGTCCCTTTGTTGTGGAGGTCCCCCCCCCCCGGCTTTTCTGACGCAACGGCGTACAGCGACTTCCTGTGCCGCCGCAGCGGTGCAGAGGGGGTGACGCAACTTCGCTTGAGAGCGAACGTTACGCCCGGCTCTCGAACGCGGCAGCCCTTGACTAGTGGAATGCTAGGCTCAATGGGTTTGGCATCGCAACCCCTGTGAGAGAGTCACTGTGGAGTGGAGAGAGAGAGAGACAGAGAGAGAGAGAGACAGAGAGAGAGAGAGACACAGAGAGAGAGAGACAGAGTGAGAGCGAGACAGAGAGAGACAGAGTGAGTGAGAGACAGAGAGAGAGAGAGAGAGAGACAGAGAGAGAGAGAGAGACAGAGTGAGTGAGAGACAGAGAGAGACAGAGTGAATGAGAGACACAGAGAGAGAGAGACAGAGAGAGAGAGTGAGAGAGAAATCGAGTAAGTGAGAGAGGGGGGAAAGGGGGGGCAGGAACAGGGAAAAAAGAAAAGGAAAAGGGGGAGCGAGAGACCAAGAGGAAGAGGCAAGCGAAACGGAGAGAGAGAGAGAGAGAACAGATTTCTGCGTGAGAGTAAAAAGCCTGCATCTCTCCCCAGCATCCAAGTCTTGTCTCACCAGCATCAAGCATCACTCACCTGCTCTGGAGTCACCTGGTCAGGGTGCAGCTGGGATACGGGGCCTCTGTATGGACGGGTGCAGCCTCAGAGCTCTGGAAGTAGCAGCCAGGGCTGACTGGAAGCTGGAGGGGACATCAAGGACAGCTGATGGCTCAGAGAACTTCAGAAGAACCCTGCATGATAAACGAGGTCAAAGAGCTGGAAGCTTGCTGTAAAGCATGTTCAAAGAGAAACCAGGAGTTCTATCAAGTGTGTGTGAGAGAGAGAGTGTGTGTGTGTGTGTGAGAGAGTTGTGAGTTTCTTAACGATGCATTATTAATAGCCATAAACACTGTGATCCAAAAGCAGTGTATGCCATGAATAAATGAGCTATGAGCCTGTTGGCTGGCTGTTACAGAGTTGAGGTGGGAATGGCTAGATCTAATGGCAGGTCCTCTTTCCTGGGTTGTTCCCCATCAGATTCCCAGTATGGTTGTAATCCACCCAGTACAGTGCAGGTACATGTAGAGGCTCATGTACAGTCTGCAGGGGATGTGTCCACAGAGGGACCCCTGCTGTCGGATTCTGCTGCATCTTTCATGGCTGACCCTCTCACCCCTACCCTTACTGGGGTTACTAGGAAGGCTTTTTATTCCCAGTTAGGCTCGCTTTCATTTCTCCTCTTACTCATTCTCGTTATTTCTCGTTCTTTCTTTCTCTCGATCTCTCTCTCCTTCTCTCTCTCTTTCGCTCTCTCTTTCCTGCTCTCTCTCTCTCGCTCACCTTCCTTTCTCTCTCCTTCTCTCTCTTCCTCTATCTCTCTCTCTTTCTCTCTCCTTCTCTCTCTCCTCGTCTCTCTCTTTCTCTCCTCATCTCTCTCTCCTCTCTCTTCCTCTCTATCTCTCTCTTTCTCTCTCCTTCTCTCTCTCTCCTCGTCTCTCTCTTTCTCTCCTCATCTCTCTCTCTCTCCTCTCTCTTCCTCTCTATCTCTCTCTTTCTCTCCTCATCTCTCTCTCTCTCTTCCTCTCTATCTTTCTCTCTCTTCAATCTCTCTATCCTGCTCTCCTTCTGTCTCTCTCTCTCTCCTCCCCCCCCCCCTCCCTGTGAGTCCAGCTGGAGGCAGGCGTACCCCTCCCCAGCCCCATGGACCTGATGGGGAAGATCCTGGTGAAGAACAAGAAGAAGCACCACACAGCCGAGGGCGGAGCCAAGAAGAAGCTGTCAGAGCAGGTGTCCAGCACCTACAGCGACACCTCCAGTGTGTGTGAGCCCTCCTCCCCCAGCGCAGGTACGCACGCACATTCATACCTACACACACACACACACGCATGCATGCATTCATACCTACATACACACGCATGCATGCATTCATACCTACATACACACGCACGCATGCATGCATTCATACCTACATACACACACACGCATGCATGCATGCATTCATACCTACCTACATACACACACACACATGCAGACATTGATACCTACATACACACACGCAAACATGCATACCTACACACACAAACGCATACATGCATACACACACATGCATAACTACACACACGCATACATGCATACCTACATACACACACACACATGCCTACGTTTACATGTATTTATTTAGCAGACACTTTTATCCAAAGCGACTTCCAGGAGAGAGCTTTAACGAAAGAGCACCAGTCGCTGATTTGAACAACGTGACCGACCCCAAACATAGCGGGTAGCCAGGTCATGAAACCATGTGGGAAACCAAACAAGCGCCAAAGGTGAAAAGCCGCAAGAGCAACGAGATAACATGAACCTCAAACGTGCAATAGTGTACCTGTAGGAAAGCAAGCAACAATGATACACCTCACACCAAGTATTTCAAATCGGTTACAACTGGCCAACGAGAGCAACAAGTCCCTCAGTGAGAGTCACTGTGATCCTGGAGGAACCTAACATCAGGTCAGGCAGTCGTTCCTAAGCGTGCCTCCACGCACGTAGCCTGCGGTCACTGTGACGCATGCCAACTCCGCAAATGATCCTTCCAGCTCGCGCAGAGGCTGTGATGTCAGATCCATGATGAAGACCAAGCCTGTATTATTTATCCATATTAGGCATCATCATCGCCGCGGGGGGAAATGGCGGCTCGTTCTGTAGATTGAACTGCTGTGACGGTTAGAGGGAGGACGCCTGCGGTCCGCTGTTCATCATTTTCACGAGTCTCTCCATCAGTCTGCCAAGTTATTGAACCTTTCATCCAGATACTCCCTCACCCAGCGCCATGATGGCAGTCACTGGGGTGCCCTAAAACACTCCCTGTGTGTGTGTGTGTGTGTGTGTGTGAGAGAGAGAATAAAATGTGTTATAGACTCCAACTTGCCATGGAGTTTTAAACCCCAGGGCGGTACAATTATGTGTGTGTGTGTGTGTGTGTGTGTGCGCGTGAGAGAGAATAAAATGTTACAGACACAAAGTTTCAAACTCCATAGCTGTATGATTGTGTGTGTGTGTGTGTGTACTTGGGCAAGCAGACCTTGATCAAAGCGGGTCTTCATCCGATGTCTCTCATCAGTGGAGGGTTTGTGAGAGGACCCTTAGCTCATACTGCCCCCTCCTGGCAGAGAGAGACTAACACACGACTGGCCTGGCGCCGCCCACCATATCAAGCACACCTTGTTCTGAAGTCCGCCTCAAAATCAAAGACATTCTGATAATACCGATTCGCTTAAAACGTTGATTTTATTAAATGTATTCATATAACGTACACTTTTATTTAAAGCGACTTTCAGCAAGTACAGGGACATTCTCCCTGAGGCAAGTAGGGTGAAGTGCCTTGCCCAAGAACACAACATCACAGAGTTACAACCAAGGTTTGAACTCACAAACCTTCCGCTCATGAGATCGACACCTTAACCCGCTGAGCCATCTGACTCTCAACAGTATCCCGAAACTGATAGAAGAACAGGCACAAATGTGACTGATGCACATGAAGAGGATTGTCAATGAGTGATTTCTGCCACCAGGCTCCACCAATCAGGAGATGGCAGAGTCCTACCAGCCTCCGGAGGGCGCTGAGCTCAGCCTCAGACCACACGGCAGGAAGTCCATAGGTGAGTCACGCGGTCACTTCCTGGTCGGAAGCACCAAACCATACCGTCTGTGGGCTGGTGGGACCACGTTTACCCCCTCAGCCTCCAAACTAACCCCCCAGCCTCCAAACTACCCCCCCCCCCCCCCCCCCCTCCAGGAGAGGTGGAGGCCGAGAGCGAGGACGACGATGACGATGATTATGACTGTAAAAAAGGCTCCATGGATGACGTGAGCTTTTTTTTATTCTCTACTCCTGCTACATCTTCTTGTTTGACACCCAGCACCCCCTAGTGGCTCCTCCTGGTTGGTCTGATCGGTGTTGGCGCTGGTTTTCAGGTGACGGTAGGCCGGGAGGCGTTTGCCACTGAGGAGATGTCGAACCTGGTCAGCTACATCCAGCCTGTGAAATTCAACTCCTTCGAAGCTTCCAAACGTAAGATTTCCTTCACAGAGTCGCTGAACGTCCCCAAAACCGAGGACGGATCCAGTGACTGCTTTGTAAAAAACACAGGGTCCTGGTTTGATCCTACACACCACAGAGTCCCACCGTGAGTGTAATCCAAGTCGCTTGTCTTTGGCAGAGATGAATCGCAGCTATCACATGTCCTCCTTTGTGGAGGCCAAAGCCCTGGAGCAGCTGACCAAGTCTCCAGTGGAGTTTGTCGAGTATCCTTGACCTGCCGTTACAGCCCAGCGGGGATCGGGTTCGAGACAGAAGCCAGTGTCAATTCTGTACTCCCCCACTGCCTCCTCCTGCCTCCCTTACCCCCATGCCTCCTTTCCCCACTGCTTTCCCTCCTGCAGCCTCCTCCCCTCCCCCTGCCTCCTCTCCCCCCTGCCTCCCCTCCCTCTTGCCTCCACTCCCCCTGCCTCCTCCCCTCCGCCTGCCTCCCACTGCCTCCTCTCCTCCCCCTGCCTCCCCTCCCCCTGCCTCCTCTCCCCCCTGCCTCCTCTCTGCCTTGCATCCCTTAACTCAGCCTGACAGATACAACAAGCTGCAGCTGAGCAGGATCTACCCCAAGGGAACCAGAGTGGACTCTTCTAACTACAACCCTCAGCTGTTCTGGAACGCCGGCTGCCAGCTCGTGGCTCTCAACTTCCAGACGATAGGTGAGACCTGGACAGCCTCCCGACCCCCCCCCCCCCCCCCCCCCCCCCCCCGCTCAGGCTGCACCCCCCCCTAAGGGCCCACACTGCCGTCTGACTTTCTCTTTTCTCTCAGGAAGGACCCAGTGAAAGCACAAGCTTCTCTCTGGAGGAATGTGGTAAAAACAGAAGTGGGGTATCTCTCCGGAGAGAGCGAGTGAAAGGGTGGTTTACTGGTCAGAAGCACTTTGTCAGAGGCTTGAGGCTGCGTTTCTATCCTGAGGGACTTTGTGGAAACCTGGCTGTAGAGTGGTCAGGCCTCCATGTGCTAGCTACATTCACATTACATGTATTCATTTAGCAGATGCTTTTATCCAAAGCGACTTACAGTAAGAACAGGGACATTCTCCCTGAGGCAAGTAGGGTGAAGTGCCTTTCCCAAGGACACAACGCCACATTGCCACAGCCAGGGTTCGATCTCACAACCTTCCAATCATGAGGCCACCGCCTTAACCCGCTGAACCATCTGACCCCCCGCTAACCGCTGTGCTAGCTAACTAGAGCTTGTGTGCTCCTTCCACAGATCTGTCCATGCAGCTCAACCTCGGGATGTTCGAGTACAACGGCAAGTGCGGCTACCGGCTGAAGCCCGAGTTCATGAGGCGCCCGGACAAGCACTTTGACCCCTTCACCGAGAGCACCGTGGACGGGATCGTAGCTAACACGCTGTCCGTCAAGGTGAGCGTGGACCTTCCTTCCTGACGACGCACATCTACCAGGTGTGGGGGACTGGTTTTCACCACCTGCCTGGCTGTCTGCCTGTGGTTTAGATCATATCAGGCCAGTTTCTGACTGACAAGAAGGTGGGGACGTACGTGGAGATCGACATGTTCGGCCTGCCGGTGGACACTCGGAGGAAGGGCTTTAAGACCAAAACATCTCAGGGCAACGCCATCAACCCTGTCTGGGAGGAAGAGGCTATCGTCTTCAAGAAGGTCAGACTTCCTGAGGCCTGAATGAATCACTCACTCTCTTCTTATATATTATTTATCGTTGGGTTTCACCTACTATCACAGTGCAGGTGAGAAATATACAACCAGATGCAATGCTACCTGTAGTACTAATGTCTGTGTGTGTGTGTCTGTGTGTGTGTCTGTGTGTGTGTGTGTGTGTCTGTGTGTGTGTGTCAGGTGGTTCTTCCCACCCTGGCGTCGTTGAGGATAGCTGTGTTTGAGGAAGGAGGGAAGTTCATTGGCCACCGTATCATTCCCGTGTCTGCCATACGTCCAGGTACAGAGCCGCCCCCTACTGGACACATACTGCATTACCTCATTATGCAGACCGTAAGCAGTGTGTGTGTGTGTGTGTATGTATGTGTGTCGCAGGTTATCATTACCTTGGTCTGAGGAATGAGAAGAACCAGACCCTCACCTTACCTGCTCTGTTTGTCTACCTGGAGGTGAAGGACTATGTCCCAGACACCTTTGCAGGTAACAGCCCTCACAGCAGCCCTCACAGCAGCCCTCGCAGCAGCCCACACAGCAGCCCTCACAGCCCCCCTCACAGCAGCCCTCACTGCACCCCTCACACAGAAGCCCTCACAGCAGCCCTCACTGCATCCCTCACAGCAGCCCTCACAGCAGCCCTCACAGCAGCCCTCACAACAGCCCTCACTGCATCCCTCACAGCAGCCCTCACAGCAGCCCTCACAGCAGCCCTCACTGCATCCCTCACAGCAGCCATCACAGCAGCCCTCATAGCACCCCCCTCACAGCAGCCCCCTCACGGCACACCTCACAGCAGCCCTCACAGCAGCCCTCACAACAGCCCTCATAGCACCCCCCTCACAGCAGCCCCCTCACAGCAGCCCTCACTGCATCCCTCACAGCAGCCCTCACTGCACCCCTCACACAGCAGCCCTCACAGCAGCCCTCACAGCAGCCCTCACAGCAGCCCTCACAGCAGCCCTCATAGCACCCCCCTCACAGCAGCCCCCTCACAGCAGCCCTCACTGCATCCCTCACAGCAGCCATCACTGCACCACTCACAGCAGCCCTCACAGCAGACCTCACAGCAGCCCTCACAGCAGCCCCTCACTGCACCCCTCACACAGCAGCCCTCACAGCATCCCTCACAGCAGCCCTCACAGCAGCCCTCACAGCACCCCTCACACAGCAGCCCTCACTGCACCCCTCACACAGCAGCCCTCACTGCACCCCTCACACAGCAGCCCTCACTGCATCCCTCACAGCACCCCTCACAGCAGCCTTCACAGCAGCCCTCACAGCAGCCCTCACAGCAGCCCTCACACAGCAGCCCTCACAGCAGCCCTCACAGCAGCCCTCACAGCAGCCCTCATAGCACCCCCCTCACAGCAGCCCTCACTGCATCCCTCACAGCAGCCCTCACTGCACCACTCACAGCAGCCCTCACAGCAGACCTCACAGCAGCCCTCACAGCAGCCCCTCACTGCACCCCTCACACAGCAGCCCTCACAGCATCCCTCACAGCAGCCCTCACAGCAGCCCTCACAGCACCCCTCACACAGCACCCCTCACACAGCAGCCCTCACTGCACCCCTCACACAGCAGCCCTCACTGCACCCCTCACACAGCAGCCCTCACTGCATCCCTCACAGCACCCCTCACAGCAGCCCTCACAGCAGCCCTCACAGCAGCCCTCACAGCAGTCCTCACAGCAGCCCTCACAGCACCCCTCACACAGCACCCCTCACACAGCAGCCCTCACTGCACCCCTCACACAGCAGCCCTCACTGCACCCCTCACACAGCAGCCCTCACTGCATCCCTCACAGCACCCCTCACAGCACCCCTCACAGCAGCCCTCACAGCAGCCCTCACAGCAGCCCTCACACAGCAGCCCTCACAGCACCCCTCACACAGGAAGTGGGTGTGCCTGTTCCAGCCTCTAATGGTCCTTGCTGTTTGTGTGCTGGGCTGTTCTCTGCTCTGTTCCTTAGATGTGATCGAGGCCCTGTCCAATCCCATCCGCTACGTCAACCTGATGGAGCAGAGGGCCAATCAGCTCGCTGCTCTCACCCTGGAGGAGGGAGTCGAGGAAGAGGACTGTAAAGAGGTGTGTGTGCGTGAGTGTGTGTGTTCTGTGTGTGTGTGTGTGTAGTGAGCATCACTGACCAATCAGTAAGAGATCGATCATAGAGTCTCCTGGCGGAGGGCTTTTTCTGAGAAGCTGATTGGGTTAAACCAAGGGGCGGGGAGGAGGGTGGAGGCAGGCAGCCATGGTGGGAGAGGGAGGTGAGATGGAGGTGAGATGGAGGTGAGATGGAGGTAAGATGGAGGTGAGATGGAGGTGAGATGGAGGTGAGATGGAGGTGAGATGGAGGCTGGGTAATGGAGGTTGGGAGGTTGAATTTAGCATGTGGCTGGCTGGGATGTGACTGGGCTGGCACAGAAAAGTGGAGCGAGCAGGAGATGAGAGGGGAGGCTGGAGATGAGAGGGGTGACAGACTGATGTAGAGAGAGGTAAGGAGAGAAAGAGAGAGAGGGAGGGTAGGAGTGAGAGAGCCTGAGAGAGGAGAGAAGATGGATGGAGAGGGAAGGAGTGAGTGAGAGAGAGAGAGAGAGAGAGTGAGAGAAAGAGAGAGGGATGGGGGGGATGAGGTATGAACAGTTCGACAGAGTAGGTACTCCGGCCCTCTCTCTCTCTCTCTTCCGATTTGCCAGCCGAACTCATCTCCAGACAGGGCCAACCAATCCTGAGCTGCTTCATGCGTACTCCATGGCAACTGTCGCCTAGTGACGTTTCGGGCTTACAATGTAGTGGCTGGAAATGAGAGAGAGAGAGCAGTCCAAGAGATTGGCAGAGTGGAGGCAGTGGGAACAGAGAGGACCGGAGCTTGGGTTGGACGTGTGGAGGACAGCCGGCGATCCGGGGCGGACAGGAGGTTGGGAGTGTGAGGGTGGAGTCATGCTGAGAGTGGGGTACCAGAGCTATGTCTACAGGGTCTCCTGCAGGTCCCAGGTACGAACCTCACAACCGGCCCCTTTGCTCATCTTCAGGCGAGGCTTTCCTGTGTGTTCGTGACCAGAGTCGGACTTGATGGAACTGGGGCTGATTGGGTTTGAGGGGTTTGCTAAAGAGGCATTGGATTATTTACGCTCCTGAATAGAATAGAGTAGAATGGAATCGAATAGAGTAAAATAGAATCGAAGATAAACTTTATTTGTCTGCTACCAAAATAAAAACTGAAATTTGTTTTCAGACACAACTTAAACTTTCACACACCAAGAATCCACATCCTGAGATTTACAAGCACATAATAAAAACATAATATAATATGTTATTATGTATAAGCTATTCCATTGGCTGAATCTGTTATCTGATTTATTTAGCTTTGTAAGAGAAAATCTCTGCTAATAAATTCCTGTCACTCAAACCTGCTCTCAGATGTTGATTAATCCTTGGATGTTCTTGCCTGTGATTGGCAGGTTGATGCGGTGGGCGACGCCCCCTCGGAGCCTAGCGTGGACCCCCCAGGAGTCAGCCAGACCCCCAACGGCCAGAGCCACACGCCCATCATCGCCCCCAAACCCCCCCCTCTGGTCAGCCAACAGGCTCAGCCCACAGGTACACCCCCGCAACCTGGCAACCCAAGAACCTGGCAACCCACACCCTTCACCGATACACTCGATGTGTAGGCTCCAATCTGGCAACCCCCTCTTTTTCTGGATGTGCTCAGTTGATGCTCTCTAATAAACAGGGGCTTCAATAGCAACCAACAACGATCTCTCACAGTTTAACGCTGCTTAAACCTGGGTTGATTGGATTGTGTGTCATTTATAGCACCCGCTATTTCGATTATTATGAATAACACTGCATGTGTCATGTTAAAATACGTGACATTCATAAAACGGCGTTGACTCATGCGAACAGGGCCGGTGAAGTCAGCCGCGAAGACCGAGGACATCATCCAGAGCATCCTCACAGGTACGTCTGCCCGCTGGAGCACCGGGTCATGGCTGGGGGGCGTGAGGGGTGACGGCTGTTCCTCCTCCATCTCTTTGGGTGTGGAGGAGGGCGATGGGAGGGGTTCACGACTGTTCCTCCTCCATCTCTTTGGGTGTGGAGGAGGGCGATGGGAGGGCTTTACGGCTGTTCCTCCTCCATCTCTTTGGGTGTGGAGGAGGGCGATGGGAGGGGTTCACGACGGTTCCTCCTCCATCTCTTTGGGTGTGGAGGAGGGCGATGGGAGGGTGAGAGGCTGTTCCTCCTCCATCTCTTTGGGTGTGGAGGAGGGCGATGGGAGGGGTTCACGACTGTTCCTCCTCCGTCCCCCAGATGTGGAGGCGCAGACCGTGGAGGAGCTGAAGCAGCAGAAGGCGTTCGTCAGGGAGCAGCGGAAGCAGTACAAGGAGCTGAAGGAGCTGGTGAAGAAGCACCACCGCAGGACCAGCGAGCTGATCAAGGAGCACACGGCTCGCATGGCCGAGCTGCAGAGCCAGCACCAGCGCAGGCGGGCCGCCATGCAGAAGAGCCTCAAACGAGACGGTAAGAAAAGGTAGGTAGCCTTCGCCCTCCTCCTCCTCTTCTTTTACCCGCACAGAACGGATGGTTCGGCTGGACGTTTTGTTTCCACATCAGTCTCTCTTTCTCCCCCTTTCTCTCTCTCTTTCTCTCTACCCCCCCTCTTGCTCTCTCTCCCCCCCCCCCCTCTTTCTCTCTCCCCCTCTCCCTCCTCCCTCTCTCTCTCTCTCCCTCTGTCTCTCAGCTCTTTCCCTCTCTAATCCACTCACGCTCTCTCTGCATGTTATTCCTGTTGAAGAGCCTGTCTGGGCTGGCCTGTGTGTTGAATCCCAATGAGTGGATTAGCTCCCATTAGCTGTGCACCTTCCAGCCGGCCGAGTCAGCGCTCTGAGGGACACACGCAGTTTTCAGCGGAGACCCTCCCACAATTCATACACGCACACACAGACACACACGCACACAACTTCCAACTGCAACCGTCAGACACGTGGTGAACACACACACACACAGACCCACACACACAGGCCCACACACACAGGAGCACAGAGGTAGGGACACCCATGCTGTGTGTAAGTTGACCACAGTGTCTGCCTTTCTGTGTGTCCCTGTGTGTGTGTGTGCCTGCGTATGTGTGCGTCCCTGTGCCTGCATGTGTGTGCCTGTGTGTGTATCCCTGTGTGTGTCCCTGTGCCTGTGTGTGTGTGTGCCTGTGCGTGTTTGTGTCCCTGTGCCTGTGTGTGTGCCTATGTGTGTGTGTGTGTGCCTGTGTGTGTCCCTGTGTGTGTGTGCCTGTGTGTGTGTGTGTGTGAGCGCAGCAGGTCAGAGCCCTCTCTGAGTGCCGTGCAGCAGGAGCTTCAGGACCTGGAGCAGCAGAGCGTCCAGAGGGTGTCAGAGCTGAGAGACCAGCAGCAGCAGCAGCTGCTCACCCTCAGACAGGAGCAGTACTACAGCCAGAAGTACCAGAAACGAGAGCACATCAAGCAGGTACACACACACAGGGACTCACACACACACACACACAGGGACTCACACACAGTGACTCACACACACACACACACACTCACACCCACACACAGGGACTCTCACACACACACACACACACAGGGACTCACACACACTCACACACACACTCACACCCACACACACAGGGACTCATTCAAACACACACACTCACAGGGACTCACAGACACTCACAGGGACTCACACACACTCACACACACTCACACCCACACACAGGGACTCTCACACACACACACACACACAGGGACTCACACACACTCACACCCACACACACAGGGACTCAAACACACACACGCACAGGCACACACACACACACACACACTGCCTGCTGACTGCATGTCTCTGAGTGTCTGGTAGTCCCCTGGGTCCAGAGAGTCTTATTATCTGCTGACCCCAGACCTGCTCCTAGTGTCCCCTGTGATCGTGTTCTGCTGTGAGAGGTGGAAAGGCCTCATGGTCGCTGATCTGTGAACAGCTGACTTCAGGACTTCTGATGGAGGGATGCTCAGCTGTCTCTCTTTTCCTCTTTCTCTCTCTCTCTCTCTCGGTCTCTGTCTCCTTTCTCTTTCTCTCTCTTGCTCTACCTCTCTTGCTCTTGGTCTCTCTCTCCCTCTTTTCGTCTTGGTCTCTCTTTCTCTCTCTCTCGGTCTCTGTCTCCTTTCTCTTTCTCTCTCTTGCTCTACCTCTCTTGCTCTTGGTCTCTCTCTCCCTCTTTTCGTCTTGGTCTCTCTCTCTCTCTCCCTCTTGGTCTCTGTCTCCTTTCTCTTTCTCTCTCTTGCTCTTGGTCTCTCTCTCCCTCTCTTCGTCTTGGTCTCTTTCTCTCTCTCTCTGCAGCTGGTGGAGAAGTTGACCACCATAGCAGAGGAGTGTCAGAGCGCCCAACTGAAGAAGCTCAAAGACATCTGTGACAAGTGAGACCGCCTGCTGCACACACACACACACACATAGGGGCATACACACATGCTCAAACACGCTCTCTCCTTCTATCCTAAAGAGAGAAAAAAGACATAAAGAAGAAGATGGACAAGAAGAGACAGGAGAAGATAAACGAAGCCAAGTCTAAAGACAAGAACGTGACTGAGGAGTGAGTGTCCTGGGGAGAAGATCATGCTGCAATACTGCAGATGACCACCGGGTGTCAGTAGCAGATAAAGATCATGGTGGGGGCGCTGTCTGAAACTGTGTTGTTGTTTTCGCTCCAGGGAGAAGCTGGAGATCAACAGGTCGTTTGTGAACGAGGTGGTGCAGTACATCAAACGGGTACGGATCACTTATTATGAGTTATTATAGTTATTGTTGTTTGTTATATTGACTGAAAATACTGTGTTAATGTGTAGTGATCAAGGTATTGCTTGCTGTAAGGTTTGAGCCCTAGCTCTGACCCTGACACCAACCCTGACCCCTGTGTGTGTGTGTGTGTGTGTGTATGTATGCGTGCAGCTGGAGGAGGCTCAGAGTAAGAGGCAGGACAGACTACTGGAGCAGCACAAGGATGTCCGGCAGCAGATCCTGGATGAGAAGCCCAAGGTAAGAACACCTGGCTGGGGGGTGAGGGTGGAGGGTGAGGGGGGTGAGGTTGGAGGGTGAGGCTGGAGGATGAAGGTGGGTGAGGCTGCAGGCGGGGCTGAGGCTGCAGGCGGGGGTGAGGCTGCAGGGTGAGGGTGGGTGAGGCTGCAGGGTGAGGGTGGAGGGGGGTGAGGGTGGAGGGTGAGGGGGGCGAGGGTGGAGGATGAGGGTGGTGAGGCTGCAGGTGGGGCTGAGGCTGCAGGGTGAGGGTGGGTGAAGCGGCAGGGTGAGGGTGGAGGGAGGGTGAGGCTGGAGGGAGGGTGAGGCTGAGAGGAACGAGGCTGAAGGGTGGAATACCGTGATATTCCGTGTCATGTTGTGGCTTAAAGTCACAGATACAGTAAACCGGTTGGAATATGGCTAACGATGCTAAATACACATGTGACTAGCCTATGGCTAACAACGCTCGACATTCAGAAAGCTAGGCTATGGCTAAATGCTTGCGTGTGTCCCGCGAGAGCATGTGTCATCACAGCCATTGTCACTGTGATTGTAGGATGAAGGCAGTCCTGAGGACCAGGGTAAGAGATCTTCTCCCTCAGTGTGTCTCTAACACGGCCTTGACCTGGCAGCATTAACACCTCAGCTTCCCAGTCCAGCCTCACTGGACCGTAACCCCAGGACATGAACTCTGACCTATGACCTGCATCTAGGCTTCATCTGACACCCATGTATCGTTGGCGCTCCTGTTCAGTAGGATCTCTGTCCGTTTAACCTCTAATACTCTTACGGGGCTATACGTGACGTCAGTCGTCGACCTGGCTGCGGTTTGCTTGTGTTATTTCTGAGGTATATGATGTCATATCCTAGCGTGAAGCGAGGGGCTTTTTATAGCTGTTTATCTTGGTGTCTCCGAGGTTTGTGATGTCACATTAACCTGCATGCAGACAGACGTGCTTAAAACAGCGCTCGGCACGGCCCTACCGGTAGGTTCCGGAACAGCATGGAAACATCTTCATCCTATGCTTCTCTCCTGCCTTTCTCCTCCTCTGCTGCCCCGCTCGCCCTGACCGACCTGTACAACACAGGTGTCAAACTCCAGTCCTCAAGGGCCGCTCTGCTGAAGGTTTAAGATGTTTCCCTGCTCCAGCGCGCCTCCACAGAGCTCGATAACGACCCTTCATTAGAATCGGGCGTGCTGGAGCAGGGAAACATCTAAAACCTTCAGCAGAGCGGCCCTCGAGGACTGGAGTTTGACACCCCGGCTGTGCAGCATACTAAACGCACCAAAAGCCTTGTTCGCCTTCTAAATCACCCTCCCTGCTCTGGAATTAGACTGCAGCTCACCCCTCCTCCACCAGAGGGCTCTCTAGCTCGCAAAAAGCCCCACGCTTCCATCGCAAAAACAAAAATCGTATCCTGGAGGTTTGTACGGAATCCGCCCGTTCGCGGGAAACGCGGAACGCTCTCCGTTCCTTGGCAGTCGTCTGGTGTGTGTGGGTGCGTGTAGCGTACATTCTACATATGTCACCTCCATCCTCATCGCACCATCCTGCTGTCCCTGTCAGCCATGACACCCCTACGCACAGAGAGCCCACGTAGCCACGGCACAGCGAGGGAAGCTGCCACGATCCTCTAAGTCCCATGAAACATTAAGGACTGAGGACAGAGGAGAGGAGGACAGAGGAGAGGAGGACAGAGAGGAGGACTGAGGAGAGGAGGACTGAGGAGAGGAGGACAGAGGAGAGGAGGACAGAGAGGAGGACTGAGGAGGAGGACAGAGGAGAGGAGGACAGAGAGGAGGAGGACAGAGGAGAGAAGGACAGAGGAGAGGAGGAGGACTGAGGAGAGGAGGACAGAGGAGAGAAGGACAGAGGAGAGGAGGACTGAGGAGAGAAGGACAGAGGAGAGAAGGACAGAGGAGAGAAGGACAGAGGAGAGGAGGAGGACTGAGGAGAGGAGGACAGAGGAGAGGAGGACTGAGTAGAGAAGGACAGAGGAGAGAAGGACTGAGTAGAGAAGGACAGAGGAGAGAAGGACAGAGGAGAGGAGGACAGAGGAGAGAAGGACAGAGGAGAGGAGGACAGAGGAGAGAAGGACAGAGGAGGACAGAGGAGAGAAGGACAGAGGAGAGGAGGACAGAGGAGAAGAGAACAAAGAGGAGGACAGAGGAGAGAAGGACAGAGGAGAGAAGGACAGAGGAGAGGAGGACAGAGGAGAAGAGAACGAAGAGGAGGACAGAGGAGACAAGGACAGAGGAGACATTACTGCTGGTTTACACAGACACAGATATGTACATGGATACATACTATGTAGTGTATAGCCTCCTACGCTCGCACACACACACACATTCACGCACATACAAACATTCACACACACTTACAGTACACACACACACACACACACGTCCTGACCCAGTTTCTCCTATGGGCTCTGAGCAGGCACTAATGGACAGCTATAACCATCCATGGTCTGTGGAGACCCTGAGCTCTGAGCTGCCTGCCTGGGTTACTTCTATGCTGTGTGTGTGTGTGTGCCCGTGTGTGTGCCCGTTCCTCCAGTCCAGGCCAGCTATCCCCAAAGTGCCGGTCAGACAGACACGACAGAGAGCAGAGAGGCTCTCATGTCCAGTTTTAACTCTCTAACCCATTTCCTCCGGCTCTGCTGGTCGTTGTTCACGCCCACCATCCAGTATGGATGTTTCTGGAACTTGAGGAGACTAGACCAAGACTGGACCAGCCTGGTAATGAACGTAACAAACCAGGAGATGCGTGGGGATGTGGTCGGGGGGGGGGAGGCAAGGTAGAATTCGATTACGGAAGAGACCGGCGGACCTCCATTAGATGGCTCTGCAGGCAGGGCTGGGCTGGCGACGGAGGACGGAGCGTCGGTGAAATGGAGAAAAACAAGATGAGAGAGGAGGGGACACTGCTGTGTGGCCCGGATAGAGGAAGACTGGGTGAGAGAGAGAGTCGGAGGGAAAGAGCGAAGCAGAAAGGAAATGAGGAAGAGAGATAGAGAGGAAGAGGGAGGGGGAGAGAAGCAGAAAGGCAGGGAGGAAGAGAGTGGAAGAGGGAAGAGGAGAGGGAGGCAGAAAGGCGGACAGTAATAGAGAGAGGAGGAGAGAGAGACAGGTGGAGAGAGAGAGAGGAAGAGAGACCCTGTCCCCCTGACATTCCTCTCAGTGTGTGTCATCAGGTGTCAGCGTCCTGCTAACGGTCCAATCAAAATGGCCCCCAGGAGTCCTCTCTCCTCAGCACGGCTGCAGCCTTAATGAGCATCAGCCCTCTCTCTCTCTCTCTCTCTCTCTCTCTCTCTCGCTCTCTCCTTCTCTCTGTCTCTCTATGTCTCTCTCTCTCTCAGCACCTCCTCCTCCAGCCTTGCTGGGTCTCAGGCAGCAGACAACAGTCATCTCCCCTTCCTTCAGTTTTCTCCTCCTCCATGTCGCTTGTTGGCCTCTGAGCAAACACCACGCACGCTGTCACGCTTCAGAATAAAGACTGCATGAGATCCCTCATTTACATGTAGTCATTCAGCAGACGCTCTTATCCAGAGCGATTTACAGCACGTAAAGGGACATCCCAAGGACACAACATCACGTCGGCACAGCCCGGGGAATCGAACCGACCGGTGACCTTTCCGACCGCCAGCCCGACGCCCTAACCCGCTCAGCCGCCCGACTCCATGGCGTTTGAGCACCACACCCCCCGGTGTTCAATCGCCCACGGGCGGTGCGCCCGCCTCAGACCCCTCACGGCATCCACGTCACCGCACACGTGAGCCACGTGAATTTCAGACCACGGCTCATTCTGCTCTGAAAGGGAAGGAAGAAAAAACATCAGGTGTCCCCCAGTGCGTGGGCCTGGACTCAGACACACACACACGCACGCAAGCTCGACAGGCAGGAGTCCTCTGCCGTCGTCATGGAAACTCGTCCTGCGCCACCCCCCCCCCCCCACACACTCCTTCCCTCCCTCCTCCCCATCTCCCCTGCTCCCCCCGCTCCCCCCCCCCTCCCCCTTCATCCCTCACGACTCTGCAATCTGTTCGTTTAGAGCTGGATCCTGATGACGCAACGCAGGGCTGGTTACCGGTGGTCGGGAGAGAGGGGAGGGGAGAGGTGGTGGGGTGGGGGTGGGAGGGGGGAGGCGTTCAGAGGGGAGGCCTGGGGGGCGGGGTGGAGAAGCGGAGAGGTAAACAGCCTCCCAGACTGACAGGCTGGAAAACGTCACGGGGCTGAACGGGCCTCGCCTGTTTTTCTGCTTCCCTTCCCCAACTATGTCTTCCATTCGCTCTCTCTCCCTCTCTCTTTCTCTCTCCATCCCTCTCTCGCTTTCTGTTTCTCTCCCTCCCTCCCTCCCTCCCTCTCTCCCTCCCTCTCTCTCCCCCTCCCTTTATCTCTCTCCCTCTCTCCCCCCCTCTCTATCTCCCTCCCTCTCTCCCTCCCTCTCTCTCCCTCCCTCCCTCCCTCCCTCCCTCCCTCTATTTATCTCCCTCCCTCTCTCTCTCTCTCTCTCTCTGGGTGGTTGTAGTGGCCGCCATGGCTTTCCTCATCCCAGTCTTTGATCTGATCTCTCTCCACTCTGCAGGGTCACATCAATAATGCACTCGTAGAAATACACACACACGCACACACACACACTCACAGACACAGACTAGCCACAGGGAAAGCAATGTCACTCCCAGTGGAAATCAGAGACACTGAGGCCAGGACTGTGTGTGTGTGTGTGTGTGCGCGCACTAATGTGGGTGTTCCATGGTTTGTGTTGGCAGCCTCCCACAGGTAGTTCTGTTGGTAGCAGTCATGTCGTCCGTGGCTGTTTTGCAGTCGGCTGCGAGACAGCCACATACATCATCATGACTACGGGGGGGGGGGGGGGGGGGACGTGAGAACAAAGGGAGGGAGACAGAAAGAGAGGTGGGATGTACTTCAAAAGAACACTCTGTCCACTTAGGGAGGCAGGCCGACGGAGGAAGAGAGGGATGAAGATGAAGAGAGTGAAACCTGTTCCTTCTCAGGTGTCCCCTCTCTCCATCTTTCTCTCTCCCTCTCTCTCGCTCTCTCTGTCTCTCTCTCGCTCTCTCTGTCTCTCTCTATGTCGGTGAGCGTATTTCTGTGTCTCTCCATCTCTCCTCTACTGGGGACAGCTGCATTTCATTTACATAGTTATTGGTGTATAGTGGAATAAATGGCAGTGGAGCAAAGTGTTGCTCTCTTTCTCTCTCTCACATTCGCTCATATTATCTCCCTCTCTCACATGCAAACGCTCATAAACTAATAGAACACTAACTCAGACACACACCCGCACGCGCACACACACACACACGGCCCTGTGGTCCGAGACGGTCTCCACTTCAGGGGGCAGGACCTTGTGTCACCTTTAACGTTCTTGCCGCTGAGACGCAGACTAATTGGACTGTGTTTGGACACTTCAAGGACAGGACAGAAACGGCTGAGGAGCCACATGCACACGCGCACACACACGCACACACAGAGTACAGACGTCCAACAGTTATCCACCCGTTTGTGGAGCTTGGCTCGTTTCCTTCGTAGCCTAAAAGCGGGAGTTTCCGTGTTGCCTCTCCACAGGTGAGCAGATTATTCCGGAAGCGCTTGACGTCGTGCCCCGGGAGCCGTTTGTCTCCAAGCCGTTTCGCCACGGCCCCCAGCCATCCGCCTCGCAGTCTGGCGCCGCTGCGCGCCGAGGCGACCGCCGTGAATTAATTTGGATCTGAATTTAGTGAGGAGGCCCTGTTTGTCCCCTTGGTAGCTCCTCAGAATGAGGCCAGATGTTGAAGAAGGTCACCGAGTGAAGTATTTTAGGAAAGGCAGAAAACTAGCGGGTGGTTTTTGTTGACAAGATGATACGTCTTTCGAGATGAGGGCCTCATGGAAAGAAGGCTAGCTGGCCGGCCGCGATTTGGCGTGTGCCCAGACGGAAACTGGACCTCATGCACGGACACACACGTGCACACGCACGGGACTGACTCACACAGTAGCTAACCGACACACTCGACTCCCAGCGTGCCCCTGCTTTCTGAACTTTCAAGGACAGTTAAAGTTGAGCGATCAGAGCCTTCCCCTGGTTGACCATTGACACGTTGCGCTGCACTTCTGACAGAACGAGATAGACGCAGTGTGGGAGAGAGAGAGAGGGAGAAAGAGAGAGGGCGGCAACATGGAGAATGAGTAACAACAGTTAACCAGTACCAGCTCGCATTCAGGTTAGCTGGCCAGATACTGTGGGAATGTTCAAACGGGCGGCTGGCTGTTCATCAACTGGATCTTCGAGAGAAACGTCCTCGAGGGACGATTTGGGATCGTCCATAACTCCTACGTCGGGTCAGCCTATGTCACGGAACTTCAGTGTTGCTCGTTTGCTTCCAGCTCCTGGACAGACTGGGGTGGATCCATGGCGTTCAGTCCATCCCGATTCTGGGAGGTTGCCTCCAGATACACCCCCCGCCCCAATCCCCAGTAACCCTCCTCTCCATTTCTGCGATTTTTAATTACCCAGCTGTCACTCCACCCCCTGGGTGATAACAAGGTGCTGCTGCCATCGCACACACCCTGTCTCTGACAGCCTCCCATCGCCATTGCCAACGGAGCTGCGGATCACACCTACCTACACACGCGTGTGCGCACTGACTTCCGGCTGTCTCCATCCTCCCATGCTCCGCCCTCTAAACACGCCCCCTCCTTCCCCCTGGTTAAGAAACCTTTACATGGGGGAGAGATGACAGATTTAATCATAGGGTGTTGTGCCTTGGCTGGCAGTAGGGCTGGGTACAGACTGCACACACACACACAAAGAGCAGACCTTCCTTCCTATAAGTAGGTCATGCATTGAGCAGAATGAGCGGCTGCAAAGCATCTATAGCCATCCGTCCACAATAGTGCTTGCTGTCTCCGTGCCTGTGTGGTCTGTCTGCCTACCTGTCTGCTTACCTGTCTGTCTACCTGTCTGCTTACCTGTCTGCCTACCTGTCTGCTTACCTGTCTGTCTACCTGTCTGTCTACCTGTCTGCCTAGTTGTCTGCCTACCTGTCTGCTTATCTGTCTGCTTACCTGTCTGCCTACCTAGTTGTCTGCCTACCTGTCTGCCTACCTGTCTACCTACTTGTCTGCCTACCTGTCTTACTACCTGTCTGCTTACCTGTCCGTCGACCTGTCTACCTACCTGTCTTATTACCTGTCTGCTTAACTGCCTGAAGGTGACCTTGGAGTGGGCTAGTGCTGGCTCTGCCAACCGACCAGACAGACTTTCGACGGAGGAACGTCCGCGCCTCGACCTCGCTGTCGCCGTTCCATTTGTCAGTTCGCGGGGAAGCGTTTGAAATGTTCAGCCGGGCTCCACGCAAGGCTGTTTGACGCGCAGAGTCTGAACTTTGCGGGGAAAGGGGATGAACGATCTTTACACGATAGGTCAGAGATGCTTTGGATCGACATTGGGTGGGATGAAGTCATCTGATTGGTCCCCTGGAGCGCTCCTGCTGCCGACAGGGAAGCGTGGCTCTGCCAGGTTTCTGACACCAGCCGTCGTTGCTGCTTTTCTTTAATTATGCCTGTCCCCTGGGAGCTCCCCTTAGTTAAACAGTGAAATCAGCATTACAGCAATTATTGGATCAGAATGAATACAATCCTGTCATCTGTAATCATTAGGGGCGTCTATGCCTGGGAGAGAAACAGCTTCACTGGCTCTGTGTCTGAGAGAGTGGGAGATCTGAGCTCAGCGCCATGTAGAATACCGTTAGATACACCTTTCAAATCCTTTAATGCATAACATTTTATGTTGTTGACTTTTACGGTATTGTTTGTGCTCAGTGGGTCTACTCTGTGTTCAGTAGGTCCCGTGTTTGGTAGGCCTACTGTGTGTTCAGGACGTGTTCAGGACACCCACCCTGTGTTCAGGTCACCTACCCTATGTTCAGGTCACCTAACCTGTGTTCAGGTCACACACTCTGTGTTCAGGTCACCTACCTTGTGTTCAGGTCACCTACCCTGTGTTCAGGTCACCCACTCTGTGTTCAGGTCACCTACCTTGTGTTCAGGTCACCCACTCTGTGTTCAGGTCACCTACCTTGTGTTCAGGTCACCTACCCTGTGTTCAGGTCACCCACTCTATGTTCAGGTCACCTACCCTGTGTTCAGGTCACCTACCCTGTGTTCAGGTCACCCACTCTGTGTTCAGGTCACCTACCTTGTGTTCAGGTCACCTACCCTGTGTTCAGGTCACCCACTCTGTGTTCAGGTCACCTACCCTGTGTTCAGGTCACCTACCTTGTGTTCAGGTCACCTACCCTGTGTTCAGGTCACCTACCTTGTGTTAAGGTCACCCACCCTGTGTTCAGGTCACCCACCCTGTGTTCAGGTCACCCACTCTGTGTTCAGGTCACCTACCTTGTGTTCAGGTCACCTACCCTGTGTTCAGGTCACCCACTCTGTGTTCAGGTCACCTACCTTGTGTTCAGGTCACCTACCCTGTGTTCAGGTCACCTACCTTGTGTTAAGGTCACCCACCCTGTGTTCAGGTCACCCACCCTGTGTTCAGGTCACCCACCCTGTGTTCAGGTCACCCACTCTGTGTTCAGGTCACCCACCCTGTGTTCAGGTCACCCACTCTGTGTTCAGGTCACCTACCCTGTGTTCAGGTCACCCACTCTGTGTTCAGGTCACCCACCCACTGTGTTTCCTCCACAGCTGCAGAGCGAGCTGGATCAGGAATATCAGGATAAGTTCCGACGGTTGCCCGTGGAAATCCAGGAGTTTGTGCAAGACAGCAACAAGACCAAGCTTAGCGACGACAGTCTCCAAGGCAACATCTCTGTCTCCTCGACAACCGAGAGGCTCAACTACAAGGCGTCCCAGTCAGAGGATGACACCGAGGACGGTTCCTCCGAAAGGGTCTATGACACGCCCCTTTAGAGACTAAGCCCCTCTCTTTCCTCCTAACTGGGCCAATTTGATTGGTGGTTCTGGATCGGAGTAAGTTCTGCCTCCAACCACAGTCAGACTGGCCCCATCCCTCCAGTCATTCCCTTAACCAATAGGAGGATGTAAACATGGGATCGTGTCTGGGTGAGTAGAGGTGAGCAGCTCTTCTGCCCAGACAATGTAAATACTTGTTTTGTATTTGTCATCATGTTCAAACTCCGGATGGGTTCAGATCATTTGTACATGTAACTAGGCACTAACTATGCGAGGAAGTTACTTACTTGAACTACTGCACAGAGAGAGTACTTTGTTTTTTATAGTTTTAACCCGTACAATGTCCACGTAGTATAGGTCAGTCAGTGGTGCCAATTCTGGGGTTTTAGTGTGCACTTAGCTTCATTATTGTTGTAATATTTAAAAGATTGAGTAATATTGCTCACAGTTATGACCAAGAGGACATTGAACGTTGTTGCAGTTGATTTAGTCTGCGACGTAACCTACTGGCATTGCAAGTCCCTCATAAAGGTCACTCACCAGCCAATCACAACAGTCCCCGCTTACGTAAAATGGTAATATTCTTCCCATCCATTTGCACTGAAGGCTTTCTACATGATTACCACAGCTAACTCCTGTCCTATTTCCCACAAGCACTGGTGGCCTGCTGGGTTCTTAACTGTAGTCACAGCCTGTGTTGCTGCTATACTTTGTTTTAGTAGCGTTTTTAATATGATTCGCTTCATAAGACACCGGCATGATAAAGAGTAGTTTATCTCTTTTTTTTTGTACATGTGATGATGAGATTGTTTACAAACAATCCTGTCAAATGGCGAAGGCTTTTTTTTTTTCTGCATGATGTTGAACAATTGCACGTTAATGTAGCCTGTTAGCAGAGAATAGCTTTCATGTAAATCGGCTTCTTGTACAGTACCTCTTAAAAAGACCCTCGTCTCTCTGCCCCTGCCCTATCTGCACGCCTGGCTATGGGTGGCATCCTATGTACAGTACTATAGTGATAGTGAACTAGAAACTGATGTTACACACACACCATGTTGGAATGATGAACAAGAATCACTGCTCCTCAGCACAGACTACAGAATATGAAGACACACGTAGAGATAAACTTTCTAGAGGGGATCTCGTTATAGATCCTGTCTCTAGCTGGGTTCCAACATGCCAGTCATATTTCTTCCTTGTCCGTTGTTCCCAGTGGAGCTCTATAGGGAAGAACAAGCGTGTTTATCCCCATGGAGACACTGGGTTCACAGTGAACCTGCGAGGGTTGGTCTGCGTTGTCATGGCACCAGAGATGAACCTTAGAGTGTCGGTTCGCGTTGTCATGGCACCAGAGATGAACCTGCGAGTGTTGATCTGTGTCGTTAGGGCAGCAGATTCACACCATGGCTGAGATGGTTGCTGCCATTGGCAGGGAGAGCATCAGTCTCGATCCGGTGTCGTTATGACGACCGCCTCAACCATATCGCATGTTGTTTAAACAATTGCTCAAGATTGTTGTGTTTGTGAAAATGACCTAATAATGCAGTGGGCCCCTCGATATGAACAGGAAGGGTTAGTCTGTTCCTGTTGTCACGCACCCCTGTGGACGATGTTGGTGACAAGGGTGTGTGTGTGTGTGTGTGTGTGTGTGTGTGCACGCGTGTGTGACTATCCAACCTGTACAGAACCATTTGCCACACGGATACGTCATTTATAACATCAAAGGTCTAATCCAATTAATTGATTTACTTGAAATGTGTTCAAAGTGACTGATTTGCTTAAGTGTAAAGTTCAAAAAGTTAACCTTTAAGCCCTTTTTTTTTTTAAGACGACAAATCCTATCGATGTGTGAGTTCTGTGCCTTTGAATAGGTTTGCCTTGTTTGATGTTGAATGTCTGAAATTCTGAAATGCTCCTTGCGTTAATGGCCACTGTATTCTATGAAGCTGTCTTATTGAATAGACCGTGTGCACTTTTGCAACTGTTCCACTACTGAGTAATGCTTGTGATGAGCAGTATTTGAGATGTCTCATAAAAACACTAGCCTTTTTTTCATTTTCATTTTTTTTTTTTACTGTTTAATTTTATTTAGGGTCTTTAACGACTTTATTTATGACTCTCTGTTTAACTCATCGACTTAAGTGTAAGCATTCTTGAGTTGTAAATGTGTGATGTGGCGTACAGGAATCTTAAGATTATAGTATAGTATGTAAAGGGATATTTGCTTGTAATTAAAATAAATGTGGCTATTGTACAATGCTGATGTAACGTCGGAGTGTGTTTTGTTTGCAATAAATAATGAGGAATGATAGACTTGCCTGCAAAACACCCAAGGCACTGAAACACCACAAATTGGCCTCGATCATCAACATACCATCAGCTACTGTTGACAACCACCCCTGTCTGTCTGTGGGTCAAGTGACACCGTAGGCAGGAATACCAGTAAAGTGACAACTAGGATTGATGAAGGGGGGGAGAGACAACAGAAATAGGGACGGTCAGTGAGAGGAATTGAATGTTCAGGAGATGCTTGAGCCAATACGTACCCACACTGACGGTAGGATCATTTGGAATCCTTTAATGTGACGGTACGTCTCCGTTAAGGGGGTCTGGCAGCGAAGACCCCGGAAGTTGAGGTGAAGGTTGGAACATCTGTCGGAGAAAGTGATTTTTTACAACTGGGCAGATCCCAGACAGTACTGCATGTACTCACACCGTATGCTGGTCTTGCATGTTCTGAGAAAGGGTTTGTGTCATCTTGGGTTCACCTCAACACTGGCAAAAGGCTGAATCTACTTTGCATCTGTTGGTGCGCCTCCTCTTCCCTAGATCATTCTAGAAAGAAAAAAAAGACTAAATGTTAGAAGCTGTGCCGGGAGTTTCTGCTGCATGCGACCCATCTGCCTCTGCTGTGGGGCTGCTGCGGTCTGACAGATCTGTGAACTCCCTTCTTAAACACAGGAAGTGATGATAATGATTAATCCAATTTGTGTATATATATATATATATATATATATATATAGTTTATGAAGAGTGAGTGTTTGTATCGAGAATATCTGGGCCCGTTTCATCAACAGGTCTCCAGCAGAATTATTCCAGCTAGCGAGAGATGAGACTGGCTGGTTGCCCTTGGCAACGTCTGTGGCCACTGAGGAAGACTCCAGAAGCCTCAATGCATTCCAGCAACCAGGAAGTCCTCTAATTCACCCTGCCCTGGGTTCAAGACAGAAGGAGGTTCCCTTTTTAATAAGATTCTGAAGCTTATATAAACAGTAACACCTCCCCCCATGTTCCAAACACCCCGGAATATTGCTGTGAATGTGGGTCTGTCCATCTGGGGTGGGGGGCGACCAGTGTCACATAGCTGTGCTTTAATGAAACACTTCAGAAAAAGCTTAAGATAGGTGCACAAAAGCTGGAAGCCACTATGTTTGAGTTTCGCGTGCGTCTCTGAAAATAATTTCTGTGTTTCGAGTAATTGTGTGTGTTGTAAAATGTATTTCTGTGTTTAGGTGATTATTTGTGTCTACAGAGTACATTTTGGTGTTTTGAGTGATTGTGTTTTTATGAAGTGGATTTCTGTGTTTGAGTTATTGTACGTTTTTAGTATTCATGTTTGAGTGTGTGCATGAAAGCAACAGACAAACTGTTGGATGTGAGGGCTTCAGTTTATTATTAATGTATATTATTATACATTTCAGTGGACCACTTTCAAATCCCAAAGTAAACACATACACTGCAGCAACAGTGTGGCCGTTTTCTGTTAGTTTAGTGTGTCTAAATATGTTCTCCAGTGTTTCTGTGTACATTCATTTTTGACATTTGTTTTTCAGGGGACAAGATTTGGCACGATCTGTGCAAGGGTGCAAGAAAAACACACACACACACAAAAGAAAAACATGGATTATTGGAATCCATCCCTCTAATAGAACTGATGCAACAACATCTGAATGGCGACGGATAAGTAATGTCTATGTTCTGAATGAAAACCACAGCGTTATCCGTTGTTACTACGACTACACCATCCAGGTTACTATGGAGGAGGGAGGGAATTCACATGATGACTCACTGGCCATGACAACCCTATATCTGAACTCACACCGCTGTATGCACGCATGCACACACACACACACACACACAGAGGGAGAGACACACACACAGAGGGAGAGACACACACACACACAGAGAGAGATACACACACAGAGGGAGACACACACAGAGAGACACACAGAGAGACACACGCACCCACACACACACACAGAGAGAGAAGAGACACACACACGCTCTGAGAAGGGTTCCAAAACGTACTGCAGCGGGCCATTCTCCACTGGAGGGCGAATGGTACAAGAGGAGATGGTTTGTAGGGAGGGACGGATAAAGAGAGAGAGAGTGGGAGCCAGAGCAGCTGGGAGCAGGAGAGAGAAAATCCCGACCCGGCCTCTGCAAGCATCATTTCCACATCGGATTTAATCCGCTCCCCCGTCTCCACCGCAATTTCACGTAAGGAAAATGTTCCTATATTTCTATCTTTTAAAACGCTACTGATGCATCGAATGACCGTGTAGAGCGTCACTTTTGCACGAAGGGGAACCCTGATAACGCTGTAGTTGTGGAGAACGTCCTGGGCTGTAAGCTTGCAGAGAGACGGGATCCTCCACTTCCACCATCACTCGCTCGGCCGGAGGGTCAGCCGACATTCTGCCTTCTCGTCCGAGAGCAAACCCGCACATCCCGATTTGGGTGCTTGCGAATACTGTTTTTACACTTGTTTAGAAGCGGACTTACAAGCACGTCCAGCGGTGGTCCACCTTTTTTAGCAGCGGCTTCATAACAGGAGATATGCATGGTGGGGTGGGAGGAGGAGGGAGAGTGATGTTGTAGCCGTCGCAGCTAGCTAAGGTTGGAGCCGGTTCTATCGGGACAACACGGTGCTGAGAGGCTAAACCAGCTGGGTTCATTTTCCCATTTCAGTAACTCTGTCTCTGGTTGTCGGGATGCACGATTGCCGCTATTTCTTCGGCTAGCAAAGCGCACATGAAAGGCACCATGCTCGACTTATTGAGATAGTGATGAAGGTTAGCTAACGTCCGTGTTGGAAACGCTAACTTTATTGTGTTTTTGCAGGCGGACACGCTTCTAAAACATCTAAAATGCTGCTTAGAAACGTTCCTGTTAGATGCCAGGAGCTGTCATTCTGCATGTCTGGTATCTTCATATTTTCATAGCGGGGGGGTATTAGCGTCGTAGCTAACCCTGCCTTTTTTTCTCTTTTTTTCATTATGTTTTTATGCCTGTATTTGTAATTTTTTATTCTCTTAAGTATAATTTTTTATGTAATGCACTTTGTGAATTGTTTCTGAGAAAAGTGCTATATAAATCAACTTAACTTACCTTCCACAGAAGGCAACTTTTCCAGTTGACCGACAATCTTCTAGAATTATCGTTAGTTTATTGGTTTTTAAACTTACACCTGACCTGCTCTCGTGCAGCCCCACGCGGTTCTTCCCTAACCTGTGAGCGTGGCGTCCACACCCATCTGCCGCTCGTCCCAAATTCTACGGTAACAGTTTCGTCAGCGGTCGTTAAATCAAATAAAATCCAAAATGTATGTATAGGCCGTTTTTTTACATGCAATGTCACAAAGGGACAACGAAACTCCGAATGCCGTTGACGGTGATGTTAGATAAAGGTTCTTTGATTGTGTGCATCAAAGTTATCCTATAAACAAAGATCCCAGCATTTAGATGCACCATGGCATGTTTTAAGACAACTTAAAGTCTTTGAGTCTTGTCTGCTGAGATCACAACAATTAAAATGTGCAACAACAAAAAAAGAAGTCAGGTTTGGGTAATTGACACTGTGATATAAGCACCACCAAGGTGATTACAGAGGCAAACACCTACATACCCGTACCTGTGGCGCAGAACCTACACCGTGTGCTAAGAAGCTTAAAGGCTAACCGTGTGTGTGTGTGTGTGTGTGTGGGTGGGCGGAGGGGGGGGGGGGGGGGTCGGAGCAGTGCCCTCCATAATTGTTATGAGTTTGTCTTAAAAAAGAAATTCAGCATGCTGTTTGGACATTGCTTTGTCTTGAGGTGGCAGATTATGAGCCACCCGCCGGTACCGCACCATATTGTACAGAGTGTACCCTTTACGTTCCAAAGACAACCCTGTGTGGTCTGCATTGTCGTGGTTCCGGTGGCGGTGCGACACATCCCGCTGGTTCTCCCATGTTTCTCCACCTTTTGTGTGGGTTGTGGACATAAAGCAGTCTTGGTCGTTCAGCGTGGGTGTCCGAGAGTTGGTCTGATACCAATTTTTACGTTTGTTTCTTTTGAAGGGTAAAAATGCAAAGGTCAAACTACCTGTGAAGGGTCCCATAGGAGCAACAGCTTTTGATGTTCTTAACTAACGACGTTACTTCCCCCCCGCCCCCTTTTCCCCAAATGAGGATGAAAATACCTTCACTATTATATACTATCAAGAAAACTTTCTATAGTTTGGCCGAAGATTACAAGCTGCATTTGTATTTCTGCGGCCTAATGTCAAATAATAATTTGAGACCAACTGACGGAGGAAATTATGCGCACCCTTAACATTCTGTTGCGGCCACAGATCCGTGAGGTCCTGTGAAAGACTCACATTTTGACGTTCGTTATTTGTATTTTCACTGACAAGGCTGTTACGGATGAAAGAAATCGGAGCTTGCCTAAGTAAAACAGTGTATTAATAGCTTCAATAATACATTGCACAATCATCAGCATGTCTGCGCTCCGACGACAGCCGTGATCCAGCGTCTTATAGACGACTTAGACAAGTGTTGCGCTCCGCAAACACGGGAGTTCCCCTCTCTGGTGTTTGCATTGTGGATTAAGCGTTAAATAAAGTGCCTTGTTGGGTTCCGCCTGTTCATCTACTACAGCATCTCTCTCCTTTCCTTGCTCCCACAGAGTAGTCTTGTCTTCCTCGCTCCCCTTTTCTCCTCACTCACTCTCACCAAAGACGCTCTAGCACATGTAGCCCAGGGCTTGTTGTCCTTGGAGAGGTTTGCCGTCGTGGTCCTGACCTTTCATAAATTCAATGCCGTGTTTGTTTGTGTTTGGGCAGAGATCTCTTTTCTCTTCATATTGACATGCTTATCAACAAATCGTATCATATTAAAGCAGGGGCCAGGAGTTAACTGTGGATTGGAACCTCTCCAATTGCTCGCTCACTCACTCGCTCACATAGCCTGTGTGCAGTTAGTCAGACTCAACTCTGAATTGCGTTTCCTCTCCGAAGGATTCGGCCAACATTAGCTCATCTGTCGAGTCTTTTGTTTTGACAGAGATATCAAGTTTATCCCAGCCACTCTGTGCCTATACGTGTGAGAGCGGCGGCCATGTTGTTTCTGCGTAGCCGTCAGTCAGATGGACATATAAGGACTGAGAGAAGCTGGGGAGGATCTTGTAGATGCCGGCGGGCGACAGATCCCATTCTGTGATGAATAATGCCCACCATTGTTTGTTTGGAAACATGTTGAGTCACAGCCTTATTGTTACAGCCAGACAGACAGAGCCCCCATGCCGCTACGGTCGATATTGTAATTTACTGGCTGTTTTTCTTGGCAGGAGAGAGAGGGGCTGAGGTATTTGTGTGTGTGTGACTGACTGAAGTACATCTGAAGACTACATGTTCATTGGATGGGACACACACACCCCACTGCCTAATAAGACCAGATCCTGGGGTCTCACTGGGAAAATTGAATTCTCCCTCTCTTCCCCCCCCCCTTCTTTTTCTTTTTGTGTGTTTTCTACAGGCCAAGAGAGATGAGTTTCTCCCGCTGAAGTAGGCAAACTTCATGTTGAACAGGTAAGTTTACACCGCAGGTGATGAAGTGCCCCTGCTGTCGCCGAGCTACGAAGCACACACACACACCGCACCACTTCCAGGTCATTCATAAACACGTGAATTATAATACCCAGCCTGACTCGTGCGATACCCGATGATGTATTGGGACGGGCATCGTAAATGTCTGAAGACTCGGCCGTGTGAGACCAACAAAATGTTCCATGTTTGTTCTCTCCCTGCCGGCTGTAGGTTACACAAAGTTGTCCTCTTGTGATGTATGCTTGCACTTGACACAGCTTACACAACTGTTGTTGTGATGGAAAGTCTCCCCGCAAACAATGAAGTGCATGACTCATGCAACAGAGCCCTATGTAATACTATATCCCCATGTGAGCTAACGCGCATGAAAATATGAACACGTAGGCCCCATCGCCCCCCACACACACACACACACACACACACACACACACACACACACACACACACACACACACACACACACACACACACACACAGGTAGGAAGGCGTAGTGGACATCTGATTTGGCCTTCGGTCTTGTAGAATTTACGACCCTGTCGGAGGGAAATGGCTCTGCCCGCGCTCGTTCCGTATCGATGTCCCCCCCCCCCCCCCCCCCCCCCCCCACCGTGTTTGACAGATGTGCTTCGACAACGTCGCTCATCGATAAGCACGCCGCGTGCGTTTAGCACTGCAGCGCACGCGACGCTGCGTTTTTAGGGACGCAGTCGTAAACTTTTAACGGCTCCCAAATGCCCAGCTGGCTCTTGGCAGGCTGGATTTTTGTGGTGGAGCCGGCGTGCTGCGGGCCGCTGTCGAGGGGACAGGTGGAAGGTCATGGCCGGCACAGGCCCTGTCACTCCGCATCGCCGTGGAGACAGGGACAAATTTAGCGGCGCATCGTACAAAAAAATAAAAAAGGAACTTTGTATTCAAGAGATAAACCATTCTGCACTGTGGGGACCCAATCTGAATGTGTTGTGGGCAGCGAAGTTGGTTCTGAACAGCAGCTGCCTGCCTTGCTTCCGCTGTGGTTAGGAGCTGTCGGAATGGAGCTACACAGTGTCCGTTCAAACCGAGAGTTTTGGGTTGCGCTGCGATAGGTTGAGAGGGTCTGTAAGGGGGAACAGAAGCACAGACCTTACCCAGGAGTGGGGGGGGAGACAGGGAGCTGGGGGGGAGGGGGGACAGGGAGCTGGGAGGCTTTCCGTGAACAGATGGATGGTGCAAATTCATCGAGTCAATATTTACCGCTTCTTGGCGAACATTTAGCAGAATTAACTTAGCTTATTTAGTAGAAGCGGCCATGCTGGATGGAGGCTGCATTTACCGTTCAGGAGCAAAAAAAAAATCTGAAAGACGGTCTTTTCTTGGACTGTGCGTCGCTCTAAAAATACACAGTAATGAAAGGAAAAGCCATTATCTACTCATTTAATTCCTCGCTTCCCTCCGTCCCTCAGAAACAGACACGTGCACCTCGCACACGGGTCGCGTCGGGAACACATCCATCGCATGCACGGCTTCCAAACCCGCACAGACGCACACCACACACACACCCGCAGACAGATCTGCACTCGCATTCAGTCTACCCGTGGCTCAATCCACTATGGGGATCTGTACGAGCGTAATTTGCTCTTCCAATTAAACTGTCGACCTTCGCTCCAGAATGCATAACGTGACTTGGTAGCATCCTCTCCTGGATAGCTATAATTACTCTCTCTGATGGTTGGGCTCACTGAGTCTAATGCTTAGGAGGCCTGGCAAGCACACTGGCAAGCCCAGGTCAAACCTTCTACCTGGAGCGAAGTTCAGTCAGGGCCTGGCAGAGGGAGGAAGTGAGAGGGAGGGAGAGAGAGGGGAGGCGGTGGAGGGGGGAGGGGGGAGGGAGAGGGAGAGGAAGAGAGAGAGAGAGAGAGAGGGGGGAGAGAGGGGGGGAGAGAGGGAGAGAGAGGGGAAGAGAGAGAGAGGGGAGGCGGTGGAGGGAGAGAGAGAGAGAGAGAGGGGGGGGGGGGGAGAAAGAGGGGGGGAGAGGGGGATAGAGAGAGGGGAAGAGAAGGGGGGGGAAAGAGAGGGGGGGGGAGGGAGAGAGAGGGGTGGGGGGAGAGTTAGAAAGAGAGAGGGCTAGAGGGAGGAAGAAAGAGACGGGGGAAGAGAGGGAGGGGGAGAGAGGGAAGTTAGATAGGCCTTGTTGTGTGCGTGCGTGTGTGTGTTGGGGGTGGGTCCCTTTCATTATAGAGAAGCTTTGTGCGGTAGGAAGTTTGGACCAAACGAGCCTGTTTTCAGAGGAGCAGAGGAGGAGGCTTAACATGCTGCTCTGTCAGACACATGACTGGCTACTCAGATCAGATGACTAGATAAACAGGAGGAATTCAGCTCCTCTCTCTTACAACAGTTCTCTTAGGAGGGGGAGGGGGACATCAAGGAAAACACACATTCTAAGACAGCTGCGAGGTTCAATTGTAACTGATGAGATCACACAGTGACACGAATGTAAGTAACATTAGTTATATGATATTTGCTCACCATCTCTCACCTGCCTGGAAGCAGTTAGGATAACCTTGTTAAGTCATGTTCTGTGGCTCCACTTGTTTCCAGGGTAAATACTTTAGGTTACATCTGCGTAAACCTTGTTTATAGTGTTAAATCTGTCTCTAGATAAAGAACAAGAAATTAACACTTCCCTAATGGGGAAAGAGCGTGCAACATTAAAGCTGTGGATTTGTAAGAACAACTATTCACATGTTTATGTCTCAGAAAATGCCCTATCACAGATCAGTTGCTGACAGAAACAGACAGAATGTATAAACATGTTCTTGTTGAACTCAGGAGCCTTGACTATGGCCTAACTGTCATCTGGGTGTCCAGTACAGTCTGTTAGTGTTCAGCACAGTCTGTGTGTTCAGTACAGGCTGTGAGTGTTCAGTACAGTTCTACTAGGTGTTCAGTACAGTCCTAGTGTGTGTTCAGTACAGTCCTAGTGTGTGTTCAGTACAGTCCTAGTGTGTGTTCAGTACAGTCCTAGTGTGTGTTCAGTACAGTCCTAGTGTGTGTTCAGTACAGTCCTAGTGTGTGTTCAGTACAGTCCTAGTGTGTGTTCAGTACAGTCCTAGTGTGTGTTCACTACAGTCCTAGTGTGTGTTCAGTTCAGTCCTACTGAGTGTTCAGTACAGTCCTAGTGTGTGTTCAGTTCAATTCTACTGTGTGTTCAGTCCTACTGTCTGTTCAGTACAGTCCTACTGAGTGTTCAGTACAGTCCTAGTGTGTGTTCAGTTCAATTCTACTGTGTGTTCAGTCCTACTGTGTGTTCAGTACAGTCCTAGTGTGTGTTCAGTTCAGTCCTACTGAGTGTTCAGTACAGTCCTACTGTGTGTTCAGTCCTACTGTGTGTTCAGTCCCATTAGGCTCCAGAGGCCTAGTCCTGTCACAGGCAGCCTGTCAGACTCCTTGGCTCTTTCGCAGACGGCTTTACACAAACCTCACAAAACATCAATCCTTCCAGAAAGATCCTAACACAGAGGAAATGTTATTCACAGTTGACTGAGTAACCGAAACTAAAGCAAGCTGAAATCAAGTGGGCTTTAAATCAACTTTTGACAAATGTTTGAAATCCACAGTCTCATTTGTCTTCTTTTTTTCTCTAGAATACACATCTAGTCTTGGTATTAGCCACAGAGTAACAGGCAGACTGATAGACAGCAGACTGTTAGACAGCAGACTGATAGACACAAATCATTTACCCAACAACAAAGCACAAAGATTCTGACACACACATATCGGGCAAACTGCTGTATACACTTTTACGAGTAATCATTGGTTCTCGCAGTTGCAGGCGCGCGCAAACATACACTCACCCACTCACGTAGGCACACACACAATCGCTAACTCACACACACACACTCACACACCCAACACAAACATTCACCCACACACCAATTTATGGGTTGCAGTTCTTTGTTCAGAAACCACCCCCAAGCCAATTAGCTGTGGAAAGCCACCCAAACAATGGTTTGAGAAGCAATGGCTGTCGCCTTTAGTTTTTCTGTGTGTGTGTGTGTACATGAGTTTGTGATTCAGTGTCATGTCTCACAGATCCTACGGTCCGCTGTACACCTGATTAAAAGATGAAGGCGGAATCGCAATAGCTTGATCGAGCGCTTACCGACAAAAACCTTTCCACAGGATTCATTAAAACAAGGTTGTCGGTTCGCGCTATCGGTGAAACAGAAGTGTCGTTTGAAGTCGGCGCCGACGCGGTTTGCGCTGTCGTGTGTTTCCCAGTTTCCCAAGAAATGTTGTGTGTTACGTAGGAGGTCACTGTGTCACCCTGAGTCCCTCTGAGCTAATCAAACTGCTAATAAGGTGTGTGTGTGTGCGTGCATGTGTGTGTGCCTGTGTGTGTGTGTGAGAGAGAGCCCCAGACCTCATTTCCCCTCGTTACTGACAGTCTTGCCTAACTCTCCGAGGGACAGGGAGAGATAATGCTCTCTCATTTCAGCCATAAGGGGAACATCTCTCTCTCTCTCTCTCTCTCTCTCTCTCTCTCTCTCTCTCTCTCTCTCTCTCTCTCTCTCTCTCACTCTCACTCTCTCACTCCCTCACTCTCTCTTTCTAACTCTCTCCATCTCTTGAGTTTTCTACGAAAGGCATAGCAGTGAAAGGATATGGAGGCTACATGCTTTCAGATTGGGGTGTCCATCCTCAGCCGTCGTTAGCTGTGAGGATAAGAGGATGCCTCACCCAGCAGACAGGCCTCCGGACTCCAGCCTCACGCTGCTTTAGCGCCGGGTAATGCGGACGGTCGCAGGTGAGTTACTGCGTCCGTATCTTGGTAGGCTCATCGCGTGCCGAGACGCTCCGCTATCGCAGCCCTGGGATCCAGCCTAGAGCGTTCTTCGTGCGTCTCAGCCCCTCCGCAGGGGCTGTGAGGAATATCAAATAATACCTCTTTATTATGATGACCCTCTGCTCCCCCCTCTCCTCCCGGACTCTGATAGAAAACACCACCCACAGGAGTTGCTGCAGTGCAGTCTGTATGGGTAAGATGCTGGGTAAGGGAAGGACAGCCCGGAGACACTATCCAGAGGAGATAACACCCTCCGCTGGCCTTCGCTATCCCAGAGCCCCCAACTGTAAACACGGCTGTCAAAAGTCCAGCGTAGATCACTGACACCTCCGGACTGGGGGTGGGGGGGGCGCCCCGTCACCCTCGACGCAGAAACGAAGTCCAGCTGGTGCGCCGTGTGACTGCCCGGGAGAAAAGGATAAAAGGAGAAGAGGAGCGCTCTCTCTTTTTATTTTATTTTCTCCGGCCCTCCCTTTGCACGGCTATCACGCTATGTTTAGAAAAGCAATATTCAATATGGTGGCCCCGTGACCTGACATTGACCTTCTCACAACCCCGGCCGTCCTATGGGAAGCTGCCACGGGGGAAAGGGCGGGTCGAGGGGCCAGAGTTTCTCAGAGCAGGGATCCAATCAGGAACTTGCGTAAGTGTTCCGCAGAGGGATTCCGGAAGATCTTAGTTCTGATTGTACTCTGTTTAATATGAAGCTACTCCCCACAAACCACTCAGGACTCTTCTGTTTCGCTTTGTCGTCGTCTTTCTTAAGGGTTTGTGTTGCTGGTTGAAGTTACAGAGCTGTCGCAATGCAGAGTAGTCTTTCACTGCAATCAGCCTCTACCTATCCCTGTCTCTCTCTCGCTGTCTCTCTTTCTGACTCGCTGTCTTTCTCTCCCTGTCTCGCTCCCCCCCTCTCTCCCTGTCTGTCTCCCTGTCTTTCTCCCTCTCTCTCTCTCTCCCTGTCTCTCTCCCTCTTTCTGCATCTCTCTGTGTCTCTCTTCCTGACTCTACCTGTCTCTCTCCCTGTCTCTCCCCCTCTCTCCCTGTCTCTCTCCCCCTGTCTCTCTCCCTGTCTCCCCCTGTCTCTCTCTCCCTGTCTCTCTCCCTCTCTCTCCCTGTCTCTCCCCCCCTCTCTCTCCCTGTCTATCTCCCCCTGTCTTTCTCTCCCTGTCTATCCCCCTCTCTCTCCCTGTCTCTCTCCCAGTACCTGACAGGGACAGTGTGACAGTACGTCAGTGCTCCTGGCTGTCCCCGGGTGCTCCCCCTAGAGCCGCCCGCCCCTCCCTCTCGTCCTCCTTCCGCCTCTAAATCCAGCAGCAGGATTAGCGCCCTCTTACCTGCTTCCTCAATCAAGGGAATGTCTGCCTCGCTACTGGATGTCACCTGGAACAAACACGGGGAGGAGCGTCTAAAAATACACCGCGTTGATTGAAAGAGGGGGGGGGGGGGGAGGCATTTGAGGGGGCCTGAAGCGAAAGATTCCCCAATCAATCTGTCTGAGTGTCAAACCCTAGCGCTCGAAAGAGGGCTTTTTTCGGCGTTTGATGCGTCGGAGGGGGTTCCCTCGGGGGAGGGGGGGGGGAGGGGGGGTGGCGGCGGCGTTCAGACCTTTAAGGAAAGCAGTGAACCGTTCAAGGGAAACCCTGCAAAGCTGCAGTTATAAAGATAGTCCGCTCCGCCTTAATGTCACCCCCTCTGGAGGGTTGGCATCGTCCCCTGACGTCTCTCTCCTCTTCCCTCTCTCCCATCTTCTTTATCTCTTCCTCCCCCCACCCCCCCTTCTGATGGCCCTGTGCCTTGTTCCCACCGAAACACTCTTTCGTAACATAAATACGCTGCTACATGGGGACATTCCTGCCTTGTTAGGTGCAGAGCGGCCAGTGCGGCTCTCTCCAGCGGAGTGGAGGCTCGCTCAGCACAGCGGCGCTTGACATGTTGAACAGATCCAGTTGTTACTGGCCTGCAGGGGCCAGCGAGAGACTGTTGACCACACAGAGAGTGGGCGGGAGAGAGAGAGCGAGGAAAGAGAGAGGGAGACAAAAGGCGGGATGTGAAGGGGAGCAGAGATGGGGAGAGGCGGAGAGGTTGAGAAGCAGAGGTGGAGAAGGCTGGAGGGGAGGGGGGGTGCGGGGGAGTTCGTCCGGCCGCTCCCCCCCCCCCCCCCGCCCCGCCGCTGCAGGGGTGCAGACACAGCCTCAGGTGACGGATGTTCCCCTCCCCTCAGCTCCCGCAGAGTGTGAGCCAGCTGTCATTCATCACGCGAGCCGAGCTTCCTATTAAAAGTTTACTTAGCGGGAGACAGACGTATGATTAAACGGCCGCAGCCTGCAGCCCACAGCGCGTAGGAGGAGTGTGTGTGTGTGTATATATATGTGTGTGTGTGTGTGTGTGAGAGAGAGGAGCTCTGATTGCACCTGACGGTGTAGTGTCCCCCTTCCTGTCCCCCCCCCCCCCCCCCCCCCCCCCCCCCCGAGGCAGCATAGTCCTCCTCAGTAATGAGAAGCGTTATTACAGTGATGGAACAGCTCTACCGAGCAGATCTGCACAAATCACCTGCCCCCCCCCCTTCTCCCTCCCTTCTCTTTTTTTTCCCCTTCTCGCCATTCTTCGTCTGGACGCATTTGGAGAGGGATCACGTGATGTGCATGTCCCAGGATCCCCGGGACCCCATGGAGAGACCGGTTCTGGTGCCCCGCGCTGAGCTCGGTTAAGCCTCGCAGCCGGTTCTCGGATAGCGTCGCTTGGATGAACGCCGGGGAACATGGGAGCGTCCCGGTCACGTTCAGACGCTTGGGTTTGATCCCTGCTGATTGGACGGGTTAGGAAGAGAGTGCGGTCACAATGTGAGAGGGCTCCACTGTAGGCCTGCAGTCTCATTCAGTGCTTGTGTGATTCAAGGTCTTAATCAGTTAGGATGTGGTGGTGTGTGGTTGGGGGGGTGGGAAGCTGTCAGAGGGGACTTTTTCATGCTGTGCCTCTACCTGTGTGTGTGTGTGTGTGTGTTTGTGTGTGTGTATAAAGAGCTT
>CM059327.1:10764468-10797716 GCA_030340685.1 Protosalanx chinensis
GCCTCAGTAACAGACGGATCAAGGCCTACTGTGGCACACTTCACACAATCCAACAAAGTGTAAAAAGCTTGACACGTCTTCACAGCAAGTTACATTTATTCATTTAGCAGATGCTTTTATCCAAAGCGACTTACAGTAAGTACAGGACATTTTCCCTCAGACAAGTAGGGTGAAGTGTATTGCCCAAGGACACAATGTCACATAGCCACAGCCGTGGCTCCATCTCACAACCTTCCGGTCAACGCCTTAACCCGCTGAGCCATCTGACCCCCAGGTCAATAACCGTCGCAATAATAACACCACCACAACATCTGGGTCCGTTTTACACCTGGATAGTTTATTGGTACACATACTATAAAACAGTATTAAAGGAGCAGAATAACAACAGTATTTTCATTGCTAGAAGTTCAACAATACAATATAAATACAAAAAAACACGCACATAATGGTCCGTCGACAAGCTACAGTTAAAATAGAAAACAGAAGGAGGATATAGAAATTGAGGAAATCAAAAGCAACATAGTTTAGCAAAAATAATCGGCTTTTTCTCGACAAACTACAGAGCGAAAGTTTACGTACGTCGCACAACAGAAACATTCAGCTAGTGCAAAAAGCCTCTAACAAACATTAGTCTTAAACTACACATTATATTTAATATATAATATATATTATATGTATACGTATTTATATATCTTCATATAAATAACCCCTTATTTTGGCATTTATCATCGTAAAATAATTTAAACGTCCTAGCAGACATTGAGTGGCACATTTCGAAAGCGATGGAATAAAATGTAAAAGCACTTTACTCGTCTTTCTGCACTAGATATGTGGACAGAGCATTAGTGTTGTGTAGTGCTAGAGAATGACTGGAAACAGAAAAAGAAACTAAAAAAGAACCTGTGGTTGATAATCTTCTTTCCAAGAAACCAACTAAACCGTACAATTACCCACCCCTGCCTCGACAGGATAACCGTTGAACACATTTGGTCAAATATCATTACCTACATACATCCCAGTATATACATATTACCTCATCTACTTAGGAATTACAGCAGAATAAAACAGCAGAGTAAAACTTTAAAAAGAACTATTGGTGTGTTTTTCTTTTGCCTATCTGTGTGAAGTGATTGGTCTGGTCTGTTTCTGAGTGTAGTGCCACGCACACGAATGCCTGACAACACTGCTGTCTACTGTATGTGCACAAAAACTACAGTACCCATAAGTCAATTCTGATTCTGAGAAAACGATTCCATAATACACCTCTTCCTGTCAGGACCTCTAACACAACAAGCCCATCACATCTGATGCTTGTTGGGAACGGTCCCCCCACCCTAAACACTGTGAGGCCAGATATCTCTGCTGACATTGGTTCAAAACATCACAACCCATCCACCTTAAAGACGCTCCAACTGTCTCCATGGTTACAGAGAGACTTCAGTCTACACCATCATCTACACCGTCCCAACCTTTACTGTACCCTAACAAGTCACCCCCCCCCCCCCCCCCCCCCGGTCCAGGAAGAGCTGTCCAGCAGAGCCCCCTCCCCCCTCACTACACTGAATGGATGTTCTGGCCACGCCGATAAGCCGTTTAGTTCCGCCCACATTGTCTAAGCTGCTATGACAACACGGCATGCGACCCTCAAGCCACTAGGGACATCAGTAAGCATTTGATAGCCATGTAATAAGCCTGGTAAGAAGCCTATTAATACTGTCGCTAAGCTCCGGAGCCTTCTGCAGGGAACCCACTCAGCCGGAGTCAGAGGGGCTGAGGTGTGGACCAGGGCCAGATACACTTCCAGCCTTGAATGAGCCAGGTGTAAGGCCTGCTGTGGGAGGGAGGCTTTAGGACCCAGCAGTGGGGTCACAGGCTCAGGTGGAGATGGAGGAGAATGTTGTGTAACGGTCTGGCCCACAACCCTGCTCTTCCCGCAGCTTGAGAGGGGGGGTACAGAGCGAGCACAGACCTTGTTGGGCATCCAAAGAACCCACCCTTTCACTGTTCCAGTCCTTTTGAGAGGTGCGAGACCAGACAGTTGCACCAGGACACACTGACTGACTGGCTGACTAGCTGGCTGGCTGGCTGGTTTTTCTACCCATACTCCCTCTACTCTCTTCTCAGTGAGTCGAACTGCCCACCTCAAGGTGTGGGTCTTATTTTCTTGAAACACAATAAAACAGAATACAGTACCGCTTTTTTTCTTCTATATTATACTTCGCGTGAACCCCCTCCCCCCCCCCCCCCCCCCAAAAAAAAAAAAAAACTAACAAAAAGGAAGCTGCAGTGTTGAGCTACGAGGTGTGGGGGTAGGAGGGGTTGTGTGGGGAGGAGGGAGGGGGGGGTTACCTGGTGTTGGGTTGGGAGGGTACAAGGAGTCGGGTACGAGTCTCTCCTTCGTAGAGCGCTTACACGTTTACATTCTTATCAAAACATAGAGGAAACCTAGTGAACTGCTACACACCGTAGTGGCCCTGATCATTTAGGATGGCCGACCACGTTTAAAGTGCTCTGGACAAAACTCTGGTGCAGCGTACAGTATAATCCACATATTGTGCCGACATAAAATCCAACTAATAAATATTTGTCGTCGTCCCCCCCGTCCCCCTCCAGGTGGGGTTTGGTTGGTACTGGTAACCGTGGCACCCTGACATATCGGTTACATCCTGCTGTCATGACAACCAGATAAACAGTGAGCTGGGGATAGAGTGTGTGTGTGTTGGTGTGTGAGGGGAAGTCTGTTCTGCCATTGCCCCCCCCCCCCCCCCCCCCCCCCCCCCCAGGATAACCAGGACAAGAGCAGCGGCAGGAGGTGTTGGTGGAGGGAAGGAGGAGCAGGAGGGATGGAGGAGAAGGAGGTCAGACGGCCGGGGGGGTCCAGTACCAGGAGGAGAACGCGGTCCACTGGTGAGTCTTAGGATGAGTGGTGGTCAGTTGTCCGAGTGTGAATGTGAGAGAGAGAGTGTTTGTGCGTGTGTGTGTGTGAGACTTGTGTCTCTGGTGAGAGTGGGTGCCACACCTCTCTGGGGTTGGAGTGTACATGTGTGTGTGTGTTTGTGTGTGTGTGTGAGTGTCCCTCAGTCGCTCACACCACTGTGGCTGGTCTGCGGTCCATCTCCTCCTCTAACTTCACCATCTGCTGCATGTCCTTGGCCTGCCAGAGGCAACGACAGCATAAACACACACACACACACCAAACAACAGTAAAACTAAAACCTCTGATAGATTACAGTCTTTGTAAAGTAAGCTTCCGTTCTTTAATCCCATCTGCACTGCAACATGTCTTCATCTAACGGTCTACCCAGTTCTGTGACTTCAAACTGACTCTAATCTCTCTGACCCTGTTGTAATAGTTCACTAGCGAACCCACTAAATGAAGCCCTTAAGTACAGTATTACAGCATGCTGAGTCATGCTCGTGTGTCGGCTGGCTCCGGCTGCTAGGCAACCCATCTGACTCAGATCCCTGACTCACAGGGAGGCGGGGTTACGGCACCATGAGTGGTGCATTAAAAACATGGAGGCACCCTTCATGACATGGTGCAGATACCACATCAGATCAATGACTCAGACCATAGATACAGTTAGAAACAACACACTCACACACACACTGGATATCCACACACACACACACACACACACAAAGGACATCCACCCACACGCACTGGACATCCACACACACACACAAACATAGATACACACACACACACACACACACACAGAGCTACACACACCACACAAACACACTGGACATCCACACATACACGCGCACACACACTGGACATCCACACACACACACACACACACTGGACATCCACACATACACACACAGGAAATCCACACACAGATACGTTCAGGGGGATAGAAAGTTTGAGTCCCCGAGTTTGAAGACTGGGTACAAGGGGAGTACAGAAGGATGACAGACGGAGAGATGATGGGGGGGGGAAAGTAAAGATGGAGGGATGGTTATTTCCTACCTTGTTTGTTTGCATGGTGTGATTTCAAAAGCTGCCCGAGAAAAGCAAACCAAAGGTGAAAACAATGAGGGCACACGTGTAGCATACATGTACAGTAACATACATGTACAGTCACATACATGTGCGAGCGATGAGTTCACGACGATGAAGGTTTGCCCCTCGGACAACAGCGTCCGACGGGTGAGCGTGTGATGGCTGCTGTTTGGGAGGAACCTCAAGACTTGCTGGTCTCAGGCGAGCGAGGTACGCCCCTCAGTGTGTTCTGGGTTAAGGCGGGGGTGGGGTGGGCGGGGGGGGGGGGGGGTGGGCAAGGGGGGGGGGGTTTACCTGCTCATTGAACTTGTCCAGTTTCTCCAGCTGTTCCCTCTGGGTCTTCTCCAACTGCTCCATCTCCTTCTGATGCTTCATGGCCAGCTGAGGAGGAAGAGAAACACGGTCACTATCGTTCACCCAGAACATACTAGAACCCAAACTCCTGCTGGATGAAGGGGCGAAGGGGAGGAACTGAACCACGAACCCTTTTCCGCTCCTCCAGGAACTTTTTGGTGTTGCTGCTGTTCAGCTCTCTGACCCTCCTGAGGAGAGAGAGACACGGGATGCAGGATGAAGACTGGCACCTTCGCCTGGAGGCCCCCACAGCGGACGTCCGGTGCTTCAAGCTAAGCCGGTGGGACTCACCTCTCTCTCTCCGCCTTGTTCTTGATGGTCTTGTCCTGGCTGATGGCTTTGCTGTTCTCCATGGAGGTCTTCGCCTGGTTGGCACGCATCTCTTTGCTCTGCCTGTGACGGAAAGTGTGTTAACGTTATTGTGTGCATGTGTATGTGTGTGTTATCGTGTATGTGTTTTATTGTGTGTGTGCGTGTTAGTGTATGCGTGTGTTCTTGTGTGTGGGTGTGTTACCGTGTGTGTGTTTAATCACGTGCGTGTGTTAGCGTATGCATGTGTTCTTGTGTGTGTTATCATGTGTGCGCGTGTTCTTGTCCGTGTGTGTTATGGTGTGTGTTATCATGTGCGTGTGTTAGTGTATGCATGTGTTCTTGTGTGTGTTATGTGTGCGCGTGTTCTTGTACGTGTGTGTTATGGTGTGTGTTATTGTGTGTGTGTTACCGTATGTGTGTTTAATCACGTGCGTGTGTTAGCGTATGCTGTGTGTTCTTGTGTGTGTTATCGTGTGCGCACGTGTTCTTGTACGTGTGTGTTATGGTGTGTGTTATTGTGTGCGTGTGTGGGTGTGTTACCGTGTGTGTGTTTAAACACGTGCGTGTGTTAGCGTATGCATGTGTTCTTGTGTGTGTTATCATGTGTGCGCGTGTTCTTGTACGTGTGTGTTATGGTGTGTGTTATTGTGTGTGTGTGTGTTACCGTATGTGTGTTTTATCACGTGCGTGTGTTAGTGTATGCTGTGTGTTCTTGTGTGTGTTATCGTGTGCGCCCGTGTTCTTGTACGTGTGTGTTATGGTGTGTGTGTGTGTTACCGTATGTGTGTTTAATCACGTGCGTGTGTTAGCGTATGCTGTGTGTTCTTGTGTGTGTTATCGTGCGCGCGCGTGTTCTTGTACGTGTGTGTTATGGTGTGTGTTCTTGTGTGTGTGTGTGTTACCGTTCGTGGATGAGCTTGAGCTGCAGGGTCTGCTGCTCCTGCACGGTGTTCAGGAGCTTCTTCAGGTGCTCACACTGCTGGGTCACATGACCATCCCTCAGCTCCTGCTCCTCACAGCTGTGACAGGTGATCATCTCTGACCACTCCTTAGTGTGCTGGGCTGTGATGTCCTTCACCTGCGCGCACGTGTACACACACACACACACACACACACAGGCGCACACAAACACACACAGGTTCATACACACACACAGGTTAATATACACACACACACACACACACACACACACAGGTTTACACACACACACACACACACACACACACAGGTTCATACACACACACACACACACACAGGTTCACAAACACACAGGTTCACAAAACACACACACACACGCGTACACACACACACACACACATACAGGTTCACACACACACACACACACATACATACAGGTTCACACACACACACACACACACACACACACACACACACACACACATACATACAGGTTCACACACACACACATGTTCACACACACACACACACGCGTGAAATGACCATCCCTCAAGTTAGCACCCACAGGTACACAGCTCCTAGTTAGCTCCCTGTACCTTAGCCTTGTGGTCTGTGGTCAGAGTCTGGATCTTAATCTCTGTCTCCTTCTTCAGCTCCTGACAGTTGTTCTCCCTGTGAGGAGACACAGCAGGAGTCAGGGGCCCGGAGGAGTCAGGGGCCCGGAGATGGGAGGCCCCAGACCACACTCACACACATGCACAGATACACACACACACACACACACAATAACACACACCGTAACACACACAATAACACACACCATAACACCCCCCCCCCACACACACACACACACACACAGATACATAAATACACACACACACACACACACACACACACAGAGATACACACACCGATACATAGATAAACACACACACAAAGAGCTATACACACACCACACATACACACACGCCTCACCCTCTCTTCTTGATGGCCTTCTCCAGAAGCTTCTCCTGGGTCAGCTTGTCCTTGTCGTGCTGGGCGATCATCTTGTCCACCTGGGTGCAGTGAGACTTCTGCATGGTGTTCTGATCCTGGGGACACAACACAGTAACACAGGGTTCAGAGCCATGGAAACACCTCGAACCACATCATCAACAAGCAGGCTTCTTCCAGCAAGCCTCTGGAATCCTAATGAATGTTACGCAACCAGACTCCCATCAGCTGGCCACCACTGGCATAGGTAGAAACAGCTCATTTGAAATTCAACCTTTCAGATGGCGAATACAATTGCAACCGAGCGCAACGACGGTATTCATCCGAGCGCGTCCTTTGATGACAGGTGGTTGGATAACAGCTGATTCATGAGAGCAGGTCATTAATGTGTCCCACACACATCCTGACCACAGTGCTGAAGGAGAGTGAGTGTGTGTGTGTGTGTGTGTGTGGGGGGGATCTTAGCAAGTCTAATGTCTGCCTGTCCACCTCAGTTTGGCCATGATCAAAGCCAGACAAGGGGGAAGAGACAGGATGCACTTAGTGTGTGTGGTTTGGGTGTGTGCGGGGAGTGAGTGTGTGCGATGCGTTGTGTGACTGTGCGGTTTGTGCGCGCGGAGGGAGAGGGAATCAGCGTGTGTGTGGGCTGTGTGTGTGTGGAGGATGAAAGGGAGTTTCTATCCTGTCTCTCTCTGACAGGATCAGTTGGTAGCAGCCTGTAGCGGACTTTAGCAGCCTGTAGCGGACTGTAGCAGCCTGTAGCGAACTGTAGCTGACTGTAGCAGCCTGTAGCTGACTGTAGCAGCCTGTAGCTGACTGTAGCAGCCTGTAGCTGACTGTAGCAGCCTGTAGCTGACTGTAGCAGCCTGTAGCTGACTGTAGCAGCCTGTAGCTGACTGTAGCAGCCTGTAGCTGACTGTAGCAGCCTGTAGCTGACTGTAGCAGCCTGTAGCAGCCTGTAGCTGACTGTAGCAGCCTGTAGCTGACTGTAGCAGCCTGTAGCTGACTGTAGCAGCCTGTAGCTGACTGTAGCAGCCTGTAGCTGACTGTAGCAGCCTGTAGCTGACTGTAGCAGCCTGTAGCTGACTGTAGCAGCCTGTAGCTGACTGTAGCAGCCTGTAGCTGACTGTAGCAGCCTGTAGCTGACTGTAGCTGACTGTAGCAGCCTGTAGCTGACTGTAGCAGCCTGTAGCTGACTGTAGCAGCCTGTAGCTGACTGTAGCAGCCTGTAGCTGACTGTAGCAGCCTGTAGCTGACTGTAGCAGCCTGTAGCAAATTGTAGCAGCCTGTAGCAAACTGTAGCAGCCTGTAGCAGACTGTAGCAGCCTGTAGCTGACTGTAGCAGCCTGTAGCTGACTGTAGCAGCCTGTAGCTGACTGTAGCAGCCTGTAGCTGACTGTAGCAGCCTGTAGCTGACTGTAGCAGCCTGTAGCTGACTGTAGCAGCCTGTAGCTGACTGTAGCAGCCTGTAGCTGACTGTAGCGAACTGTAGCGAACTGTAGCAGCCTGTAGCTGAATGTAGCAGCCTGTAGCGAACTGTAGCGAACTGTATCGAACTGTAGCAGCCTGTAGCTGACTGTAGCAGCCTGTAGCGAACTGTAGCAGCCTGTAGCGAACTGTAGCTGACTGTAGCAGCCTGTAGCTGACTGTAGCAGCCTGTAGCTGACTGTAGCAGCCTGTAGCGAACTGTAGCAGCCTGTAGCTGACTGTAGCAGCCTGTAGCTGACTGTAGCAGCCTGTAGCAGCCTGTAGCTGACTGTAGCAGCCTGTAGCTGACTGTAGCAGCCTGTAGCTGACTGTAGCAGCCTGTAGCTGACTGTAGCAGCCTGTAGCTGACTGTAGCAGCCTGTAGCTGACTGTAGCAGCCTGTAGCTGACTGTAGCAGCCTGTAGCTGACTGTAGCAGCCTGTAGCTGACTGTAGCTGACTGTAGCAGCCTGTAGCTGACTGTAGCAGCCTGTAGCTGACTGTAGCAGCCTGTAGCTAACTGTAGCAGCCTGTAGCTGACTGTAGCAGCCTGTAGCTGACTGTAGCAGCCTGTAGCAAATTGTAGCAGCCTGTAGCAAACTGTAGCAGCCTGTAGCAAACTGTAGCAGCCTGTAGCTGACTGTAGCAGCCTGTAGCTGACTGTAGCAGCCTGTAGCTGACTGTAGCAGCCTGTAGCTGACTGTAGCAGCCTGTAGCTGACTGTAGCAGCCTGTAGCTGACTGTAGCAGCCTGTAGCTGACTGTAGCAGCCTGTAGCTGACTGTAGCAGCCTGTAGCTGACTGTAGCAGCCTGTAGCTGACTGTAGCAGCCTGTAGCTGACTGTAGCAGCCTGTAGCTGACTGTAGCAGCCTGTAGCTGACTGTAGCAGCCTGTAGCTGACTGTAGCAGCCTGTAGCTGACTGTAGCAGCCTGTAGCTGACTGTAGCAGCCTGTAGCTGACTGTAGCAGCCTGTAGCTGACTGTAGCTGACTGTAGCAGCGTGTAGCTGACTGTAGCAGCCTGTAGCTGACTGTAGCAGCCTGTAGCTGACTGTAGCAGCCTGTAGCTGACTGTAGCAGCCTGTAGCAAATTGTAGCAGCCTGTAGCAAACTGTAGCAGCCTGTAGCAAACTGTAGCAGCCTGTAGCTGACTGTAGCTGACTGTAGCAGCCTGTAGCAGCCTGTAGCTGACTGTAGCAGCCTGTAGCGAACTGTAGCAGCCTGTAGCTGAATGTAGCAGCCTGTAGCTGACTGTAGCAGCCTGTAGCTGACTGTAGCGGGGGGAGTCGTCACCTTGGAGTGCTTCTTCTTTAGGGTGTTGAGCTCCTTCTGCTGCTTCTTAACCAGCTTCAGGAACGTCTGAAGACACGGCAGCACAGGAGAGAGCAGACACAGCTCAGCATACGTCAACACACACACACACACACACGTCTGAGCATGCTCAGTCTGTCACCTGGGGTGTGTGACCCTTCCTGTGACCTCACCTTCATTTGTTTCAAGTCATCAATATTTACAGTAGGCACGAGGGCAGATGTATCTAGCGGGAGGAGAGGAAGAAAACATTACTGTGTGGAGTGGTGTGGTCAAGAGCGGGCGTCGGAGTGCCTTGTGGGTGTGGTGTGTGGTGTGTGTGTGTGTGTGTGAGGGGGTTCGCCGTACCCTTCTTGGCTTCCGCGGTGTTGTTCTGGGCCGAGCTGGAGGTCTGGGCCAGCTCCGAGCTGGTCTGAGGCGACACGCTACTCTTCACCGTGCTCACCTTGCCCTTCTTGTCGTTCTTCGAGCTCCCGTTGGGCACATCAGCGATGTCGCTCTGCGGAGATGAGAGAGAGAGAGAGGGGGGGCAGCCACAGTAAGTCTGTTTAGAAAACAGGCACAGTGTTTGTGTGTGGGGGAAGGGGGTGGGGGGGTGGGGGTGGTGGGGGTGTACCGTTTCGATCCCCAGAGCTCGCATCTGGTCGGCTCTCTTCTCCGCTATGGACAGGAACTTCTTGGGGTCGGACAGGGCGTCCACGATAGCTTGAACACACAACACACACAGTGATATTACCTCAACGCTGACAGAAACGCTCATCACAAAAGAAGGGTAAACTACAGGTCTTTTTCTATCTCTTTCTGCCTCTCTCTCTCTCTCCCTTTCTCTCTTTCTGTCTCTCCCTTTCTCCCTCACACACACACACCATCCCCGGCATGCGCCCTCACCTCCGAAGCCGTCGGGGACGTAGGTCTTGAGGATGATGTTGCAGAAGACGGTGGGCAGCGACAGGGGCTTGTTGCCCTCGTTCCTCAGGGAGATGTGTCTGTAGCCCGCCTGCAGACCGTCCAGGGGCAGGATCCGCTGGCCTATCAGCTTGTTGTTGTCGTCGTACACGGCGATGCGCAGCACTGCCAAGTCTGGCAGGATCACCTGAGAGAAGGAGGGGAGGGACGGAGGGACGGAGGGACGGAGGGAGGAGAGAGAAGGCCAGAGGGAGGGAGTGAGAGAAAGTGGAGCGAGCGATGGAGGGAGGGAGGGGGAGTGTGAGGGGCAGAGAGCGAGGGAAAAGAAGCGAGAGAGAGGAGCCAGACGGGAGAGAGACAATGAGCGAGAGAGACAGAGAAGATGATGGAGACAGAAAGACAGAGAAAGAGAGACGGAGAGAGAGACAGAGAGAGAGACAGGATGATGGAGACAGAGAAAGAGAGACAGAGAGACAGAGGATGATGGAGACAGAGAGACAGAAAAAGAGAGAGAGAACGAGAGACTCTGACAGAGCGTGACTCGGCAGGCTAGCGAGAGATGAGCGGTAATTTTTCCTTGGAGCAGCAGGAGCTTCAGAGGACACTATCTAAGGAGGCTCCACCACCGCCGCGATACCCTAGACAGGGACGATATCACAACAGCCTGCGTATCTTCCGCAAGGCCATCTCATCAGCCTGCACGGCACCCTGTTCTCGGAGACCTGAGTGTGTGTGTGAGTGCACGTGCGAGTGTGTGTTTGCTGGCCTTGTGTTTTTCAGATAAGAGAGGGGAGAGCGCGAAAGGGGGATGATTAATAAGCGAAAGGAAGAGGAGGTGAGAGATAGCACAGATGAACTGTCAGAGGAGGCTGATGTTAGTGTTGCTGTAGTCGCTTTGTGTGTGTGGGAAATAATTTGTGTGTGTGTGTGAGTGAGAGTGTGTAATAATACACAGGGCTGTCTGGGGCACTGTATGTGTGTACAGGAATACATGACTAAATGTGTAAAGGTCTCTGTACGAATGATATTTGTCGTGTGTGTGTGTCTGTGTGTGTGTGAGAGGAAGAGAGCGAAAGAGAGGGTGTGATGAACAGGCAGCCCTGCCAGCACTCCATGTAATGGCCCTCCTGATGGCAGTGCGCGCGCGTGTGTGTGTGTGTGTTGGGGAGCACTGCGGCAGGCTGTGATTGATGGTGTGTGTTGAAAGAGCTGGAGTCACAGTCATGGCTGAGATACTTCACATTCTGCTGAGAGCAGCACTCTCTCCCTCTCTCTCTCTCCCTCTCTCTCTCTCTCACACACACACACACACACACACAATCTCACCCACGAAAATCTATTCTTCCTTTGTTCCTGTATTTTTTGTTCCGTGTATTAGCTATTTTTTGGGGGGGTGGGGGTCTGCCTTCTCTCTTGTCTCTCTCTGTGATATTCTCCTTCTGTCTCTATTTCCTGTCTTTCTGTTCTCTCTCCCAGAGCGGGGTCGTGTCTGGGGCTGTCCTTCCCCCTGCCACCTCTCCTCTGTTCCTCTGCAGTAAGGACGCATCACCACAGGGCCCTCAGCTCTACTCCCTCCCTCCTTCTCCTCCGTCGTTCAACCACAAACCGCTTCCCAGGCAGCATACACGACTAACGTTTGGAAAGTCCTGCAGTCGCCCCCCCCCCCGTCCACCCCCCTCCCCTCTACCTTTCTGAAGACGAAGGGCTCCTCGTTGTAGGCGGGGTTCAGGCCGTTGTTCATGACCATGCGCGTGCGGAACTCCTTGCGGATGGTGTCCGTGGGCAGCCCGTACATGTCCACCTCCACGTACGTCCCGATCTTCTTGTCCGACAAGAACTGACCCGAAAACACCTGTACAGAGGAGGAGAGGAGGAGGAGGGGAGGAGAGGAGGAGGGCAGGAGAGGAGGAGGGCAGGAGAGGAGAAGGGCAGGAGAGGGGGAGGAGAGGAGGAGGGGAGGAGAGGAGGAGGGGAGGAGGGCAGGAGGGGGAGGAGGGGAGGAGAAGGGCAGGAGAGGAGAAGGGCAGGAGAGGGGGAGGAGAGGAGGAGGGCAGGAGGGGGAGGAGGGGAGGAGAAGGGCAGGAGAGGAGAAGGGCAGGAGAGGGGGAGGAGAGGAGGAGAGGAGGAGGGGAGGAGAGGAGGGCAGGAGGGGGAGGAGGGGAGGAGAGGAGGAGGGGAGGAGAGGAGGAAGGGAGGAGAGGAGGGCAGGAGGGGGAGGAGGGGAGGAGAGGAGGAGGGGAGGAGAGGAGAAGGGGAGGAAAGGAGGAGAGGAGGAGGGGGACGAGGGGAGGAGAGGAGGAGGAGGAAGGAAAAGGGTGAGAACACTCAGATTCACAAAGAGTTGAGAGAAATCCATGGTGTTTAGGACCGCTTTGACCCCAGGGGATGACCTCTGACCTTACCTGCACGCTGCAGGTGGCAGCAATGACCCCGTCCACAGGCGTCTCAGAGAAGGGGTCAAACATCCTGTCTGACCTCCGCATGAAGTCTGGCTTCAACAGGTACCTGCCAGAGATGAGAGAGAGACAGAGAGAGAGAGAGACAATAAGAGAGAGACACGAAAGATAGAGTTATAATCGTACAGCTGAATTACTGGATCCAGGTCTGATAATATTATGGGATGGAAATATGCTATTATATTCTAATATATATATTCTTATCATACCTATATATTGTTTTATATATATATATATATATATATATATATATATATATAGTTGGTCAGTTATAACTGAAAAAAAAATCAGTGGAACAGCATGTGACTGCAGCTCATGTACTTGCTTCTACCTAGTGTTGGTTATATAATTCATGCTAGTTAACTAGAGGGAGGGAGAGGGCAATAGTGTGTGAGGGAGGGAGAGAGAAAGGGATGGTGTGTGAGGGAGGGAGAGAGAAAGGGATGGTGTGTGAGGGAGAGAGAGATGGTGTGTGAGGGAGGGAGAGAGGGACAGAGGGAGAGAGAGCGAGATGATATGTGAGGCAGATAGTTAAGTAAGGCCAGTGGGCATATTAGAAGCCCATTAGCAGGAATGGGTGTTGTACTGACAGCGGATATCTCCTCCCTTATGAGATCTGCAGCGTTAGCCGACATATCTGCGCCCTGGGGCCCGGCATTAGAACGAGGGATGGAGGGAGAGATGGACGGATGAGGGGAGAGAGGCGCGGAGCTCCATGCTGGATGAGAGCGGAGCCCTGAGTATCTCCTGAGCTCTCATTAGCTTGCAGGCTGATGGTGGCTATTGGTTGCCGCCGGCCAATAGTAATGAGATGTGACGCGTTTTTAATGATGAGGTTTTTGGGGAAGGGAGGTGGGTGAGCAAAGGGGGTGGGGGGTGACGACGAAGTGGGGATAGGAGGAAAGAGGAGGAGGGATGGGGGTGGGAGTGGAGAGAGAGGGATGGAAGGGAGGTGGAGGGGGAGGTACTGCTCTCACCCGCAGGATCCATTATACTCAAACTTCCCCTGGTTCAACTGCATGGCCAGATCTAAGAGAGAGGAACAGAGAGAAAGAGAGAGCGAGAAAGAGGGAGGGTAGAGAGAGAGAGAGAAAGAGGGAGGGTAGAGAGAGAGAGAGAGAAAGAGGGAGGGTAGAGAGAGAGAGAAGGAGGGAGGGTAGAGAGAGAAAGAGGGAGGGTAGAGAGAGAGAGAAAGAGGGAGGGTAAAGAGAGAGAGCGAGAAAGAAGGAGGGTAGAGAGAGACAGAGAGAGAGAGAGGGAGGGTAGAGAGAGAGAAAGACAGAGGGAGGGTAGAGAGAGAGAGAGAGAAAGAGGGAAGGTAGAGAGAGAGAGACAGAGGGAGGGTAGAGAGAGAGAGAGAGAGAAAGAGGGAAGGTAGAGAGAGAGACAGAGGGAGGGTAGAGAGAGAGAGAGAGAGGGAAGGTAGAGAGAGAGACAGAGGGAGGGTAGAGAGAGAGAGAGAGAAAGAGGGAGGGTAGAGAGAGAGAGAGAGACAGAGGGAGGGTAGAGAGAGAGAGAGACAGAGGGAGGGTAGAGAGAGAGAGACAGAGGGAGGGTAGAGAGAGAGCGAGAGAGAGAGAGACAGAGAGAGAAAAGATTCAGATCAGATGAAACGCATTCGAACACGCAAACAGGAGCAAACTGACTCCATCTATTCTGTACGTGTCGACCCGTCTCCAATGCTTCCGGAACGTTCCGAGCTGTTGCTCGACCCAGAGAGGGAGGCGGGGCAGGCCTTTCCACCTCACTGGCATCGCTCCTCTCACCCCCACCCCTACCCAGGCCCACCTCCCCTGCCCCCACACCCCCTGTCCTCCCTCCCCCCCTCCAGCCTCCACATGCCCACTCACAGTGGGACATATGGTCCAACCCCATCGCCCTCAGACATGGGGCAGCAGCTGCTCAACAACAGGGTCCACAGTGTGTGTGTGTGTGTGTGTGTGGGGGTGGGTGCGTGACACGTGTTTGCGTGTGTGTCTGACAGTGTGTGGGCGGTTGCACTGCGGGGCGAGGCTTTGTGTTGTAGGGGGGGTCAGATGATGTGCTGGGAACCGAAAGCTTAGCCCACCTAAGCTCACTCACACACACACGTATCATCAATCACCACAGGAACCACAAGGCCACAGCAGAACAGGAACCCGTGAGAACCCTAGGGGGCGAGCTCGGAGCTTCTAGAACAGTCCTTGTTCTACGTTCTACGTGTTCTGGTACCTGGGGTCTGGAAGTTGAGCGACACCATCTGGCAGCCAGCGTTCCAGAAGATCTGAGGCATGTAATTACTGGAGTCTACCCGGCCTCCTTTGGGGTAGATTCGACTCATCTGACGCTTGTTGTAGCTGCGCACAACGCTCAGGGAAAAACACGCAGGCAGGCAGGCAGGGAGAGGAGAGTCTGCTCGTGTGTGTGTGTGTGGGTGGGGATGTGTGTGTGTGCGTATGTATGTATGTGTGGAAAGTAGACCGCGAGGGTTATTCATAGTAAGGAACAGCTTGGGTCCTCTGGTCTCGTTGGAGTATGTATATCTGAGTGTGTATGTGTGTGGGGGGGGGGGTTGTGAGTGTGTGTGTGTGAGAGACTTGGAAGTGGAAAAGGCCTGGTTTCAGAGTCCAAAGGCACATTCTGCTCCCTGGAGGCCGTGTGCTGCGTTTCACCACGAGGAGAAAACCCCCCCCCCCCCCGATAAACACGAGGAGCGTCTCTCCAACCAGACTTAAATCTAGGTGACCCACAACAGCACAGTTAGAACTGAAGTTTGCCCCCCCCCCCCCAAGACTCTCGCTACAGAGCTGGTTTCCGGTTAGACGTGGGGCCCGGAACTGAGGGGGAGAGGGGGGCAGAGAGACCCCTGAATACCGTGCACAGGAGCCCCCCGGGTAACGAAAAAAGGATACTTGACGAACTCGATGGCGTTGGTCTTCAGGTAACCCAGCCCCACCGACTCGTTGAAGGACGACATGTTGTGATGGATGTTTCTCTCTGGAATGGAGGACAAGGAGGTGAGACGGGGAGCGAGGCGAGGGTGGGGGTCCTAAGTGGCGTCGCTTGGCGTCCGGTGCTAGCGTACCCTCGGCGTTGTCGAAGCTCTGGAACTTGACCGGCTGGGCGTAGTTGACCATGGCTGACAGGTAGGGGTGGATATTGGTGGTGGCTCCCACATAGGTGTACTGAGCTATAAGGTCATCCTCGTTAACTGTTGTTTCGGACTGCAGGGCCACAGCGCGCGCGCGCACGCACACACACACACACACACACACACACACAGTAAGCTCCCTACTTCTCAACCACTGCACCACTGTATGGTGAAAAGGTAGTAACAGGTCATACAGAATGCTGCAGCAGTGTGTTTGTTTGAGTGTGTGTTGAATGCATGTGTGTGCGTCTTTTTATGTGTGTGTAGGTCTTTTTATATGGGTGTGTGTGTGCATGTGTGTGTGCGTCTTTTTATGTGGGTGTGTGTGTGTTCATGTGTGTGTGCGTCTTTTTATGTGTGTGTGTGTGTGTTAATGTGTGTGTGCGCGTCTGTGCTCAGGCCACCTTCTTGTTGATATCCTGGTCAGATGCTTCTGAGATGTCGGTGACATCCGTCGCTTCCGTGGCCTCGGACATCTCCGTGACCTCATCCTCGGTAACCTGGACGACGACAACAACGGGAAGTCAAGACCGCCGTGCTTCTTTCCAAACAGGCGAGACAAAGCATGTGACCTGTTGCCAGGCAACGCCCACCTTCCTGATGCTGTTATCCGGCTCCTCTTCCTTCCTGGTGCTGCTAGCTGCTGTGATAGCTGGCGTGCTAGCTGCTATGCTAGCTGGCGTGCTAGCTGCTGTGCTAGCTGGCGTGCTAGCTGCTGTGCTAGCTGCTGTGCTAGCTGCTGTGCTAGCTGTGGTTCTAGCTGCGGTGCTAGCTGCTGTGCTAGCCTCCGTGCTGGCTGTTATACTGGCTGTGGTGCTGTTGGCACTAAGGCTGTTGGCCTCCTTCTCACTGGGCTCCTCTGATTGGCTGCTGGGCTGACCCTCAGGGTTTCCCTCCTTATCTTCTCCACCTGGACACACATCCATCCACACACACACACACACGTGAGAAAGGCATACACACTCAAGCAAAAACACACCTGCACCAAGCCCTTTCCAGGCACTCTCAGCACACACACACCTGCATGCGCATGTGCACACACACACGCACGCACGCACGCACACACATCCACACACACACACACACGTGAGAAAGGCATACACACTCAAGCAAAAACACACCTGCACCAAGCCCTTTCCAGGCACTCTCAGCACACACACACCTGCATGTGCATGTGCACACACACACGCACGCACGCACGCACACACACACATCCACACACACACACACACGTGAGAAAGGCATACACACTCAAGCAAAAACACACCTGCACCAAGCCCTTTCCAGGCACCCTCAGCACACACACATGCACACACACACGCACACACACACCTCCACACACACACACACACACACACACACACACGTGTGAAAGGCATACACACTCAAGCAAAAACACACCTGCACCAAGCCCTTTCCAGGCACCCACAGCACACACACACACGCACACACACACACATGCACACACACACGCACACACACACACACACACACACACGTGTGAAAGGCATACACACTCAAGCAAAAACACACCTGCACCAAGCCCTTTCCAGGCACCCTCAGCACACACACACCTGCATCCACACACACACACCTGCATGCGCATGCACACACACACACACACACATATGAGAAAGGCATACACACTCAAGCTAAAACACACCTGCACCAAGCCCTTTCCAGGCACCCACAGCACACACACACCTGCATGCACACACACACACACAGCCTCACAGAGGTCACCGTCCTCCTCGTTCTCCTCTCCCAGGATGATGGCAGGTGTGTTTGTCTCTCCTGCCTCCATGTGTTTCTTAAAGGACTCCAGCTGTTCTGTAACACACACACACACATATATATATGAACCTGGGGGCTCGACATAAGGTCACATGATTTGCAGCTGGAAGACCTGGTCCAGGTTGTTGACGTACTCTGTTCCACCTCAGGTTTCAGGCGCTTGTTTTTGATGAGGATTTTACGTTTCAGGTCGTTGGGAGAGGGTAAAGGTCGCCCGGATTCGATCTGAAAACCCCAAGCCGGGAAGGGAAATCAGACAGAAAGTTCCTATTGGGACGACGACGCTTCGACCGCTTTGTGATTGGACGCCGAGTTTCGATTGGCAGGTACTCACCGGAAATCCCTCCAGAGGCTGTTTGAGAAGGAGGTCACCGAAAATCTCCTCGCAGTATTTAGCCATCTTATACTGCTGCGGTTTACTAACACACACACACACACACACACACAGAAATCCACACACACACATACATCAAAATCCACACACACAAAACGCGAAAAGATTCGTTGTTCTTCTGATATACATCCTGATCACAGAAAACGTCCTATAGCGTGAGACAGCCTGTTCCTCTATCTTGGATCGGCGGTGTGTCTGCGGAACCCGTGGAACCTTCCGTACCTGCAGTGGTTCTCGAAGGACAGGATGACGGGGTACTCTGCGGTCACGAACGCCGTCTCTTTGATGGCCTGAATCACGTCCTGACAGAGGAAGGAAAGGCAACACCGGTCACCTGCGTTCAGTCAGTCCGGATGGGAGCTTCTACTGTGTAAACCTGATTCATGAGGTTATTTTCCTCTCCCGGTGCAGTGTTCAAGTATCACCACTAGATGGCAAACTTGTCCTGTGTAATAAATGATCTTTTATGGCAGTGTCTCTCAGTGTGTCTCTCTCTCTCTCTCTCTTTCTCTCACTCTCTCTTTCTCTCTCTCTATATATAATATAGGATGGTGTATATACACGTATGTGCTTGAGTGTATATGTGTATGTCTGTGTGCGTATGTGCTCACCTTGAACAGGATATCTGTACACATGGCCTTGCCGTGTGTGATTATAGGCTCCTGATCTTCTCCTTTCCCATCCCAGCAGTCCAGCTCCACACACCTGGGACAACACACACACACACACACACACACACACTGTCAATTACACACGCGCACACATGATTTTCTCCAAACGCCATACCTTTGCTCTCACACGCCCAGACACACACACACACACACACACACACAGACCGGGCCTACCTGCAGCCGGACAGCAGCACCTGTCTGTACATCTCCACGGAGGACTTCCCCCCGAACTGGCGTCCCGTCAGGTACGTGTTGTGGGAGGAGCTTATGAAATAATGGGCCAGCGGTTGGTCCATCTCCTGGTAAAGTTCCAACCTGTCCAGGAACACTGGAGCATTCTCATCGGACATGAGATACCTGCAGAAGCCATCGCTGGACATGTGACCTGGGGAGGGAGAATGATGGAGGAAAAGGATAGAGGGGGGAGGCACAGGGAGATGATGGGAGGGAGAGGGGAGTGGGAGAGGGAGGGGGAGAGAGAATGATGGAGGAAAAGGAGAGAGGGGGAGAGGCACAGGGAGAGGATGGGAGGGAGAGAGGGAGGGGGAGAGAAAAGGAGGAGACAGGGAAGGGGTGGGGAGAGGTTGTGCGTAAGAAGGCAGAACCTAGTTTGAGGGTTAACCTACTTTAGTCACCAGGAAGGGACAGCCAAGTGTCTACAGCAGCAGACCACTGGAGCTTTTCTCCTTCACCTCCCTCCCTGCCTCCCTCCCTTCCTGCCTCCCTCCCTCCCTGCCTCCCTCCCTCCCCTACCTTTCTTCCTCAGTTCAGCGTCTCTCTCGTACTTCTCGATGATCTGCATGGCTCGTTTCGGGTCGTAGAAGGGGAACAGGATCTCGTTTAGCCGTGGGTCGCGTTGGTTCTGGAGACCACACACACACACCCATCATCATCTGGACAACTGCCCACACATCATAAAGGCACGCTTAACAGTACAAAGACACAGCCCCACTCAACCTCTCTCTCTCACACACACACACACACTCCGAGGACCCCCTCCTCAGATGAACCCCTGGCCCTGCCCCCTTCTCAGGTACAGGAACTGAACAGAACAGGACCAGAGTCAGAACCATGGCTGGTGGAAGCCGGACTGGAGCCCCAGCCTGTCCTGTCGGCTCCCCAGGGCCTGAGTCCCGAGCTGGGGCAGGGCTCGGGCTTGCTCTGGCAGGAGGGTGGAGGTGACACGGCAGCAGACACACACAGCTGACGGACAACAGGGAGAGCTGCACCGCACACTGCCACCAGGGGGAGCTCTACACCGCAGGTGGAGGTCGTAATCGTTAACGTGAAGAAATTGGGACTTCTTTCATTTGCCGGCTGCTCAAATGAAAACAGTGCAGTGTGTGTGTGCGGGGGGGGGGGGGGGGGGACAAATGCGGCTACTCTAACACACAGCAGCACAGTCAACGTGACACAGGGGCGTTTATCTGCCAAGCGGGGGAACAACAGCGATCAGGGCTTCGTTTTACCGGGGATCCATCACAGCGCGACACACAGGGAAAAAAGCAGGGGGGGGGGGGGGGGGGGGGGCGGACAACAGATCAGAATGTGTTGAAGCGAGGGTTGTCGCAGCCAATGAGGAAAGAGAAAGGACGTTTGCGTTGGACTCAGGAAGCAGAACAGCCGCAAGGGGCCCCGAAAACGGCCTCTCGTCGCTGTGGCAACAACAACCGCACAGAGAGGGCGATGAGGGAGGGGGGGGAAAAGGGGGGGGGGGGGGGGGGAGTAGAGGGGGGCCAGGCATGCAACCGAGGATGAAGTTGCCCTTAGAGACTGATCTCAGGTCGGGTTTGCGTTTCGCCGTCAGATTGTTAGAAGTTGGAACCGGCTGAAGGTCACATGATCCTAGATCTGCTCCTATGGGGCAACTTCTACCCAGAGCCGGGGGGGGAGAGGGGGAGAGGGTGGGGGGGCTCAAGCCGTCACACAGAGAGTAGTTAATGAATGATAAAGAGCTTACTTCATTCAGAAAGCTGACTAACTGGTCTACGGTTAAATAATCAGTTTTGTCCCCATTGCTGCAAAGGAATTAATTAGAAGAAAAAAAACAAAACAAAACGTTATGCCTCTTCAACATCGTCCGGCGAGTCAGTCAGTACTTAGCCGAAAGCTAGTTTTAAGGGTGGGGGGGGGGGGGGGGGGTGGGGGGCAGGGGGGGCGGGGGTCGTTACAGAACACCATGTTACAATTCATCACATTCACGATGTTGAATCACCGCCGATAGAACATTCTAGTAATGGTGGGTTAGTACAAACGAACGTTAGACGTCGAACTTCAGAAGCAGGTTAGTCTCGCCCCTCGGGTCGTTAGTGAAGCCGATTCAAAACGTCATTAAACTCTCTGTTCTGTTCGTTACAGGTGCACAGTACTAACACACGGACACCTCATCCATACTGTGGTGAGTACGCTGTCATACTGACTGATAATCATGTCTAGTTCTGCTGATGGGCCTGGGTGAGGGGGCGGTGCAGGGTCGGGATGGGAGGAGGGACAGAAGCACACTCACATCCTCTTGAAGAGCTCCTCCATGTCGGTGCGAGGGCAGATCTTCTGCGTGAGGGCGTAGAAGATGTCAAAGGTGAAGGCGGACGGTTCGATCTCGTCGTTCTGAAGAGGCACAGGGGGAAGAGGTGAAGGAGAGGGCCAGGACGCATCACATGTGTGGCTGTGTGTGTGTGTGTCTGTTCATGTGTGTGTGTGTCTGTACGTGTGTGTGTGTCTGTTCATGTGTGTGTGTACGTGTGTGTGTGTCTGTACGTGTGTGTGTGTGTGTGTCTGTATGTGTGTGTGTGTGTGTGTGTACGTGTGTGTACGTGTGTGTTTGTGTGTGTCTGTGTGTCTGTACGTATGTGTGCGCGTGTGTGTGTGTGTACGTGTTTGTGTACGTGTGTGTGTCTGTACATGTGTGTCTGTCTCTGTAGGTGTGTGTCTGTGTGTATGTGTGTGTGTGTTTTGTCATTCAAACCTTTCCACTGGGTAGACCCAGCTCCTTCAATGCCTGGAAGATTCCTTTCTCCGTCTTTCCTGAAGCAAATGTGCGCGTGATTCTGCAACACACACGCACACACACGCAGCCATGAGGTTGCACGCTGTGTGCAGAGAGAGCAGAAGGTGACTGCAGGTGCTCCTCTGTCTGTGTCTCTCTCACCCTCTCACTGGGATCTTCCCGTTGACGTTGGTCAGAAAGCACATCCTCATCCAACTAGAGGAGGAGATAAGGCACGCACACACACATACACACACACAGACGCACACACGCACACAGAAACACACACACACGCACACAGAAACACACACACACGCACACAGAAACACACACACACACACACACAGACACGCACACACACACGCACACACAGAAACACACACACAAACAGAAACACACACACACACACACAGACAGACACACACACAGACACAGAAACACACACACAGAAACACAGACACATAAACACACACACACAGACACACACACACATAAGGGTAAATATTGATACAGACGAGGCAGGACATTCTTGCTGGGCCGCGGGCTCTACTCACTGTTTTTTGAGACAGGTCATTGGACAGACGTTGTTTGCCCTGAAGTTGTGAATCACAGACCTCAGTCCCTCTGTCCATTTCTGCCAACAAACAATCCCAGTTCAGACCGGCCACAAACACAAACACACACGTGTGTGCAAACATGACACACGACAACAGGAAATGGAAGTCGTGTTCCACATTTATCAGTCTGCTGTTTGGCTATTTAGGCCTTTGGCATGTAAACACTGAAAGTGGATATGCTGTCACACACACACACACACTGTGCTGTTCCTGTGTGTGTGTGTGTGTGTGTGTGTGTGAGACAGAGAGAGGGTGACAACAGAGTCCAGTTCATCAGAGGGTCTATCTCAGGGATCGCCAATCCTGGTCCTCGAGGTCCGCTGTCCTGACAGTTTTCAATGTTTCCCAGCTTCAGGACACCTGACTCGAATAAAGGGTCATTATGAGGCTTCCGCAGAGCTTGATAACGACCCATTCATTAGAATTAGGTGTGCTGGAGCAGGGAAACATCTAAAACCTTCAGGACAGCGGACCTTGAGGACCAGGGTTGGTGATCCCTAGTCTATCTGTTACTAACAGCAGAGCAGAGGATGTGTCACTACCACAGGTGTGTGTGTGTGTGTGTGTATCTCTGTGGTATTCGTTCCTGGCTGTGCTAATGTGAGTAACACTGTCAGCGCTCTAGGTCTGCTGCTTAGGGGCCACCTACATGCTGAGAAAGAGTGTGTGTGTTCGAGCGTGTGTGTGTGTGTGTGTGTGTCTGACCTTCAGGCCTGACTAGTGAAGGCTGCTCAGGGTTTCCAACTCTGACGTCTCTACGGATACGACGCCATCGCCATAGCGCCGTCTACTACACCGCGGTGGAGACTTAATAATAACTCCAGCATGGTTCACATTTACCAGACTGCTTTTACGCTGGACGTGGGGAAACAGGAAATGAACCTGGCTACAGTTCTACTGCCGGCCACAAGGTGGCAGTGTCTGCTGCGTGCGCTTCCTGAGCCCATGAGGGTGGGGGGTGGTGGGGGTGGGGGTCGAGGTGGGGGGATGTGTGCTGTCTGAGGCCACAGAAGGATGAGTGAAAGGGAGAGGGGGGATTAGGGGCGAAGGAGAAAGGTATTTTCTACTCACACCAGCCCTCTGGGCCAGATGACAGAGAGAGACGGAGGGAGAGGGAGGGAAAGAGCAAATGGGTGAGAGAGAAAGAGAGAGAGAGAGAAAGGGGGAGAGAAAGAGAGAGAAAGATAGACAGAGAAAGAGAGAGAAAGAAAAAAAGAGTGAGAAAGAGAGAGAGAGAGAGACTGACTCATTCCAACGCTTCTCCAGTCTACAGGGCCAGACAAAGGCTCTGAGGTAGTTAGGGTTTCGCCCTTCACCCTCGTGTTTGAGGGCCTGCGACACATTCTGGCCGCTCTTAATCATGGTTCTGAGCGTTTGGCTTTGAAAGGTCAGCCTGGCTGAACAGCGCTCCAGCACCGCCGAGGAGAGAGGCGCTGACGGAAACGAGGAGCGACAAGTGGGGGTTTTCTCTCACCCGGGCGATGTCCGGGGTCTCGGCCACCATGAACATGAAGGACAGGTTGACCAGGTCTGTGCCGCTGCAGATGCAGATGATGCAGCCCTCCAGGTCAGACTCGCTCTTCCCCACCGCCTCGAACGACGACAGGATCTTCGGATCCTGGAAGGCGGGGGGAGGAATGGAGAGAGGGAGACGGAAAGGGGGGGGAGAGAGAGAGAGAGAGAGAGGGAGCGGTGGAGGAGAGAGACAGAGCAGGGGAGGAGAGAAAGAGAGCAAGGGAGGAGAAAAAGTAGAGGAGGAGAGAGGGGGAGGAGGGAGAGAGAGCAGGGGAAGAGAGAGAGAGAGCGGGAAGAAAAAGAGAGAGCAGGGGAAGAGAGAAAGGGAGGAGAGAGTAGGGGAGGAGGGAGAGAGAAAGGGAGGACAGACCAGGGGAGGAGGGAGAGGAGGGAGCGGGGAAGGAGTGGGGGGAGAAAAACAGAGAGAAAAGAACGTTTTAAACGTTGAAACGTTTCCTTCCCTCCCTGAAATTAATGATGACTCATCTACATTAAGACCATTCATATTCATCATAAACCTTATTTTATTTTGCCGTCTTGTTATTCTTAAAAACACATTTTTCAACCAACCAACCAGTTTATGGTACGAGAGAAAGCTTGTGTTCCACGATAATCTGGATGGCAACAGGCTCTCCCATTCACGGCCATCCGTTTGATTATTGAAACGAATCCAGCCAATCGTCAAAGCCATTCTTCTTTGTCTTTGTTCGCTAGCTCCGATGGCCCTTGCAGACGAGCTGGTTCAGGCGAGCGAGAGAGATGCGTCAGAGAGCTGCCATGTTGTTCGCTGAGGACGAGGGAGCTCTTCACCAGGTACACGAGAGAGAGGGAGCAGAGCATCCCCCCCCCCCCTGCAAACTGACCGCATCCCGCCCCCGCCAACGACACGCACCTCCGCTCCGTCAAAGCACGATGCCACCCTGTGTGTGTGTGTGTGTGTCTGTGTGTGTGGTCAGATGTTTTCCGGTGGTTAAAGGTCTTTGGCTGTTTTCTAAAGCTGTCCCTGAGTTCTAAAGCCCACATGAGTTCTAGTCAGGCAGGGACCCGGCCACTCCCCCGGGTCCTTCCGAAGCTCGGTAGTGCTTGATATTGACGTCAAACATCGTGGCCCAGCAGGATGTCAGCTTTTTGAGTCAGGCAATATTTACTGTACATACGCAGTTCAACAATAGCACTGCTAACAATATCTACATATAGATCCGGCGAAACCTACAAAGCCTTTTTGACATGGGATGGCCCGTTTCCAAGTGTTTGACCTGAAGACCGACTTTATCTGGATGGTTCTACAGCCGTCCCCTGGGAGCCCGCTGCCATCCAGAAGCCAAGCCAAGTTCCAGTTCCACCCGGGAACCGAACCATACATATGAAAGATAGTCCCTATTTCACGGGGCTGATTCTCCTCTGGGTCCCTGGTGGAGAGGGACGGTTCCTCAGGTAACAACACCCTTCCTTACGCAATAAAACTTTTCCAGCCAATCAATACCGCCGTAACAACCGCTGGCCCCTGTTCCCATGTCCACCTGAAGCACGCCTGACCTGTGGATGGGACCGTCACCCCAATTAAGAGGGGGTCTGTCCGGTTAGAGAGAGCTCGGGGAAGGGATGGAGGGGGAACCAGCCAGGCACGAAGGTTGTTGAAATGGACGAGAGGAAATTGCCTTTCCAAGGTCTCACCTTTGGCATGGCTCCGACGCGGATACTGTTGATGAGGGAACATTCTAGAACCTGGCCTTCCTGATGACAGACAGACAGAAAGAGAGAGAGAGAGAGAGACAGAGAGAGAGAGAGACAGAGAGAGAAGAGAGGGGAGAGAGGGAGAGAGAGAGAAGAGAGGGGAGAGAGGGAGAGAGGGAGAGAGAGAGAGAGAGAGAGAGGGGAGAGAGGGAGAGAGAGAGAGAGGGAGAGGGAGGGAGAGAGGGAGAGAGAGAGACAGAGAGAGAGAGGGGAGAGAGGGAGAGAGAGAGAGAGAGAGAGAGAGGGAGAGAGGAGAGAGAGAGAGAGAGAGAGAGAGAGAGAGAGAGAGAGAAAAGAAAGACAAACAAGTAACCCGGTAAGGGAGAGAAGAGAGGAGAGACTTATTGTTGGAAACACTTCTCATTTCTCGGGGGTAGGGGGGGGTAGGGTGCAGGAGGGGGTAGGGGTGTCCGCAGGGAGATGAGGAAGAGAGGGGCATACCTTTCCTTCACTCTTCCACGTGATGAAGAAGCCGAACTCGTCCACCTGGACCAGGCAGTTGGGCTCGAAGACGAACGGGTCCTGAAAAAAGCCACAAGAGTTTTTTTTTTTTTTACGAGAAGCCCTGGTCGTCAATCCCAGCTTTTATTAGACGTGGCTGGACGCGCAGACGCACGCCGCTCCGCCGAACGAGACAAACAGCGGCGTCTCTGCTATCCATTGTCATCTGGAAGAACACACGCACGGCGCTGAAGCACGCACACGCGTGTTCTCAAACAAACCCGGGAACACGGGAGCCGATCGGTAAATACCGACCATGCCTCGAAGGATACCCGAGCGCGCACGCACACGCACACACTTCTGCGCGCACAGGGAAGCCCAGCGCCAGGGCTAACACAAACACAGATAATTATGAATGTCATGAGCGCAAACACTGTTCCGGTAGCGCACACACTGGTGCCATGGGAACCGGACTGGCTGGTCTGTGTGTGCGTGCGTGTCTGTGTGTCTTTAGAGACGGCAAGTCGAGACCGGAGAGCCAGTCTCTCTCAGACTTCCAGGATCCAGTTTTGACAGTGCGTGTCTGTTTGAAGAAAGTGTGTGGCGATCGCACTGCGGTATCGGTGGGACTGTTTCTGCTCGCAGATAAGGCCGTTCGCTCATCTGTCTAACGCTGCAGTTCATCACTGCCAGGATGATGAATGACCCGGTGCTGGACAGTACCTTTACCGGAGACGCAGCGAGCTGCAGGCTAACCTGAGCATCTGATAGGACGACGCTCTGGAAAACCATTCAAAGGAGCCCGGCGTGTGTAAACACTCATACTTCAACACAAACACACACACACACACACAATGTTCTAAAGACAGGTATACAGTAGGTGCGCTGTACACACACACACACAATGTTCTAGAGCAGGGGTGGGCAATCCTGGTCCTCGGGGGCCGCTGTCCTGAAGGTTGTAGATGTTTCTGTGCTCCAGCACACCTGATACTAATCATCAGGCTTCCACAGAGCTTGATAACAACCCATTCATTAGAACCAGGTGTGCTGGAGCAGGGAAACATCTAAAACCTTCAGGACAGTGGCCCTCGAGGACCAGGATTGGAGACCCCTGTTCTAGAGACAGGTATAGGTGCGCTGTACACACACACGCAAAGCTAAGAATTCCACCTGATCGTGGATTTAAACGGAGGGGATTCCTGGCTAGGGTGCTCCTAATAAGGTGTATACAGCAGAAGAACTGCTGTGCGTGTGTGTGTGTGTGAGAGAGAGACAAAGAGAGAGAGAGAGCTGATTGCAGAGTACAAAAAATTTCTGCTCCACAATCTCCGTCCATCATTACAGCTCTTAAAAACAAACCCGTACACCCACCCACACAACAACAACAACAACATCCACAATGTATCGGCCGGCCGTGAGCGCCAGTATGGATTGAGCAGTGACGTACACGTGACACGTATGACACTGCGCTTGCGTGTTCAAACCCCCCCCAAGAGACGGCTCGGTTGTCATAGCAACCGGTAAGCCGATTGCTTGGATCCGATAGCATTGATTTCCGTTCGCGGGGGAAGACCCTTCGTCCGAAAACAAGCACACACACACAGACACACACACACACAAGGCTGACTCAACCTCTCAATCGAGGATACTTTTATTCTCGACCATGAAACCATGGCGACGTGGCGTCCCCAAGGAGTTTGACCTGGATCAACTTCCACCGATGAAGTAGGCTCTTACAAGGAGGATCGATAGAACCTGCGAGAGGCCCGCTCCTCCCCGCTCTGCAGGGCCCGTGTCTGGGCGGAGGGAGGAGGGTCGCAGCCTCCCCTCGGTGGAGATGGGAGGAGGGCGGACCAGACCCACATCAAAGAGCAGAGTCCTTCTACTGCAGGCCTGTCTGTCATGTGGTGATGTTAAAAACAACAGACTCACTATGCTACTTGAATAAGGCCAGGGCACACACACAAACACACACACACACACACAAAAGATGCCCATCCTCACCGTCTGTTACTCAGTGGGGTCTCGCTGGAGAGAGCTGTCCAGAAGATCCTGATTAGCTGTGTGTGTGTCTGTGTGTGTTTGTGTGTGTGTGTGTGTGCTTTTCTAACTTCTCCAAGAAAACTAAAAAAGTGTGTCAACGAACAGTTTGTTTGGTCTAGACACATCAGACCTTGGGCTTCACCAAGTTCCAGTCTTCCAGCGCTTAGACTGGGGCAGTGCCACACACACACACACACACACACTGAGGCATTACCCCAGTTGTGTACGGCTCCTGTCCCTCCACACAGAAGACATGAGAGGACTGGCTGAAGGGATTCCTGTTGTGTGTGTATGAGTGTGGGTACGTGTGTGTGTGTGTATGTGTGTGATTTAAAGTTCTCTCCGTGCAACATCACAGCTTAGTGACCTGATTGAGTTAGGGAAGGGAAAACTAAGGAGGACACACACAACCAACCACCCCGCCCCCCCCCACACACACCCCTCCACCCCCCCCCCCCCCACCCCCACACACACCCCTTCACTTCACACACACCCCATCACTCCACACACACACACCCCCATCACTACCCACACACACACCATCACCCCGCCCCCCGCACACACACACACCATGTCTCCCCCCCACACATACACACCCCATCACTCCCCACACACACCCCACACCCCTTCACACACCATCACCCCGCCCCCCACACACACACACAAACACACTCCCCCTCCCACACACACACACACACACACCTCCAGAGGGAGGACAGGGACAGTGTGCGTGCAGGGAGCAGCCTGGCAGGGCCGTGGAACAGCCGGCCAGACAGCCAGTCGCCACAGCACACTTGGCTAATGTGACGGATCAATGTGGCCGCTGTTCCTGCTTCCTGCTGCCTAACACAATGACCATTAATGTCATCAAGCAGACGATTCCTCCGCGTCTGCCTGTGTGTGTGAGCAGAGGCCTCGTGTGTGTGTGAGCAGAGCCGTGTGTGTGTGTGTGTGAGCAGAGCCGTGTGTGTGTGTGAGCAGAGCCGTGTGTGTGTGTGTGTGTGAGCAGAGCCGTGTGTGTGAGCAGAGCCGTGTGTGTGTGAGCAGAGCTGTGTGTGTGTGTGTGTGTGTGTGTGTGAGCAGAGCCGTGTGTGTGCGCCTAATGTCCAACCAAAGGAGGGTGATTAGGGTGGGCTGGGGGCTGGCGGGGGCTCTGAGATGTTGTCGTGTTCCATCTGCCCGTGCTCCAGAGCCCCAGCTCAGGTAACCGCTTCTGCTGCTTGCTGGGGAGGGATGGGGGGAGGGGGGAAGGCTCACCTCATCGAACCTGTCAAAAGAGGCCCCTTCCTGTAGGAAACCAGGCAGGTGTTTCTGCCAGTTGAACTCGTAGGACTTCGTCATGGCTGCTCACGAACCTGAGGAGAGGACAGAGACAGAGAGAGACAGAGAAAGAGAGAGACAGAGTGAGAGGTTGGCAGCAGCAGCGGAGGTCGACACAGGCAGACACAGCTCCTCCCAGCCCTGCTTTGCTCCTGCTCCATCGCACCTGGCCCAGCTTCTCTGCTCAGACAACTCCTCACATCAAACACATCACTTCCTGTCACCTGACCCCCCCCCCCCCCCCCCCCCACAGCACCAGGTCTTAGTCACGCGTGACGTCACCGGCATCTTCCTCCCACATGTGATGTTCTGCCGAATGCTGACAGATTTAGCCCGTGACGTCAAAGGTGTGTGTGAGGGGGGGGAAACGGGGAGAAGAGAGGTGGCAAATGAAGTCTTGCGCTCGGGTAAGAATAGAACAGGCCTCGCGCTGAATCCACACACACACACACACAGCTGCGCCAAGCCCTGTGTAAACCTGGGGGAGTGTGCGTCTAAAACATACGAACTTCTGCCAAACGGCGGAATCGCGTGAGGAGTGCACGTGAGTGTCGGCTGGCTCGTGCGAGCGCATTCAAAAGCGGCGCTCACCACCAATAGAGGGCAGGGAATAATGGACCCGTACAACAGAGATATGTTGTGTAGGTTAGTGGAGGGGGGGGGGGGGGGGTGAACTCCTGGGTGAATATGGGTGCACACCATAATAAGTACATAATGGGCGCAGAGTGCATTATGTGTTTCAGCGAGGCTATATTTAAGATAAGTAATGATTGTTTATGTCCATCAGGTCTGTGGGGGGGGGGGGTTGTGCGTGTGTTTGCGAGTGTGTGGGTGTGTGTGTGTGTGTAGATGGTACAGATAATGATTACGTGCAGTCTGTCCGTTTTTCTTTCAGGGAGGGAAAGCGGATGTTGATTGAGCAAAGCAGGGAGGGGAGGGAGGGAGGGGAGGGAGGGAGGGACAGAGAAAAGAATGAAAGACAAGAGGGGAAAAGTAAGGCGAGGTGAAGATGAGACAGCGAGACAAGGATGAGAGAAAAGAGAGGGATGAAGAGGGAGGAGAAAAACAGGGGGGGGGGTGGGAGAGAGAAGGAGGCAGAGAAAGTAAAAGAGGGAGGGGGAAAAGAGAGATCTTGAGATGGAGAGTGCGACGTAGCCAGCTGTGCATGACAGAGGGGATGGTGGGACTGGAATGAGTGTGTGTGTGTCTGCGGTGTGTGTGTGTCTGCGGTGTGTGTGCGTCTGTCTGTGGTGTGTGTGTGTGTGCGTCTGTCTGTGGTGTGTGTGCGTCTGTCTGTGGTGTGTGTGTGCGTCTGTCTGTGGTGTGTGTGCGGTGTGTGTGTGTGTCTGTGGTATGTGTGTGTGTCTGCGGTGTGTGTGTCTGTGGTGTGTGTCTGCGGTGTGTGTGTGTCTACGGTGTGTGTGTGTCTGTGTGGTGTGTGTGCGTGCGTCTGTCTGTGGTGTGTGTGTGCGCGTCTGTCTGTGGTGTGTGTCTGCGGTGTGTGTGTGCCCGTGTGGAGGGGGGACCAGGGAAAGAGATTCTGCGCTTGATGTCGAGCGGAGTGTGGGGGGGGGGGGTGGTGGGGAGGGGGGGGTGGGGGGGCACAGATCACAGGCCAGGTCGCTCCACAGGAACACAGCCAGCCCCACTCTCACAGCGGGCGTGACCCAGAATGCATCATGAGGACCCCTGCAGAGGAACCAGCCCTCTCTTACCGGCTGCTCTGGTAACGGTGCGGACGATCACGTTCATGTCCTCTGACCGTGAAACAGACCGGCTGACGAGCCGGTATATTGGTTCACATGAATGATGCCCTTTCTTAGCTGCCTCTATGTCTAGTCCAGCCCTGACCCAGGTTCAGGTTCTGCCTGAGCAACGTTTACCTGGGACGCAGGCCTCGTCAGGAGCCGGGGGAACAATCGTCCTGAACGCACCCTAATCGTGTGAGCAGCCTAACGCAAGGTTATCCTGAACGCGGACGTTCTCACGACACGGCAAGCAACAACAGGACCGTTCGAAAAAAGCGCCAGCAGCAATAAATGAATCTAAATGAATGATTGAGGCCGGTGAACCTGCTACCCTGGTGTGAGAACATGCTGGAGGCAGGAAGGGTGAGTGGAGGTAGGAGGGCTTTCAGCTTCCCAGGGTGGGCCGTCAGGCCAGGTGGAGGTTCATACAGCCCTGCTGATGCCACAGCCAGGACACAAGCAGCATGCCAGCAGGACAGACTGAGGGAGAGGAGAGGGGGGAGGAGAGAAGAGGGAGGGGTAGAGAGACGGAGGGAGAGAAGGGAGGAGAGAGGAGGGGTAGTGGAGAGACGGAGGAAGAGAAGAGAGGAGAGAGGAGGGAGGGGTACGAGAGATGGAGGGTGATTAGGGAGGAGAGAGGAGGGGGTGGTGGAGAGATGGAGAGTGAGAAGGGAGGAGGGATGGGTAGAGAGATGGAGGGAGAGAAGGAAGGAGAGGGGAGGGAGGGGTAGAGAGACGTAGGGAGAGAAGGGAGGAGAGAGGAGGGGGTAGTGGAGAGATGGAGGGAGAGGACAGAAAGGAGGAGAGAGGAGGGTTGGGGTTAGAGAGATGGAGGGAGACGATAGAAGGGAGGAGAGAATAGGGTTGGGGTAGAGATGGAGGAAAAGCTAGCAACAAGATGAAGATGGATCAGGAAAAGAGGGGGGTAGAAAACTTGAAAAGAAAAGTGAGATTGAGACAGAGACGGGAGAGACAGATAGATAAAGAGAGAGAGAGAGAGGGAGAGAGAGAGGGAGAGAGAGAGAGAGATGTAAAAAAGGCCAGGCCCTTCAAGTGCAGCCCTCCACCATCTGTGCTGCCACAACGGGGGACCAGTAGACAGACGCACACGTCCTGTCAGGGGACCTAAACACAGACGCACACTTCCTGTAGAGATCAGTGGCAGAGACCAGGCGATCCGCCAACTGCACAACACTCGGCGGGACGGGCTAAATATACACAGCACAACATGCCCGATATTCAGAGAACAACCCAGTGAATTATTACACGCCGGAACTTTCCACTGGCTTACTTGCCGTCTTTCATAGTTCGTTCCAGAAGATGCTGAATCCAAAACCAAGCAGAAATAAGGCCGGAGAATAGCAGCTAGGTGAAATCCTAGTTCTTACTGGGCTACGTCCTTTCGTGTGTGTGAGAGTGTGTGTCGGTGCACTGTGAGCAGCGCAGGGAGGTGACAGATCTCCAGCCCCCCCCCCCGCGTTCGACCTCCTGATAGTGAGATAATTACGTTCGATAGAGACCCCCCGCGAGAACAGACGCTCCACGCCCGCAACACATCCGAAAAAGACAGCTAGGCTAACACCCAGTAGTGTCTCTACTTATCATCTCCAATTACCCAGAAGCCCCGGGAACAGAGGAGGGATGGGTGGAGGGGGGGGCCCAGGGGCATCACACACTCTCTCACACACTCCTATGACCTGACTGAGCTAAAGGCGCTAGCTCTTTGTCTAGCACACACCGCTGTTCTGAGGTAAAAAAGATTTTCAAAAAACTGCCAATAAACGGCCGCTGTAGGGATTCATCAAAGTGATGTTCCAAAAATGAAAGGGACAGACTGTGAAAAAACCGAGAGGAAAAAAGAAGCTTCTACGATAACGAGAGAGATGTGGAAAAAGGGAAATCATTGTTGTATTTAATTCAATTGATGGATAAAGAAGATTTGCTTGAACAACTTGCTTTCATCCATCACATGATGTTTTGGTCTAATCTCAACAATCCGACAATGCTCATCATCTAAAACTCTGAAACCTCTTTGTAACAACCGTGGAGGAATCACAGAGTTCTTCTTGTTCCCCGACCTCTGACCCCGACTCCCAAGGAGGGAAACCGCATCTCATCCGTGGTGACT
>CM059327.1:10798216-10838303 GCA_030340685.1 Protosalanx chinensis
CGCACTCACTCACTCACACACACACACACACACTCTCACACACATACTCACAGCTGTGTTTCTTTCTCAGTTTATTTCCCATGCAGTCCTTCCTTCCTCCTTTCCTCTCTATCTCCCTCAACGGAAAGAGAGGGAATTAGATACACAGAAAGAGCTGAAGAGAGGTGTGCAAAAAATAATACAAAATACAAGATTTCAGGCAAACAGCCTAACTGTAGCTCTCAGAGAGATTTTCACCTCGTTGAGGATTTTCACTCATTTCAAAGTCGGTAACCTCGCTGAGCTTGATGTAAGGTTGGACTTGACAGGTATCATACGGTGTCATCTAGAAGTCTGTCATCCACGGGCCACTGCTCCCCATCCCCAGCCGTTAGCCTAGTGGAGCGAGGAGAGGAGGCGAGCAGAAGCGATATGGAGAGCGAAACAGAACCGCGATGAGCCCATGGGGGGGTGGAAATGGCCCGCGGAACGATGACTACCCTGTGACTGAGACGACCGTACGAGTCTCATCTCCCGACCGTGACCGTGCGGGCCGAGCCGGCGGGGGGGGGGGGGGGGGGGGGGGGGGGGGGGGGTTGGGGCGGAGAAGATTCAGCGACAACGCACCCCCCCCTCCCCTTCCCCACCCCGCCACCCCGCCGATGACGACCCCCTTGAGAGGCCCAGATTAGCGGAACGTGCTCCTACCACGTTTGTGGGGGGGTGAGGGGGGGGGGGGGGGGCTTTCAGCTTTGAAGGAGCACGCTCAGCCGCTGGGGGAATGGGGGCTGGGGGGGGAGAGTGTGGGGGGGGGGGGGAGGGGGGGGCAGTCAGACCCCAGAAGAGAGACCGCGGCGCACTGTCAGAACACAGCGTGCGTGTGGCTAGGGCCACGTGGGAGCTCGCGGTTCGAGAGCGGCCCGTTAGAGGGAGGGGGGGGGGGGGGGGGGGGGGCGTCTGTGAGATCGTTGGTGCCGGACGCCTGCAGGAAGCTCCCGAATTCCGTTCCCCGTCACGCCGCATCCATCAGAGAGCGTTTGTCTGTCTCCGCCAGAACGTAGATGATGCGTGTTTTCACAGATATGACTCATAAATCATGCACGGACCGCTATTGGTCTCGCCATTAAGCGTCTGATGGAGTCCACTAGCGAGGCGGATAGATTAATCAAGACGGAACGTATGCGATGGATTGAATTGTCGGAGCAGGGCCTCTTGTCTCCAAGCTGCGTTTAGGAAACGGAGCACTTGGGAGAACCGTGTGCTGTGCGGCTTTTCAAGTGTTCAAGTCTCGGTTCTCAGTCGTGTGCGCGCATGTGTGTGGTTCTTCGTGCGCGCTTTACCTTTTAGCATTGTGTCCATCCACCAGCAGTTGGGACGGTATTCGTGTGACAGTTATCGAAAACAATGACTCTCCACTCGATTTTCAAATGATTTCCGGATGTCTACGTGGCAAACTGCAGCTGTGCGGTGAACACCAGGTCCCAACCAGTTGCTTTCTGTGGGTTTTAGACTGTTAGACGTTTTTCGAGAAGTGTGTTTGTGTTCCTCTCATTCCCTCCACGCACAAACAGCCCAGTCAAACACACACACACTTGAAATCGCCAAATCTTTGTGGCTGAATCGAGACGCTTTCTCAGCGAACCATTAGGTCTTCCCGACGCCGCGATTGGTTGGAAGCAAGCTTTCCGATGCCCCCCCCCCCCCCCAAGGCTTTGAAGGCCGCCCCAGTGTCTCGAATATGGAGGGTAATTCATTCCCATTCAGACCGCTGACAATACACCACTGTTCACTCGGAGCATGTCCTCTCTGATCTGCTCTGGCTTTTTATAGAAGCTGCCAATAATATCTACCGTTGCTATGTAAAGGCGGCCTCCGGAGGGGAAGCGTCTATGTGTGTTTGTGTGCGGCGTGCGCGTACGGGTCGCGGGCCATAACCCACATCACGGCTCGATCTCGTTTCAGTCGCAGCCGGATTATTTGTTTCGTAGTGGAAACGTCCGGCAGCCTGCCTGCCATCCTCAAATTCAATCTTTCCCTGGATTCTTTTTAATTTATTCAGACGCAGTACGCTCATCGTGATATGAACACGCAACACAACACGCACACACGCATTCCTGTCTCATAGCAGATGTTCCTTTTTCCTCTACCCTTCCAGGATTCCACATCCCCTACTCCAGTGACCCTCAAGGTTGACCCTCAGGGCTACTTCCTGTACTGGACCGATCAAAACAAGGTAAGCCACACCCTCTACTCTCCTGTCTACCTTTGACCCTGAGGAACCGCCCCCAGGGCCGATCAAAGGTTTGGGTTTTCAGCCTAATAAAGAAGGAGGTTTGAGAAGAGGATCCTACTGTTAATCTGTGCTGAAAGGCTTTTTTTCAGATAGCCTGAAATGCTCTTCTACCTTCAATGTGTTCAGAACGTTAAGTGGCTGTTAGTTTCTTTGAACCCCCACCTTCAGTCAGTGCGCTACTAGCATTTCCTTGTTCTGGTCATACAAGGAAGTATAAAGAATACTTACTGCCTACCTGGCACTGCAGAAAGTGGTGAAACCTGATGTGATTGGGAACGATAAACAGAGCTAAACCCTCTAACAGTGTTCCAGGAATTCTCTTTGTGGAAATTATATGACCGGTACTTTGGACCAACTTTGGTTTCATTTCATACCAAGATTCTCAGCCAGGTTTTTATTTCAATTCACAGTAACCGGTCAGACAGGAAGGAGTGTGTGTCTCTCTCTCTGTGTGTGTGTGTGACTTAGTAGATCAGCAGTGGCAGTATAATATATAGACTGCTTGGCAGTCCTATTGATTTTATGTTTGGGCAGATAGAGGTATTTCACTACAGCCCAACCTGGAAAAGAACAGGAGTGCTGACTGAAACACTGCCTCCACACACACAGACACACACACACACATACGTATACAAGCACACACATGCACATGCACACAAGTACGCAAGCACACACACACAGACACAGACACACACACACACGCACGCACACTCTCTCGTTCTCTCCCTCCGATCTCGGGGAATACAGAGGAGAGGTCATCCCTCCCGGTCTCTCCGGTGAACTCACCCTGAGGAGAGAGGGTCGTGACCTGTGCACATCTAGACCTCACACATCATTAGAGACAGGCAGAGACTGAGACACAGGTGGAGATGGAGAGATAGCGATCCAGGGAGGTATAGGTCAGTAAAACACAGAGGAAGTGTGCATGTCTGTGTGTAGTTAGCGTCTGTTAGGATGAGTTGTCAAGTGTGAGTCTTCCAAACTTCAAGTCATCGTTATTTCCTCGACTAGGTGTTGGAGGCCGTGATTCTGAAAGATGAGACTAGTGTGTGTGTGTGTGTGTGTGTTCTCTAAAGTGCTGACATACTCAGTAACTCAGATTGATACAAAGCATGGATAGTGCAGGACTCCATTAGAAAATAAACAGCTGTGCTTCCTCCATGTCACTGAGGCCTGTGCTGTCGTAATATAGGTGTGTGTGTGTGTGTGTGTTGGACGGGCTTTGGGATGGTGTGAACAGGGACGTTCCTAGGATTGAAAGAGAAGGGGGGCTTAGCGTCTGGCATTTTCTGTCGACGGGGGGGGACGACGACTGGTGCGATTCCCAAAGACGTCAGTTTTTTACTCGTTTTTCGAACTTGTGGGTTACATGTTTGACGCTCAAGTTACCGACATTTAACCGAGAGCATCCGGTAATTTTTCGAAATAAAATAGTTATTAATTATCGTATTTCTTCGGCGGCCCGATAATAATAATCGCGAAAATTATTTAGGGGGGCTGAAGAACATTTTAGGGGGGCTTCAGCCCCCCTAAAACAGGGCTAACGACGCCCATGGGTGTGAGTAATATCTCTGTAGAACTGTATGTATGAACGGTCAGTCTCCATAATACATTTGTTGCTTTTATTAGACTTGACAGAAAACCTCATCCATTTTAGACATCTCACCACCACCATCTGCTGACCAGACCTCTACTCAGGCACACTGCAGGGATGTGTGTGTGTAAAATTGTGTGTATTTGTGTGAGACAGTCTGTGTGTGTAAACCAGTGTGTGTGTGTGTAAGATAGTGTGCGTATGCGTCTAAGCTAGCTGTGTGTTTTCGTGGAAGCCAGTGTGTGCGTGCACGCGCGTAAGATAGTATATATGTGTGTGTGTGTGTGTGTGTGTGTGTGAGCCAGTCAGTGTATGGCTGCCCGCTGTCCTGCAGTGCTGGAGCATTCTATGGATTCCTCAGGAGCAGAGCGGTACTTTCTGGAGCACATGCAGCCCCCAGATCCACACAGCACACCTACTTACCCAGAAGACACCTTTAAAGGATGTGTGTGTGTGTGTGTGTGTGTAGGGGAGGGGGGGGGGATAGAGAGAGAACGTATGACAGGGTGATCCGCGTGTGCGTGGCAGAGAAATAGGGTGCTCGCCAGCGTGTGTGTTTACACCAGCGGTAAAAGAGTCTGTGGTATGAGCGGTGTGTTTACAGCTGTGTGTGTGTGTGTCTGTCTGGCATGGTCTGGATGATCGCTAGGAGAGAGAGAGACAGGGAGACCCCCAGACCTGCCTCTCGTCCCCCCCCCCCCCCACACTCTCCAGGGCCTTGTGGGTCTGGAGGTCCCGTGAGGACGGGGACACAACAAGCCTCTTATCCTTTAGCCCAGAAGCGTGTCCGTGCTTGGATCTGCCCTGAGACGCACGCAGATCCAACAGCAGCGTCTCAGAATTCCTTCTTTTGTTTTTTCAGCCTCAGTTTGTCCATATTTAGACAGACCCGGCGTAGCTTCGCGGCGTCAAAGCGTTTGCTAATCTCTCCCGGGTGTCCGAAGCGTTATTCCAACTCCTCCGAAGCTCCACCGCAATTTCGTCAGTCCGAGAGCGGGGTGTGTGGAGCTGGGAAATCGAGTGGGAGTGTGTGTGTGTGTGTGTGTGCGCGCGCCGTGTGTTTTTTCTCTCTCTCCCCCCTGTGTGTGTGTGTGTGCGTGTGTGTTTCGCCTGTGAGGGCTGTGTTTGTGTTTTACCTCCGTGATGTATTCTTAAACAGAACGTGGAATGTAAACGGATGCAGTCATAATTCGGGCCTATTTGGGACTGTTTGTCTCCGGGTCCATTTATTTGATGTTTTATGTTCTTCCGTGTTCTCTGCTTCAGACACACGAGAAATGCACGAGACTTATAAGAACACACACACACACGCGCGCGCGGAGGTGCTTTGTATTCGTTTAGAGTCGATGAGTCTCTTTGGAAGCACTACTGCCTGGGAGATGGCAAACACACACACACACACACACACACACACACTGATAGGATGAGGCGGCTGTGTTGATTGCATTTAATTGGCTGCAACCTCAAGTGTTGAGGTTAGCGGTCGGGATTGCGTGCGTCTGCGAGGGCCTTACCTAACAGCCACAGCTCTAGGAGAATAGCTTTGATTTGATCTCAGGACCGAAGCTCTGTTTTGTCATATCGGGCGTCACCGAGGAGCGACAACCGTCCCCTTGAAGTTCCACTTGGATCGAGGTTTTTCCATAATTGCCGTGTGGCGCCCGGCGCCATAGCAACGAGGCAGTGTTTCAGTCATTATCGGAAAATAGCTCATTTGCCTACAGCAGTTACGCGTGAGTCTGTATGCTTGTAGTGTCTGGGTACTTGCAGAATGCGCTTGAAGAATATTTACATGCGCACGCACGCACATGCACACACACATTCCAGTGCTGTTAACAGGTGCCTTTAAGGGTATAAATAAGGCTGTCTGTCATTGGTGGATGCTTCCTAAGGGGAGGTGTTTGAATGACCCTGCCAAATGAAAGCCAGCGACTTGGTCTAGTTTCCATGGTTGCCACAGCGAGACATACCTTGGGATGCCAGGTGCTTTGCACATGCTTCCCCCCCCTGCCCCACTCTCTCTCTCTCCTCCCCCCACCCCTACCCCTCCACCTTCCCCAATTTGTGATTGTTGATGAGCCGTTCAAAAAGTCCAACCCGTACGTTTCACAGTCACTGTCGTCGCCGAGCAATCGATCTGCCGGCAGGTTTTTGAATAGAATGCCTGTGCCACACACGCACCTTGGGCCCCTGTGGTGGCAGAGTCCGCACATCGGTTTATCTGTTGACGGTCTCTCCCTCTCTCTCTCTCTCTCTTTCTCTCTTTCTCTCCCTCTCTCTCTGTCTCTCTCTCTCTCTTTCTCTCTCTCTCCCTCTCTCTCTGTCTCTCTCTCTCTGTCTCTCTCTCTCTCTGTCTCTCTCTCTTTCTCTCCCTCTTTCTCTCTCTCTTTCTCTCTGTCTCTTTCTCTCTTTCTCTCTCTCTCCCTCTCTCTCTCTCTCTGTCTCTCTCTCTCTTTCTCTCTCTCTCTCTCCCTCTCTCTCTCTCTCTTTCTCAGGTAAATCTCCGGCCCAATCGGGTGGAGGTGGAACGTGACCCGGGCTAAAATAGAGCGCGACCCGCCTCTCCCCCGCCCCCGGGAGACCGAGGGGGGCAGGTGGAGGGAGGGTAAACGGACCTGCCACAAAGAGCGAGAGTGACGGTGCGAGAGAGGGAGGGAGAGAAGGGAGAGCAAAGCGATAGAGATGTAAACACGGAGAGACTGATAGAGAGAGAGAGAGAAAGAGAGAGACTGATAGAGAGAGATAGAGATGGATGGGGAGGGAGGCAGGTGAAAACCTGGACGCCTGCATTCTAAATCCTGTCATGTTGATTCTGAAAGCCCTGAGGACATTTAGGAGTTTCCTCTCCTGGAATAGTTCCCCCGGTAGAGCTACAGCTTGACGGCAGTTCATTTCAGTTGCTTCTTAATGAATCTATTTCATGGGACATTACGATTTGGGGGACATGATTGAGGATGACAGTTGCTTTTGATTGCGTTTTGTATGAGTTTGGACGGCTGTATAATTACCATGATTATCGGGCATTGTTAGCCTAGCGGCACTTTGCTTCCTCCTTTCTGCTCTCCAGACTGTTGAATCTAACATGCTTGTCTATCTGGGAGGCAGGGAGGGAGGGAAGGAGAGGGGGAAGGAGAGGGGGAGGGAGGGAGGGAGGGAAGGAGAGGGGGAGGGAGGGAAGGAGAGCGGGAGGGAGGGAGGGAGGGAAGAAGGTATGAGGCAGAGAGGGAAGGATGCAAGGAGGGAGGGAGGGAGGGAGGCAGGCAGGGAGGGAGGGGTGAGACAGGGATGGAGGCAGGCGAGGAGGTAGGGAGGCAGGGATAGAGGGCGAGGAGCGCCACAGTGTGACTCATACACTTCATTATCGTAGCAGAAAATATGCGTAATTCAACAATTCCTGTTTTCTCCCCGGCTCCTAATACGAGCTACCGTCAAAAATGTTTAATTGGCAGCGAGTTTTAAATATATCATTGCTTTCAATTTCGCTTTTGTCAACCCAGTTAGGGTAAATAAGGACATTACTGCACACGCATCTGTAATGAAAAGACAGTATTTAGAGTCTGGAATGTGCGCGTAAATTAGCGACTGTACGTGTGACATCGAGAACCCAAATATTGAAGTGACTTGTCGCTGTTTCCTGGACGGCGTTTATCTGTGTTTGGACAGAAGCAGGTGTCGCAGGTCTTTCTCCCATCGAGACGGCTCGATCGATCGGCCGATACCGTTCGATGACGAGACGGCCTCCCCTGCTCGAAGACGTCGCGCCGCCGATGCGTTCTGCGTCGCTTCGCTGAATTTGCACGGGGGGAACATTTTCCGTCGGCCCGTTCCAGACACTGACAGAGTCCCGCAACCTTCGCTCAGTTAAAATGCAAGTCACACTCGGCTAGGTTTCTTCTCATCATTTCTCCGCGGGCGTGCGCGGGCGTGCGCGCGACTGGAGCGGAAAGGCAGAGTGGAAACTATTCAGCTGCCTTGTAGCGTTGGTTAGATCAGTAGACATTGTAACTGGACAATACGTGAATGTTGTATTTGCCAAGTTTCCAACGGCAGAGGTGACGTAGCTTTAGGCAGCTCACGGTGAAAGCCGACGAAAAGCCGAACTATTGGGTTTTTCGAATCCTGGGAGATTTTCTAAAGGCCTTTGTTTGTCGCTTCAGCTAGATTTACGCTCCTCTCTGTGAATTCTGATTAGGACCTGTTTTCCACTGACTGCGAGCAAGCGGTCACACACACTCAGACACGCACAAACACACACACACAAACTTGTATTCTCTCAGGAGGGAACAGCATTCTCTTCGTTTCTTTTTGAACAGAACCACTGGAGTCCATTCACAGAACCCTGAGTGGCTGATCCGGAAAGAGAGTTGTTTTCTATCCGACTCACCGGAACCTGAATGAAACCAGAGATTACAGCTCCTGGCCCCTGGCCCCTGCCCCTATACCCGTGCCTGTGCCCCTACCCAGCCAAAGCCTTTGTGTGCCCCCCCCGGTAAACAATAGGGGGGGGGCATGATAAAGTCCAGTATAAAAAAAAAAATAAGTAAGTTAAGTAGACATATAGACAGTTAGCGATAAGCCGCTCACCGAAACAGCCATGTTGTGGCTGGTGCCACTGATACTGTTGTGGCGAGTCATTAGTAAGAACTAACGAAGCAGCTTTTAATCTGTTCCAAAGATATCCCACTGCTGCCCTGTCAGCCCTGCACCTCTGGCTCTGGAGTCAGATGGGCCTGTTGATGCTGTGTGCACGATGGAATGGTTGTTACACGTGCCATCGCAGATTCAGAGGCAGGGGAAGACGCAGAGGCAGAAAACAGAAGGAAAGAGAGGCAGAGACAGGCGGAAACAGAGACAGAGGCAGAGACAGAGGCAGAAACAGAGACAGAGGCAGAAACAGAGACAGAGGCAGAAACAGAGGCAGAAACAGAGGCAGAAACAGAGACAGAGACAGGCAGAGAGAGTGGCAGAGGCAGAAACAGAGGAAGAGGCATCAACAGAGGCACACAGAGAGGCATCACTCAGAGAATACTGAAACAGGAACAGAGGCAGACAGAGAGGAACACAAACAGAGGCAGAGACAGGCAGAGAGAGAGGTGGAGGCAGAGAATACTGAAACAGGGACAGAGGCAGACAGAGAGGAACACAAACAGAGGCAGAGATAGCGGCAGAAACAGACAGAGGCAGAGGTTTGGGGAGTTGATGAGAAGATGTCTATGACGAGCATGAGTAAGCTCTCCCAGTTCTCCAAGGTACAGGTATTTATAACGCTCGCCTTGCCCTATTTCCAGAGCCATTATTCAAAAAGTAACTTGACACCGTTCATTGGAATCATCTGACATCGTTCACTCAGAATACTCCGCACTCCAACAACACGAGGAACCATGGAGATCCACCAGCCATAGAACATGTTCTGCAAGGTTTCTGAAACTCCGGAACACTGTTGGCCACCTCCCTTCATCCCCAACCTTAGCACAGAACAACTCCCAGACGTTAAGAAGAAAGAAAAAAATCCTCCAGGGTAGTGAATGAAAGTCGCAAACAACATGGTTCTCGGTGCGAGGGTGAAATATTTATGGCCATGTTTTCTGGTGCCAAGCGCTTGGCTCGATGAAAGTTTGATGTCGAGCATCGAGATGACTGATGGTGGGGCAGACAGATTTGCTTTATCTCTGCGGAGCAGACAGCAGTTAGCGAGGAACAGCTCCTCCACCACCTCTCTCTCTCCTTCTCTCGCTCTCTCATCATGCCTCGCTCTTCCTCTTTTCCTCATTCCTTCTACACCCCCCTCCCCATATTCCATCTCCCTCTTTCTGTTGCTCTCTTTCTGTCTCTCCGATTGTCTCTCCCTTCCCCCCCAATCTCGCTCTTTCTTTCTCTTTCTATCCGTCTGTCTCCGAGACACACAGCCCTCCCTCCCTCCCTCCCACTAGTCTGTGCATGCTGAAGCAAAGAAATCACACATTGTTTTTTGGGGAAGGAGGATGAGATATTGTGTTAGCGCAGGATCAGAGGACACAGCCCCTCCAATCCAAACCTTGATCGGCTCGTTTGAATTGACGCCAAGGTATCTCCGTCACAGCTGTAACCGACTGATACCTTTATGGAAATGTTTAATCAGGCGGGGATGATGGGATACGAAAACCCCCCAAAACACTCTCGAAACAAAACAGGTGCGTCCTCGCACTCAAACACGGAGACGCCCGTCGACCGTCGTCGCTGATTAACGCCCTCGGGTCCCTCTCGTCTCCTGCCACCGCCGGAGTGCGACAGGCGGGTCATCGAGAGTCGAGGGAATTCGACGCGCCCGCGCTGAGATGAACCTGGAGGTTCAGCCTGAATTCGAACCTTGTGTGGTTCTCGTGCGTGAAAGTATTTGAATGTATTCAAATTCCCCGGGACAGTGTGGTGGATTCTGCTGTCGGTTATGTATTTGCATGGTGGAACTGTTTTTTAGAAGCCTGTCTTGGCTGTGATGTTGTGTGAGCCGAACAGCCTCTCTTCTGTGAACCAAGCAGCCGTATGCAAACGTTGTCCCTGTCCCAGCTTGGTTTGAGATAAGGACAGATGCAGCTGTTAACCCGATACAGGTATTCTGTTGCACTTCCTGTTTGGTGAAGGAAACATCTAGAAATATTCAGCCTGACAACCCCCCAAAATGATCCTAAGGACGTTGTGTTGGGATCCATAAGATCCTAAGGACCTTGTGTTGGGACCCATGAGATCCTAAGGATCTTGTGTTGGGACCCATAAGATCCTAAGGACCTTGTGTTGAGATACATAAGATCCTGAGGACCTTGTGTTGGGACCCATGAGAACCTGAGGACCTTGTGTTGGGACCCATGAGATCCTAAGGACCTTGTGTTGGGACCCATGAGATCCTAAGGACCTTGTGTTGGGACCCATGAGATCCTAAGGACCTTGTGTTGGGACCCATGAGATCCTAAGGATCTTGTGTTGTGACCCATAAGATCCTAAGGATCTTGTGTTGTGACCCATAAGATCCTAAGGACAGCAATCCATGGATGAGCTCAAACATCTCCAGCGGCTTCCTCAGTAGCCAGTTCCCTTTCAAAAGAGTTCGTGGGGGTCAAAGGTGAGTACAGGATTAGGTTTCCATTCCCTGCTTTTCATCTTCTAGAGCTTTCAGACAGGGAGATGAGAGGGCAGATCTGCAGACCTGCCCCCGTGGGCCCATATTCCATGGAAACAACCCGTCTGGAGCTCAGAATGTTCTGGATAAGAACACCGAGAGTCCTGATTGGTCGTAACAGAAAGAGGAGTTCTCTCTCTCTCTTTCCTCCCATCTCTTCCATCCACCTCGACTCGCCATCCCTCTCTCTCCCTCGACTCCCCGGCTTCAAACGCTAAACCCTGTTGCCATGACAATGCAATCCAGGACAGAGGCGTTTTGATGTGGTTAAGTAGTGAAAGAACCTCCCCCCGCCCCCCTCCCCCCAACCTTGCATGAGGCGCAGTGATTTGACTAGCGTAGCCATGCTGGTCATCCAGGTGGCCTCATCCTTTATAGCCTCCCTTCAAACGAGCAGGTATCGAACCTGGCGCCTTTGAAGTCCTCGCCCCCCTCCCCCAGCGCAGGCTTTTATAGAGCAGGTTGGCCGGAGGCAGGAGGCAGCGCCCTCCTCTTCTACCCATTTTTACTTTCTCTCTTTCTCTTTCCCTCCCTCTTTCTGTCGGTCGTTCTCTCCCTCCGTCTTTACCTCGCTCTGTCTCTCTTTAATTCTCCCTCGTCTCGTTTTGTCGGTCTGTCTCGCTCTCACTGCACCCCTCTCATTCCCTCTCTCTCTCTCTCTCTCTCTCTCTCTCTCTCTCTCTCTCTCTGTCTCTCTCTCTCTTTCTGAAAGACAAATTCTAAGGATATTCAACTAAAGCTTTAATCATATGGCTTACCATAATAATTGAAGACTTCAGCAAGTGTTTTTTAATTGATTTTGCAGGAGGCCAACGGACGCGTTTAAACAAAGGCAAGAGCGAGCTTCTTTGATCTTCCTCTGGTTCATCTTAGTGGGGCACCAGAACGAACGCACACGCAGCCAACCGCAACCGTCGGTCACATGACTCCAGCCGGCCAATAGGAAACTGGCCAAGCACAGATCAGTGATTATTACAGGTCGGCCTGTCTGACCGGAGATACTTGTTTCCCCCTTCCCAGGTTTCTCTCCTCTCTCTCTCCGTTCGGTCTAGTTAATGATCTACACGCCTCTGCATACCTTGTGGTCACTTTCTGTCCTTGACTCATTACCGGAACTCTCCGGAGCGAATGACCCGCACACCTTCACGTCCGGCAGCAGTCTGGCACCCCTCGTTCCTCTGGAGCATGAAGGATCGGTCCTCGTCCTAGCGGCAAAGTGAAACCTTTCCCGTACGCTCGCAAGGGCTAGTCAGGGATCGCTGATGCGAAATTCCAGGTAGGAATCGGATGAATAATTCCCCGGAAGAAATGATATCTGTGGAAATAAACTTCAGGTGCTACCCCAGCACGCTGTCTCAGCACAACAATTCACAGTAAACATGTAGGAGTCTGCAAATGGCCTTACAGTTTGGAACGGTGGAATTTCCCTGTCAGCAATAACAACGTTCGCTTTGACTCGGTTTCCCATTCGAGTCAGCATTTCGAAAATGTTCCCAGTCCGATATCAGTCCAGAAACCGTTTTGGTGACAGGTGAGGAGATTTACCGGAATCCATTTTTTCCGATGGGGGGAGGGGGGGTCATTCCAGGTTACAGCAGACACAGTCCAATATCCATCTAGAAACTTCTGCCGAATTCCCCTTCTGTGGGCAACGTTTCTGCCTTGCCGCTTAAGTGTGTCACAAATGTGGGTCGGTCGCCTTTCTCTCTCCACATGATTTCCATTTGGCGAAAACGATAAGAAAGCGTTGAATTGTGCAGGCTGGCGGTGCTCAAGGGCTGAGGAGCTAGCAGACTAGCGCGCTCAAAATCCAGTCTCCCGCCGTGAAATAACTTTCCTCGAGAGAAACCAAGAGTGTTAAACGAAGGAGCGCAACCTAGCTCGTCGGAGAGCAGAGGAGGTAGGGAGAGAGAGGGAAGGGGAAGGAGGGTGAGTCTGAAGAACGTTAGCGTTGAAGAAATGCTAAGAGGCCTTTTCTTATTCTCCTCAGTCCTGTGCGCATCAGCCTTTAGACCCCAATTGCTTTCGTTTCTCATCCATCACTACACACTACACTACGACTACACACAGCAATTACTTTTAACATCATGTCTTTACTTAAGAGACCTTTAAACATGGCCGTTGATGGCAAAACCAATACTCTTTATCCTCAGAAAGAGGCTCTATGCTTTTACTTGAGCGGGAAACCTGTGGTCTGGGAGGCAGGGTGACAGTAATGACATATTGACACTGGAGGTAAGGAGAATGATGGAGACGCTTTTTGCGGAGTCTTCATCACGGCAGGAGGTCATAGTTCACCCATATCGAGGCACGCACCCCTGAAGCAGATTTCTCCGCTGAGAGTCACCCGTCGAGGTATTTAAAGTGACGTCCCCCAGCGTGCGTGTGTGATTCAGTGGAGGGGGGGTTGGGAGTCAGGCCATGATCAGAAGGGTCTCCTGTTGTTGTCCCCCCCCCCCACCCCCATGGCTTTGTCCTCTTGTGTCATCCGAATGGGTCAGACATACACGGAGGGGAGGACCGTGGAGGAGAGGTGGGGGAAAGAGGGGAAGGGATGGAAGGAGAGGAGGAGAAATGGGAGGGGAGAGGAGGGGAAAATGGGGAAAGGAGAAGGAGGCTGAAGGAAAGAGACTCAAAGCCCGCACACAACGGTGGAAAGAGGGGACATGGGCAGGAGAGAGACGAACACGAGGCGAGGGAGGTGGATGAGGTGAGAGGGAGCGATCGCTCGCCAACCAGCAGGAAAATGGCCTCTTTGTCCCGACTTCAAAGGAGGCCTCGGCGGCGCTGCAGATGTGTTTTACTGAGCTCGCGCAGAAGACAAGAGCGGCGAGCGTTCGTAGCCCATGGCCTAGCAGGCGAAGACACCAGGAAGTCCAGCCGCCAGACTCGGAGACGAACTCCGCGCTCGCGTTCTCCCCGACACAAAAGCACATCTCCGCCCGAACGCTGCTCAAACGCTGAAGCTTCGGCGAGGCGGTTTAACCCGCAGAGCTCTGTGAAATGAATTTCCGCCGTGCGCATTTGCAACCCCCGCCTGGAGGGATGCGCCGGGCGTGACACGCCGCCCAGGGAGTTATGACAAAATATTACCACGGCAACAAAGATTACGTCCAGGAAGTGTGTGGATTTTATGTGTGTGTCAGGTTTCCCACAGTCGTTGACAACCGGAAAAGTGTTGATGCTTGTGCGTGCGTACTGTATGTGTGCACCTGCTGTGTGTGTGTGTGTGTGTGTACTGTATGTGTGTGCCAGTGTGCACACCTGCTGTGTGTGTGTGTAGAAGTTGCAGACACCCTCCAGGTCTTTGAAGATGATCTGAGATGTGCTGCTGCAGTGTGAGCAGATTAGAGAGATCAGCAGTACGCCTGGAGGAAGCCAGCAGATAGAAGTCTACTTAAACGATCAGAAGAAGGAGGGAGGGAGGGAGGGGGAAGGAGGCTGGAATGCAACCTGCCATCTTTTGACGAGAGAGCAGCTGCTGGAGGGAAAGAGGGAGGGAGGGAAGGAGAGAAGGAAGGAGAGAGGGAGGGAGGGAAGGAGGGATAAAGTGAGGGAGGGAGGGAAGGAAGGAAGCAAGGAAGGAGAGAGGGAGGGAGGGAGGGAAGAAGTGAGGGAAGGAAAGAGAGAGGGAGGGAGGGAGGGGGCCTGCGTTCAAAATAGAGTGAAAAGAGATTTGAGAAAGCGAGTTAGTGACTGAAGGAGTGGCACACTTCCAAAGACAAGGATAAGGTTTAAGAAACGATAGTGAGAGGAAAGCTTGAGGGAGCAGGCAGATACCCAGAGGTAGGGATAAGAGAGAGACAGACAGAGAAAGTCAGAGAGACAGAGAAAAACAGAGAGGGTGGTTGATGAGGGACGGACGAGGGAATCTGCTTCACTCAGTCGCTCAGCTGTGTATCAGACAAGGTCGATCCCCAGCTTGTGTGTTTGTGTGTGTGTGTGTGTGGCTGTGCGTGATAGGGCAGGGTTGTTTTTCATGGAAAATGGTGGCCAGTGATATTTACGGTGTTGAATAAAAAGTCCTCTTTCACATTGGTGCAAACATATTTGAGTCATTTCTTGTCGAACGTTGACGTGTTTGGAAATGTACCTTCTGGTACCCATGTACGCGTTTCTGTGTGTGTGTGTTGCCGGGGAGAACTAAGCAAACTGCGGTGTTTATCTCATTGCTGGTGTATTGTTCTGTGGAGTGTGTTGGCCGCAGATAGCCATTATCAGCCCCTGCCACTTGTCTGACCGCCGCTCCATGCTTTATACTGCTGTTTACTCTCCCATCGGCCCCGGCCATCTCCCTCCCTCCCCCCCATCCTCCCTCAGACACCCACTCCCTGAACCACCCTCGGTCGGTTTGCAAGGGAGACGAGGGGACTGTGAATCGGAACCGGGAGGGCTTTCAACCTTCCACCTTCCGAGAGACGGCGTGATGAGAATAGGGTGGAGAGGGAGAGCGGTATAGGGGGGGGGGGGGAGAGGGTGGAGAAGGCGAGTGGTATGGGGGGGGGGAGGGTGGAGAGGGAGAGCGGGATAGAGGGGGGGAGGGTGGAGAAGGAGAGCGGGATAGGGGGGTGGGAGGGTGGAGAAGGAGAGCGGGATAGAGGGTCGTGGGGAGGAAACAACATGGATTTGGTCAGCTGAACGTTCGAACAGAAGTAGGTCTGGTAGGCAGGCAGGCAGGCTCTCTTCCTCCCTTCCTCCCTTCCTCCCTCCCTCCCTTTCCCCCTCCCTGCCTCAGTGGACGGCCTGTGGAGTGGACATCCGCTGCTACCTTGGGAGCTGTCAGCCACGCAGCTCTTAAACGAGCCCCCGCTCCCCTGTAGCTGTCAGTAGATCTCTCTTCATCTCTCTCTCCCCCTCTCTCTTCCTGTCTCTCTCTCTCTCCTTCGGCCTCTCTCTCTCTCCCTCTCTCTTCCTGTCTCTCTCTCTCCTTCGGCCTCTCTGTCTCTCCGCTCCCTCAATCCCACACTGCCCTGCGGGTTAAACTTCGTATTGTTATTGGACACACACACAGGTAGATAATGGTACCCTGACTTATTAGAGAGTTGGCATGGGTCGTGCAAGCAACAGAAAACACGCAAACACAGACACACACACACTCAGTCAAACGCGCACACGCGCGCCGCACAAACACATGGCAGTAGCCCCCCCGGGCAGGACAGGTTTAGCACGTTCATTAATTTCAGCCGTGTTTTCCCCTGCTAATGCTGCCTGTTTTCCGGAACGTGCCGCGGCTTCTAATATCCTCCCTGGACTGAGACGTCGCACAGACAGATGTTCTGAGAAAACAGAACCGGGGGGAGACGTGAGGGAGAACCGGAGTAACGTGTGCGCAGATGGAGAACGCAGAGGAGAAGGAATGGAGGAATGGGAGGAATGTTTGGCACCCATTTGACGCTTTATGACCGTCACGCTAATCCAGTACGGATGAATATCTCATATGGGTATATCCGTACGTTATAGCTCCATATTGGCATTCAAATATGTAAGCTGTTGGGGATATACGCTCCGCAGAAAGCCTATTTGCTTTAATATTAGCTGCTTGTTGAACACTTAAGCTGCAATGCTGTTAAGCTAAGCGAGCTTCGACTAAGCTAACATGCTAAGCACGCTTGTTACCTTACGCTGCTCCTGCGGTTAGCTTTGTCATTAGCGAGCGGGCGCGCGTGAGCGCGGTGTTTGACGGAGAGAGACCCCAGGCCCTGTGATGGAGCCGCACCGCAGAGCTCGAGTTGGGCCCCATCGCGGATCTGCTTCCCACTGCGCCACAGGACCCACGTGGAGCTCCCTCTCTTTAAAGAGACTTCAAAGGCAGGGTTTACAGGCGGGATGGAAGCGTTAACCTTTGACTCAGCCCCTGTCTCTCTCTCTCTCCCTCTCTCTCTTTTATTTCTCTCTCTAGGTTTTCTCTCCCTCTCTCTCCCGGGGAAGAAAATTCATGTAATTGTGTAAACCCTACACAGTAGGTGGAAAGGAGGGCAGCAGTTATTTCATCGTCACGGCAAGGTTCACACTGTGTAACCAAGCAGCCCATCGGGACCTTAAAGTAACAATATTTGCTCTAGTACTGTACAAGTGGCGTGGCTTGACATTTGCTGTATTGCTTTGACCTGTCACATCTCATCTGAGGGAGGAGTGGAGAGGAGGTGCCGGGGGAGGAGAGAGGAGGTGCCGGGGGAAGAGAAATGAGGAGAAAGGAGGAGAGAGGAGGCGCTGAGGGAAGAGTGGAGAGGAGGTGCTGGGAAAATAGAGAGGAGGCGCTGAGGGAGGAGAGAGGAGGCGCTGGGAGAGTAGGAGAGAGGAGGTGCCTGGGGAGGAGAAATGAGGAGAAAAGAGGCGAGAGGAGGCGCTGAGGGAGGAGTGGAGAGGAGGTGCTGGGAAAAGAGAGAGGAGGCGCCGAGGGAGGAGAGAGGAGGCGCTGGGAGAGGAGGAGAGAGGAGGCATGATCCGTGCTCGCCGACACACTTCAGGCAGGTTTCAGTGTCCCCTTCAGACCGAGACGAGGAGAGAGGGAGGGAAGGATGAGCGGGGGGAAGGGAGGAGCGGGGGGAGGGAGGAGTGGGGGAGGGAGGAGTGGTCCCTTGTTGTCGTGACAGTGTGTTTACTGCTAATCACGTTGAATGTCCCCTCAGAGAGCGTTTCCAGCCAGTTAGCATGACCTGATGGATGGATGCCTGGATGAAAGGATAGCTAGATGGCTTTAGAGAGAGACAAATACCACTTAAACACTTAGACACCGATTGTGGTGGTTTCAGCGCTGCTGTCTTTAGACTCATGGGAAACAATCCGCTCCCAAATTCCACCTTATGGAAACACTCAGAAACCAGAAAAACTTCTGAGTATTCGGGGGAGGGGGGAGGGGGGGGGGGGCATCTGTTACAGTTTTTTCCGGAACAGGAAGTGGGGTCGGAGGTTCGTGTCAGTGTTTCAGTCGTGCTGGGCGAGGGAGGAGCAAACCGTTATAACTCAGGGAGGAACAGAGAAATCAACTCTGAAAAGGATCAATAATGGATCCGCGTGGGGAGGTTCTCCGTCTGGAGCTGTCGGGGTATTACAGATGCGCTCACTGTGTAGATAAATCATGATGTGGTTCCAGATTGATGTTCCCCCTTCATAACACAGAGAGAGAGAAAGACAGGAAGAGAGACAGAGAGAGAGAGAGACATAGACAGAGAGAGACAGGCAGAGAGAGAAAGAGACAAACAGCGAGAGAGAGAGACACACACACAGAGAAAGACAGACAGAGAGAGAGACAGAGAGACAGAGAGAAAGAGAGAGAGAGAGAGAGAGAGACACAGAGAGAGACAGAAAAAGAGAGAGAGACATAGACAGAGAGGCAGAGAGAGAGCTGGAAAGAGAGAGCCATTGTTCCAGTTTGCTGTATGCTGTCTTGCTCCATTGACTGTTAGTCTTGTGGCTGAGCACAGCTAGAGCACGCTCAGTAGGGAGCCAGTTCATTATGGCTCAACACTGTCAACACTGTCAAGCTAACATGTAGGCCAGGCCAACAGCAACAGGATGGCTTGCACTGTATGTGAGAGAGAGAGTAAGGGAGAGAGAGGTGGAGGGAGAGAGAGAGGGAGATAAAAAAGGAGAGAGGTGGAGGGAGAGAGAGAGGGAGATAAAAAAGGAGAGAGAGGGAGAGTAAGGGAGTGCGAGAGAGGGAGAGATAGAGGGAGTGAGAGAGGGAGAGATAGAGGGAGTGAAAGAGAGAGAGAGAGGGAGAGAGAGAGAAGATGAGAGCAAGAGCACAGCAAATTGAACTCCAGGACTGTTCATTTTGTTCACACACACCCATTCACATGAGCAGGCACACACACACACACCGCTGTGGTTTCAGTCGATGCTGTTCGCAAAGTCTCAAAGCTGTGCCCAAATACCACTGTGCCGGTGGTGCCCACCATGCCCACCTCTCTGATCCTGGGGGCCAAACCGGCCCTTTCATGTCTGCCATTTCCTGTCACCTGACCGACACTTCCTGTCTTCCTCTGTCCACAGGACACTGATCTCCTGGACATCGCCTACATCAAGGACGCCCGGACTGGAAAATGCTCCAAAACTCCAAAGGTAAGAGTTCTTTGTCTGATCGTTACCGGATCTTTCCGTCAGCCGGACTGGAATCCGCATCTTAACCGTGTTACCTGCGGTATCCACGTAGGTAGACAGTCTATCCGCTGCACCGTCAGCGCGTAGTCAAGGCGACAGCGACGATACGGCGGGTTTGATCGCAGGCTATTTCTGCCCCCCGGCACGGCGACGATACCGACGATCACAACACACCCACTGAATACGCCTTCATGATGTGGGAGTGGGGAGGGGGGCGGGCGGGGGGGGGGGGGGGGGTGGATCCTCTGTGCTGCTTCGGTGTTTGACCCTCCCAGCACAGCCTGGGTAACAGGCTGCTAATGCACGGCAGCGAACCAAAATGACTTAATTGGCAGACAGAATTACCCCCGTGTGTTGCCTGTCAGTCTGTCAGTCTGTCTGTCTGTTTACACCTCGGCTGTGGAGTGCTGAAGGTACTCCTGGCCGATCGTTTATTTGTAATTATAGATTTTTTATTTGGTCATTTAGCAGAAGCTCTTACCCGGAGCGACTTGTAGCAAGTACAAGGACATTCCCTTCCAAGGTTTCTTCCATTTTTTCTCCCTAGTGAGTTTTTCTGGGAGTTTTTCCTTGTCTTCCTTGAGGGTTTAGGTTGGTTGAGGGGCAGTTCTATGGGCATATGTGAAGCCCTCTGTTACATCGCTTGTAAAAAGGGCTATACAAATAAATGTTGATTTGTTGATTCCCCCTCAGAGATTGGAAGTAAGAAAACAGGGTTTTGTGGATCGTGGATTTTGTCTTTGGCTGCTTTATGTGGGCAGACAAACGGATTGCAAACATTCCCCTACCGACAGGCTGGTTAAACGCACGATCGACACCGAGCACAATAGAACTGGTCGGGATTGGCTGGAAATCGAATGTGGTTCGCATTCTGCAGTCGCTACAAGAATCTGTCGGACATATTTGTGGCTGATTTGGAGCCTTTGGAGCAGGGACATTCCTGCTTCTCTCTGGCTGAGCATCATGGCACGGTCCACCACAGATCTTCTGAGCTGTCACATGCTCCCCTGCTCCCGAGCCCTTCTTCTGGGCGTCTCCACGGGCTGGGAGGGCCTGGGGCCCCTGGGGGGAACCGTCCTGAACGAGGGCCCAGCGGATTAGGATCCTCCACGGGGTCAAGTGGGCTGTATGATAGCCCTCAGAGGACCAGCGTTGGAGAGAGAGAGAGACAGAGAGGGAGATATACAGAGACAGGGAGAGAAGGAGGGAGTGGGAGAGATAGGGAGGGAGGGAGGGACAGAGGGAGGGAGGGAGAGGGAGAGAAAGAGGGAGAGAAAGAGGGAGGGAGGGAAGGAGAGAGGGAAAGAAAGAGGGAGGGAAAGAGGGAGGGAAAGAGGGAGGGAAAGAGGGAGGCAGAAAGTAAGAATACCGGAATGAAGATTGCAGGAGGGATGTAGAAAGCAGAGGGGCCATCGCAATGCAACTGGACACCAAACGGCTGTGGCTTTTCTCCCAAGCACTCAACCTTTTAAGGAATACTTTCATGAATATATTGACGGCCCTCTGAGCCGGTATTTGTCATTTACTGCAGGAACTGAGGAGAGGAAGTCCTTTTTTGGTTTTACCAATTTGATTCATTATTCCTGGAAGACGTGGTATTTGTGGGGTGGAGGAAATGGATGGTCGTGGATCAGAATTGTGTGGTTACAAAAAGGTTTTAATGAACATCAGTTGGACCAGAGTGTGGGTTCAAAAGGACAGATAGATTTGAAAGAATTAATATGATTGTCTTCACCGAGCAAATAGGCCACTATTCAGAGCTGAGTGGTATTGATTATGTTGTGCTGTGTGTCTCTGTGGTATTGTACTGTACTTACTCACCCTGCAAAATAAACACACACACACACAGACTGGCTTTGGAGCGATGTGTGCTGTTGGACTGTATTATGCGCGTGTGCGTGTGTCCGCGCATGAGTGCGCGCGCGAATACATGCCGTTGCCAAGGTAACAAAGGAAAAAGGAAACTGGAATTAAAATACTCCACGAGCTGACTTTGGCTGCTGTCCCCCCGTCGATCGATGACATCACTCAGGGACATGTCAAACCCTAACCTTGGGCTTCAGTCTGCTGTCTGTAAATTAAAAAAAAAAATAATAATTTGAGACAATCTGAGAAAAAACACTTGACATTTATTCATTTAGCAGACGCTCTTATCCAGAGTGACTTACAGCAAGCGCAGGGACATTCCACCCTGAGGCAAGTAGGGTGAAGTGCCTTGCCCGAGGACAAAACGCCATGTTGGCACAGACGGCGCTCGAACCAGGTCCCTTCTGATCTACTAGCCCGACTCCCAGCCACACGTCTCCCAGCAAACAGTTATAATGAGGTCCTGGATTACATTTTTATACTTGTTTTTTTATTCTTCTCCTTTCTATCAGCTGTTTGTAAGAGCTCAGAGAACAAAGGGAATTTTCCTGCTAAAGGAAAGCTCTGGAGGCTGTGAGGAACTGTTCAAATTCTGTTTGGATGTTCCCTGGCGAGTCACTTTGTGTGGGCAGTGTGTCTGCCCCTGTTTGACCCAAATCACATCCAGCCCCCGGCTCCAGCCTCCCGCCTCTCTGGTTATTCGACTGGGATTCATGATTCATGTTCATACACCGACTGCTACAAACACACAAACACACACACAAAGACTCACATGCAGCAGACACTCTCAAACGGGCATTCATCAACACACACACACTGGCATAGAGACGCACACAAACACACAGACACATAGACACACACATGAGCTCCCTCACAGACACACACACAAGCACACACACAGACACGTAGACACACACATAAGCACCCTCACAGACACACACACACACACAAGCACACACACAGACACACACACACAAGCACACAGACAGACACACAGACACACACACGTGCAACCACAGACACACAAACAGACAGACACACAGACACAGACACATGCATATTTCTTCCCTGTGTTTCCAGGTGACGGCTGGTCATTAGCATGTGCCCGCTGGTCCTCGTTCACAGAGATAAGATCAGCCCAGTCCAGGTTCTACTGAACCAGCCTTCCACTGCCTTCCTGTTCCTGAAAGCTTCAGGTGGAACAGCTCGTTTGTCTCTGACGTGACCAGCCTTCCCAATAACAACACGTAATCCGTGTTTTCGTGGCGTTTGTTTGCGCGAAAGGTTGGTGCGTTTGACTGTTGACGGCTGTATTTATTCACCGCTGTTTGTGCAGCAAATTACCTCGTCGAGGACGGTAAAGATTACATCGACCTTGCTCTGAACGCGCCGCCTCAGGTTCGGCCAATCAGCATTCGGGACTCTCCTAGGCTGGTCGACTAGTCTCGAAGGAGATTGGCACGGGTGAGGTTAGGTTGTGTGTGTGTGTGTTTTTGCGAGTGTTTGGGGCCAGCCGCCATTCCGTTCTGCTGTTGCCGTGGTTGCAGGAGGCTGTGTGTGTGTGTGTGTGTGTATGGAGACAAGGTTGGGGATTAGCATTTGGCATCTAGAGTTCCCGGGCACAAGGCTGGCGTGAGCTTCTCTGACACCTGGGGGCTTACGCACTAAGGCCCCGCTGATGAAACCTGTTCCTGCAGGGGAGAAACCTCATTTTCCTCGAGTCGCAGATATGAAATTCGGTCGTTGACCTTCACCCTGCGCGTCCTGGGAGCGGAGCGGATGCTGTTGCCGGGGTCTGCTCCCCTGGGGGTTAAGGCCTCTGGCCACGGCGCTCCCGTTCGATAGCGTCTTGATTGAATCGGAAAGATTAGCGAAGGGAACGAGCTGTTCTTGTCCTTCGGGAAAATGGCCACCGTACGCTGTTAGCGCTGTCGTTTTATTCCCGTCCGTGCTAACCTCTCGCGGAATCTCAAACTCGACCGCTTCTATCCTTAGAAAAAAAAGAGGAAAAAAACGGTTTGGCTTTGACCGTACGAGCTTGATGACCTTGTCATCGTCCTCACCTTTCCGCCCCCCCAGGGGCTCCGCCTCTCGTCTGGAAACGTTCGTCTTCGGCCCCCCGACGAGCGCGCGGGGGTACCAATCGGCGTCCCAGCAGGGTGCGCAGGTGTCCGCTGGCAAGAATGACACGGCTTGTTCCATTTCCCATAGGAGAACAACCTAAACTGCTCTCTCTCTCGCTGGGAGATCCCAGGTTACCGATCCGCAGCAGCTGCCTGGAGAACTGGGCCTTGTTCTTTCCTTGAACCTTCTCTGAGGGGATTTGTTCCGGCGTATTCCATAAATAATCGCATTCTTTCTTCCTGTCGGTTTAGATTTCCGTAGAAGTTTCGGACTTCTCCCGCTTCTAGCGGCGGATACAGTGGAGACGATGAATATTTTCGCTGGGTATGCACACGCGCGGATCTCATGGCTATGCTCAATCATTTCCATTTAGTCATTCAGCAGACGCTCTTATCCAGAGACAAGTACAGGGACATTCCCCCCCTGAGGCAAGTAGGGTGGCCTTACCCGAGGACACAACGTCATGGGGGGTTGAACCCAGGAACCTTCTTATTACTACCCTGACTCCCTAACCTCTCAGCCACCTGACTCCCCTCGTTCGTCATCCTCGCATGCCAACCAGCCGCCTCTCAACGCCCTCTCCCTGCACGTTGGCGGGCTCATGGCATGCTGGGAGGTGGGGGAGTAGGTGTGCTGCGCTGGGGGCGTAGGTGTGCTGCGCTGGGGGCGTAGGTGTGCTGCGCTGGGGGCGTAGGTGTGCTGCGCTGGGGGCGTAGGTGTGCTGCGCTGGGGGGGTAGGTGTGCTGTGCTGGGGGCGTAGGTGTGCTGCGCTGGGGGCGTAGGTGTGCTGCGCTGGGGGCGTAGGTGTGCTGCGCTGGGGGCGTAGGTGTGCTGCGCTGGGGAGGTAGGTGTGCTGGGCTGGGCCTCCTTACCGACACGGTCGGCTGGAGGTGTGGAGGCAGGGACTGCTGACCGTGTGATTGTCGTCAGCCCGTCACTGCAGGTAGAGAGGCTTTGCAGAAGCGCTTGTATGAACGTACGACACGTACAGGAAACAAGACCTGTAGGTGGAAATTGCACGCGGAATTGGACTTACAGGACGGTATAAACCGAGGAATTGCACGCGACCACATTTTCTCTTGTCTCTCTCTTTCTCTGTCTCTCTCTTTGTCTCACTCTGTCTCTCTCTGTCTCACTTTGTTGCTCTCTCTTTCTCTCGGTCTCTCAGTCTCTCTCTGTCTATTTTTGTCTCTCAGTTTCTCTCATTCTCTTTTTGTTTCTGTTTCTCTCTCTTTCACCCTTTCTTTCTCTGTCTCTCCCTCCATCTCTTCGTCTCTCTCCGTAAATGTCTTTTTTCTCTCCCCTCTCTTTTTGTCACTGACAAATGCACATGAGCCCACAGAGCTATGCAAACAAGTTCATCAAGATCAACCGAGAGGGGAGCAGATTGATTTCTGGAGACATTTCAAAGAGATCCATTACAAAGAGAGCTGGGCCGGAGCTGAAAGAGCTTCTGTTCTGCGGGTCTGAAACGCTGGGAGCCCGTCCCCTGCACCGGGTAACCCTAATAACCACAGAAACATTCGACCCACACCACGGACCGTCCGGCGCCGTAACCGTGGCTGGACCTGCGAGGGGGTTCGGACGTTCTTTTCGGCTTCCGAAAACACCCTAAGACGAGGAACCAAAGTCCCGTCTCGGAACTGAAGAACGTCCGCCATGTCCGCGATCGGAGAAAAGGATTTCCCGGCAGCGAGGGAGCGTGTAGCATTTCACAAAGTGAATGTTGCTTCCCCCCCCCCCCCCCCCTTCCCAAAAGTGTCTTTCATCTCTGTTTACGCTCTAAGTTTACACACTCGGGCCCCTGCTGAACACAGACCGGCTCCTTGTGTGTCCCCAGTCCTCGGTCATGTAACCAGATCTGCGAGGAGAGTCCAACAGGAGATAGGATTACTACTGTAGCTTTCCCTCACATTCTCTCTCTCTCTCTCTCCCTCTCTTTCTCTCTCTCTCCCCGCTTTCACTAGATCTCCCCTATTCTCTCTCTCTATCTCTTTCTCTCTCTCTCTCTCTCCTTTCTCTCTCTCTTTCTCTCTCTCTCTCCTTTCTCTCTCTCTCTCTCTCCTTTCTCTCTCTCCCCACTCTCACTCGATCTCCCTGGGCTCGCTCTCTCTCTCTTTCTCTCACCGTGTATTTCTCTCCCTCGGTTTCTCTCACCTCGCCCCCCCCCCTCTCTCTCTCTTTATCGCTCCATCTCACGCGCGTTCTCGCTAGGCTAGTGAAAGCGGGGCGCCTTCCTCAAGGTCATTAACTGGCAGGACAAGCAAGGCGGTAGATTATCGAAAGCAATTACACCTGTTGTGCATTTAGTCAGTCATTTGAGAGGATTCCAGATGGTATAGCATGTGAAGTCCGGATATTTCCGAAGGAGATTTCCTAAACAATCTGTGGTTGTGTTTTGGTGAAACTGTGTCGTACCCACACAGCACACCGCCTACAATGCCCCAGAGAGAGCAGACCTGCTTCGCCGGGAGGGCCGCGTTTGAAGACACATCCCGTCCGCGCATCACCACCTCCCGGCCTCCGCGGGGGGACGCCGGATGAGGTCAGCGCGGGGGCGGAGCCGGCCTCCGGCCTCCGGCCCCCGGCCCCCGGCCTCCGGCCCCCGGCCTCCGGCCCCCGGCCCCCGGCCTCCGGCCTCCTGATCCCAGGCCTTTTGAAAGCTCATTGATCCTGGCTGATGCAGCAGGGCTGGTGTCCGAGCCCCCCCCCCGGGACGAGGCACAGCGCGTGACGCACGCTCATCGGAGGATCACGCCGAATCCCCGCGTTGACCGGGAAACCGCGAGCGATTTCCCGCCCGGAGCAGTTTCCTCCGCGGGCGTTAATTCTCGCTCTCTCCCTGCTTCTCCTCGTCTTTCTTCAGAATCAGAATGGCTTTATTGATTCCCCCCTCTTTAGTAACCACGACGGCACACGGTCTCCTCAATGCGCACGGGGTAAAGGCGTAGGGAGTAAAAGTCTAGAAGAGAAATCGTCAAGCGTTGGATGTGATTGTTCAAGTGAGCGCTGATGGCAGGGTTACGGAGATGCTGTCTTCAGACGGTCGCCGAAACCGATAATCAGCCCTAACGAGCTCCTCGGAAAAACGGACAGCGGCGGCGGGCTCAGTCCCGCGTTGTGATTGGAGGCTGATTGAAGCCAGCCACTCCCCCCCCCCCCCCCCCCCCCCCCCCCCCCCCCCCGAGACCTGACTCACTATCTTATCTGAGGGGGGGTTCTTAGAACGGTACAAACGTCGGATAAAGAACTCCAGTAGCCCAGACGGTAACAGACCTCCCGGTCGATTTCGCTGGTTCTGCTGGTGTGAACGATGAAACTGGGCAGGGATGTGAGACAGGAAGTCCTCTCCCTCTTTCCCTGAGCGTCTCTGGAGGAGGGGGGTTGGCTGAACTGCTCCTCTTGAGGTTTCTCCCTTTTCCCCCCCGCCTCCAGTGAGTTTTCCCCTGGTCTTCTGAGGGGAGGTCAGGGAGTACTGGGGATGGTTTGATTTTCTAAAAGAGATCAGCGAACCGAGGCTCATCGATCAGCGGCGAGCATTTCATTACCGTCACGCATGGCAGGTGCTGCCTTTAAGAAGCAGTGGAGGAGGGAGAGAGAGAAAAAGGGACAGAGAGAGAGGGATGGAGAGGGAGAGAGAGAGGGAGACCGAGAGAGGGAGAGGGAGAGAGAGGGAGACAGAGAGAGGGGGAGGGGAGGAGAGGGAGAGAGAGGGACAGAGAGAGGGAGAGACAGAGGGGGAGAGACAGAGAGAGAGAGAGGGTCAGAGAGAGGGGAGACAGAGAGACAGAGAGAGAGAGGGACATAGAGAGAGGAAGGGAGACGGAGAAAGAGAGAGAGAGACGGAGAGAGAGGGACATAGAGAGAGGAAGGGAGACGGAGAAAGAGAGAGAGAGACGGAGAGCGAGGGAGAGAGAGGGGAGAGAGAGGGAGGGAGAGAGGGAGGGAGAGAGGGAGGGAGAGAGCAGGGGCGCACAGACACGTACCCCCATTTCTATGTCAATGACTTGATGAAGGAATTAGACAACATAGCGGTGGATGAGTTCCCGATACGAGGAGTGTTTCGTCAACTCATCCGATCCTGTGGAGCCAATGGGAGGCCGGGGATCTGTCTGCACGTTCGTCCTGCAGCGGAGGAGGCTCCATGGCGGCTCAGACGAGATGGCGATGCCCTGCGCTGGCCAGAGAGGGGGGAAGGAATCAATCGATGGATAAATGAAGACGTTAATGATGAAGGGGACGGGGTGTGAAGCCATGCTGTGTTACCTGAGCTCACGCAGGGACAGGAAGCCCCTGCTGATGCACGGTGGAAAACCCCAGAGAAGGAGAGCGGTCCTCCACAGCCCTAACGCCAACACGCACACAACGCAGTTGGATTTCAATTGATCCTTAAAATATGGTACGGTAAATTTTTTCATCCACGTAAAGCCCCAATTCTAGATCACGATAACGCAGTCCAAATCCGGTTTAAAAGATAAGATTAGATTCAACTTTATTGTCATTACACAGGTACAAGTACAGGGTAATAAAATACAGTTAGGTGATCAACCATAAAAAAACAATACAAACTATTTTAAAAAGCGTTTTATGAGAGCAAAAGTCGAGGGCGTTAGCCTGAGCTCCGAGTAGCTGTAGCGCAATTTGCTGGTTGGTTGTTTGCTGTGCGATGGGGGGGGGGGGGGGGGGGGGTGGGGGAGAGGGGGTTAGTCACAGCATGGTTTCAGCTTTCCCAGCCTCGTGGCTGAGTCACTTGACGGCCGGCTAATGAAATCCGATGTGAAATTTTTGACCAACCAAAAGGTTTGCGTTAACCCAAACTCGAGCTTCTCAAGGAAGGGAGTCCGTCACTCTGCCAACTCAGATAGACCGGCACAAACCGCTCTGTGTTTTTAAACACTTTATTTTTTGATTTTAATTAGGCGGATTATCGGGAATCAAATGCGCTCCTCCAGGGCTGAGACCGAAGCCTGCACAGGCTGGGATTCCTCCGGTATTTTCTCCTCAAAGTCTCGCCGGTCGGGGATTCGGTCTCGGTCGAACGGCTGGAGGGAAGCCAGCTGTCGCTGAAAGACCATCGCGGAGAGGTTTTATCGTTTACCCACGGAGAGTAGCGGCTTAGCCACAGCAGCTTTGTGCGGCGTATTTTGTTACGTCTTCATGCTCAGAGAGGTGTTGTGTTGTGTTGGCTGAGCGGTTAGGGCGTCGGGGCGTAGCGATCTGAAGGTTGCCGGTTCGATCCTGCCAGCCCTGGATCAGATCACCGCCCTCCCTCGCAGAAAGTCCACGTCGAAGAGGTTTTATTGTGGATGTATGGAGAGTAATGGGTCAGCCGTAGCAGCTTTATGCAGCGTATTTAGTTTTTTTATGCCCACAGATGTGTTGCGCGGTACAGGCTCCCTACGGAAAGGCAACTTTTCCTATTAAATCGGGTTTCGCTTATCGACAGGCTGTTGGGTAATTGTCTTTCTTGTTTGTTGGCGTTTCCACACCTGCTTTAATAAAACTGAGCCGAGTGACGGCTGGACTTTAAAGAGAGGAAACCACCTACGCTTTCTGGCTTACCGACCGTGCACACACACACACACACACACACACACCAGCTCGCAGGTGAGTGGGAGGAAGGAGGGTGGCGGTCCAGCTCGTCCACCTGTTGCCATAGAAACCTTCAAGGAGGAGAAGAAAGAAAATCGTCGGCGGCGTTAACGAGCGAGAGAGGAGCTTCTGTTTCCGCCGCAGCGTTTCCCAGACGCGAGCGACATCACTCCCCCCCAGGCCCTCCCCCAGCCCCGCCCCGTCCTGCCCCGCCCTGCTTTCCTCCTCTCCCTCCCTACGCTTTCATCCAGAGCGACCTCCGAGAGAGAGCTTTTACAAAAAGAGCATCGGTCACCGATCATATCAACGTGTTAGACCCCCAGACATAGCAGGTTCATAGACCAGGAGAACATCGTGAGAAGCCGATAAGTGCCAAGGGAACAGCCATAAGAGCATTCAGCCGAACAAGTTAACAAATTAAGGCAAGCCTCTCCGACGGCAATTGCGTACTCGTAGGAAGTGAACGGCACGAGTTACGCGCGACGCCGCCAATCGGACGAGCGCTTCCCGCGCTTCGTTAGCCGTTCCAGATCCGTGAGTTCAGGAGACGTCGAACGTCGGTTCGATACGGAAGTAGGGAAAAGTCAGTTTCGGAAAAAACACGCCGAGAGACGGAGAGAGAGGTAATTCGAAGCTCGGCCACGTGACTATTTCCATATCCAGGCTCTGGATCACATGACACGAAGGTGCCAAGATAAACGTCCTTGAATGACTCGTGTCCTTTCCATGTTTATCCGCACGGCTAATGAAAGGCAGTGGGTCCTCCTTCAGAAACGGCTCCAGTCTCCATGGGAAGGTGGCCTCTCTCTCTCCGGCCGGCTCATTACGGAGGAAGGTCAGGGGTTACGGACGCCAGCAGGAGGACACGCGGCTCTCTCTTTCTCTCTCTCTCTCTCTCTCTCTCTCTCTCTCTCTCTCCCCCTCTCTCCCCCCTCTCTCTCTCTCTCCCTCTCTCTCTCTCTCTTTCTCTCTCTCTCTCTCTCTTCGTGACTCTGCTCAGACAGGGCGTTGGATACAGACAGCAGGATGGATCCAAAATGGACGTCAGTTAAACGCTGATTGGCACCGGAGTCCCTGTGGTGTTAAAGGGTCTTTGGGATGAGAGAGAGGGGGAAGGGGGGGTGGGGGGGGGGGCGGGGGATCTATGGATACGTGCAATTAGCATTGGGAGATGAGTCAACCCTGCTCCAGTCCAAGCCCCAGCCTAGTACCCCCCCCCCTTCAGCTACAGACCCCCCCCCTCTCTCCAGCTACAGACCCCAGCTACAGCCCCCAGCCCCACCCCTCAGCTACAGCCCCCAGCCCCACCCCTCAGCTACAGCCCCCAGCCCCACCCCCCCAGCTACAGCCCCCAGCCCCACCCCCCAGCTACAACCCCCAGCTACAGCCCCCAGCTCCAGCTACAACCCCCAGCTACAGCCCCACCCCCCAGCTACAGACCCCCCTCCCCAGCTTACAGCCCCCAGCCCCACCCCTCAGTTACAGACCCCCCACTTCCAGCCACCCTCTCCAGCTACAACCCAGTCCAGGTCAAGCTCACCTCGTCATGAATCAGCCCTCCTGTCCTGCCAGAAAAGGAGAGAAGAACGAGAAGGATGAAGCCAGTCGGGTGTGTCAGTTTGAAAATGGCCTCCATTTTCTCCAAAGTCTCCATCTAGACAAGTTGGCAAGCTGCTAGGAGTATCTGTTATTTTTAGCTCGCACATCAAACCATCAATCTAAGACTGAAGGACACGCCGCAGCAGAACCTGGGACAGAGCGGACATTGTTTACATGCTGCTAATTTGACACTCACCGTTTGGGGACGCTGATGTCATTTATGCACACGCACACTTACATACCAACAAACCCCATACGCTCATATTTCTCTCCCTCTCCATTTATCTCTCTCTCCCTCCCTCTCTCTCTTTCTCTCTCACCCACACACACACTCTCTCTCTCACACACGCACAAACACACACTCTCTCCTCTCTCTCTCTCTCTCTCTCTCTCTCTCTCTCACACACACACACACACACACAAACACACGCACTCTCTCTTTATCTCTCACACATGCACACACAAACACACACACACAAACACACACACACACGCATGGGAAGAGCACTGCCGCTATTTCTAGAGCTCTCCCTCTTCTCAGAAGCGTCGGGGACAAAGTAAACAGTGGCTCCGTGTTCGGCCCCCGTGATTGGCTTTAGCCATTTTCAGAGTGCGTGACACTGATGCAGCTGGAAGCCCCAACGCGACTCGGGAGCGGACGGCTAAACGAACGTTTTGGCTTTAGCTCGCGGGGTCGGTGCCGGGGGGACGTTCGAAAAGGCGGCTCCGGGCCCCGACGGCTCAGGGTTTGCGAGGCGAGGCCCCTCTCGTCGACACAAAGACCAGATCCTCCATTAGGCAGGAGGGGGGGGGGTACATCAGTGGCTAATTAGACCGAGATGAGGGGGGGGGGGGGAGGAGTGGTCCCTAATGAAGCAGACATGCAGATCAAAGCCGACCAGCCCCCGTTTCTGCGTAGGGGATGATTTTAGCATTCCCGGCTTGGTTAGTGCCGATGGCGACGCCCCCGGAACCTGGTGACTCCTCCTGCAGAGGTCAAAGGTCGGGCTGCAGGAACACGATCGTTTTGTCTAGACGTTCGTCAACGCCCCGGGCAGTTGGCAGATGCCACACAAAACGAGCGTGTCCGAGGGAGGGAGCCGGTCCCTGCCTGCCTATTAGAGGGGGGTGGGGGGGGGGGGGGGGCGCCGTGTTTTGGCCGGGGCAGATGGGCCGGGGGTGTTAGGACAGCAGGGTGAGGTGTGGGTCCGCTAAGCTAACGATGGCAGCAGGCTAAACGACGAGAGCCGAAAGCAGACAGATCCTTAACGATCACCGCAACGAGGCTCGCTGAGTTCGCTTTCGATGTTTTGGGTCGCGCTGCGTCGTAAACGATGTTTATAAACATTATTCATACGTCGCTTCGGTGGGGGGGAGTTCTCGAAGGGAAAAAAAAAGGTGGTTCCACTCCAAACTGGCCTGATCGTAAGGCGATTCGGGAAGTTAAACTCTTTCTGTTCCAGATTGTTTTCCTCTCTCCAAATAACCCAAACTCAGCCCCCCCTCTCCCCCCTCCCCTCCCCTCGGTCTCGCATGGCTGGAAGGCATTTTTTACGGTGTCTCTCGTGGCGAAAACCCACAAAACATTTCTGGAAGAACTTCTTCCAATAAATCCCTTTCCAAAATAGTCCTGGTCTGGATTATTAAAGATATCATCCGGCGCTGGAATCTGTCCTGCCTCACTGCTTTGTTATGTCATGTCCTGTGAGGCCTGGTGGGGCTGGAGGACCGGGGTATGTAAACAACCCGGAGGGGGGGGACATGTGTCTTCCAGCAGCCCAGAGAAGAGCTTCACTCTGGGGCTCCCAGCAAACGGAAACGCCCCTCCTATCATCAATGATTCACTGCTGTTCTCAAATGTAAGAGCCACGACTCCCTAGGGGGGCGCGCTGCCCCCAGGGGGGCCTCTGGGAGGCTCTGGCTGGGGCCCAGGGGGGAGGGAGGGCGGTGGAACCCGAACCCCTCTGGTTCTTCCTTGCCTGTATAGTAAGACACCCCTGTGTAGAGTGACTGAACGCAGACCTCATGGAGAAGTGCAAAGGAGTGTGTGTGTGTGTGTGCGCGTGTCAGAGTTTTGGGATGGCGTTGTTGCTACTTTGCAGGTCCCGAAATAAATGAAGAGAGCTGTCAGCAAAAGGTTTGGATGAGGTCACCAGCCAGCTGCCAGCCAGCCACACCACCAATGAAGGCCTTGCTCCCAGCGGCTAGCCCTGCGTGGCTCAGCTATACTTACACCGCTCGTGTCATTTCGACCCAAGGGAATGACGGCTTTGAAAGCCCGTCGGTGATTATAGTGGTTAGACGTACCTGCCTGCTTGTCGTCTGTTTTTAGAGCCCTGACAACAACGTTTGATGGACAGCTGGAACGAGACGAGGTTCAACCGAGCCGTTATGATTAACGCCCGCGGATGAGTCATGCAGGGACGTGGGCGAGGGAGGAGAGACGCACTACCTGGAACATTCTGGAAGGGTGGAGAGCCACCCACACGACAAGGGAAGAGCCACCATTTCCGGCCCAAAGAAATGAGATCTTTCCTGATTGCGGTCGTTTCAGAGTTCACGCTGTGGCTTAATGATGGGGAGGAACTGGCGCAGGGTAGGAACTGGAGAATCCTTGAAGGGTGATGGGCGGTGTCGTCTCTCCAAGGAATAGACTGCTGATGATGCTGACTCGCTCGCCCCTCTCGCTCGCTCTCTCCCTCTGTCTCCCTCTCTCTCTCTCTCTCCCTCTCTCTCTCCCCCTTTCTCTCTCTCCCTCTTTCTCTCTCTCTCTCCCTCCCTCTCTCTCTCTCTCTCTCTCTCTCTCTCTCGCTGTCACAGCCATATGAGAGCATGCACGCCTGGATTCCGTCCACCTCATCAAATCAGCCGGCTGCCCTTTCCATCTTCCCGGGGCCATCGCTTTGCCCCAGCGAACACGCGCGCACAACACCGCCCCACGCACACACACGTGCGCACGCACCCGCCCCTGCGCGTGGCCCACCCTCCAGCACCAACGCACACGCCCGCCCCTGCGCGTGCCCACCCTCCAGCACCAACGCACACGCCCGCCCCTGCGCGTGCCCGCCCTCCAGCACCAACGCACACGCGCGCAGTTTGTCGGAGAAATGGGAGAGAAAAAAACGAAAGATCAAACGGGTACTGTTGGTGGGAAGGAGGGATGAGGGTAGGCATGTGTTTGTGTGTGTGTGTGTGTGTGGTCAGTAGAGTGGGAGGGCCTCTGCAGCAGGGCCTGACCTGTGCCAGGGGATGCAGCGACAGGGAAGTTTTCGCCCGCTGAACCCCAAGCTGGCACAGAGTCACCTCCACCATCCTCAGAGCGACAGACCAGCATCTGCTCTCTGCTACGAGAGGCCTCTCTGTCAGCTGTCTTTAAAGTCTTCATTCATTCAAATCCAATAAAAATTGATTTGTATAGGCCTTTTTTACAAGCAATGTCACAAAGGGCTTCACATATGCCCATAGAACTGCCCCTCAACCAACCTAAACCCTCAAGGAAGACAAGGAAAAACTCCCAGAAAAACTCACTAGGGAGAACAAATTGAAGAAACCTTGGGAGGAGCAATTCAGTGCAATTCTCCTCCCTCCCTACTCTGATTTTCCTCGCCTCGTGTGTGTGTGTGTATCCAAAGTGGTCATCTTTAGCTCCTCGGGTAGTTTGTGTGTTTGTGGCACGCTTTGTCTTAACGCTAACTGCTGAAGACTTCAGTGTTTCCATGGGGTTCGGTCGTTCAGCCACACAGGGCCGTGGTGGAGCTCAGCGGGTTAAGGCGTTGGCCTCATGAGCGGAACGTTGTGAGATCAAACCCCGGCTGTGGCTATGTGACGTTGTGTCCTTGGGCAAGGCACTTCACCCTTCGTGCCTCTGGGAGAATGTCCCTGTACTTGCTGTAAGTCGCTTTGGATAAAAGCGTCTGATAAATGAACACACGTAAACTCACCACTGGTCGAATGTTGGGAAATGTTGGGAAAAAGCAGTCACATGGTGGTGTTAACAGAAATAGCCATAATTGTTTCCTTTTTAGTCGTCTTCTCTCATGACCGCTAAAGTGGAAAAGGCATCCCAAGCTTGGGGAAGCTTAGTTTCCTTGCCTCGGTGTCGGCGTGGGACGGAATTTGAAACGTTTTCCTTCGGTTTCCAGTTCATTCTGTCCCGCTTGGTAGACGCCATTCTGCGGTTTTCCGCTAGCCGGCAACCATCGTAACCATCCCTCAAGGTCATGGTCGGAGGCGAAACGATCCGTTTCAAGATGCGTCGCGTTCGGGTGCTTTCAAAAAGTACTGAGTAAAGTCGCGGATCATTCTAGATTTTTTGGTCAAGAAAAAAACAAAAAACAAAGAAAAGTCATGCCAAAGCATGCAGAAAGTCAACCCGTGCCAGGAACGAAGCACTGGGGAGTTCTGTCATGCGATATTCCTTCAGAGGATTCGGCCAGGCAGCCACACAGTGAAATGACAACCCCACCCTGCCCCGCCCCCCCCCACCCTCCCCCCACCCCTTCGGCGGGTGGCGACGGCGAGGGCTTTCTCCTCCCAGCGGGCCGATGCGTTGTCGTGACGGCAGGCCGACAGTTTTGCGAGACGATTTAGAGGACGAGGGGGGGGAAATTTACGGTCGAAAGCTGTCAGCTCTTCGTTTCCACCTCAGAACGGGTGTTTTTGTGTTGCCCCCCCCCCCCGCCCTCCCGCCGTTCTCTCAATGACAAGATGCCTCCTCCGATGAGGTGTCAGGGATGTTTTATGTGTGAGGCGTGCAAGGTGACCCCGATTCTGTGGCGTTTCGGGGTTGACGGGTCGATTTAAGGAGTTCCCCGCTGCTCTGTAGGCTAACGCCTCCCCCCCACCGGGTTGAAGACGGATCTCTAGAACCAAGGAGAACCTCAGCGGCTACAGCAACGCATCCGGCGGGCGTACAGCAGAGAGAGGACACGGTTAACGTGTGACGGAACGTTCCTCATGCTTCTCAGACAGCTTCCCCCTCCCCCCTCCTGTGTTTCACGGACCGCGGTGTGGGATTGATGGTTCGTCCCCGGGCGGGGGGGGGGGCGTGGCTGCTCCTCATAGGGCGAGGATGATGATTAGCGCCGTGTGGCAAAGTGCAGCCGTTACCCCCGGGGACATCCAAATAGGAATCTGTCACCACGGGTTATGGCCCGCGCTCCGACCTTTAGGAAACGCCTCCATATTTCCTCCCCCCTCCCCCCCCCCCCCCATCACCTCTCCCTCCTCTCGGGTTAATGAAACACTTTCATTCAAACCCCCTGGTCCCCTCTTGTCTCAAACCCCAGAATTATTTGGTTCATCTTGCCTCTTTGGATGCTTTGAAATATATCTTATAGCTAAATCTGTTCCTTGACCGCTGAGATAGACTGGACCAGTTCCGATCCTCGATCTTGTCCTTTTTGCTTTCGTTCGATCTTCGCTTCGGGGGAAGAAGATGCATCTGCAAAACGGATGACGTAAAATGTCTTCCCCTGCCTTCCTGTTTGTCTTGTTTACCCGCACGTGCAGCCGTTATGTAGACTGACATGTGTGCAGTTTCACTTCCTCCTACGCAGAAAAGTACACACACCCACAATCCCATCTCCCACTGTGGCTGTTAGAGCGTTTCCTGACCAATAAAGCGCTGACCTTTCATTCTGGGCTTCGTGGGGGGATTCACTGCCTCATGAATCTGAGGTTCGCTGTGTCCAACACCTCCATCCGAGCTGCCTGGATCCCAACCAGAGAGGGGGAGGGAGAGAGAGAGAGGGGGAGACAGAGAGACAGACAGAGAGAGAGAGAGGGAGAGAAAGGGGAGAGGGAAGAGGCAGAGAGAGAGAGGGGGGGGGAGAGATAGAGAGACAGAGGGGGAGAGACAGACAGAGGGGGAGAGAGAGGGAGAGACAGGGGAGAGGGAGATGCAGAGAGACAGACAGGGAGAGAGAGGGGAGAGAAAGGGGAGAGGGAGATGCAGAGAGAGAGAGAGAGAGAGAGAGAGAGAGAGAGAGAGAGAAAGAGGAGAGGAAGAGACAGAGAGAGAGAGAGAGGGGGGGAGAGATAGAGAGACAGAGGGGGAGAGACAGAGAGAGAGGGGGAGAGGGAGATGCAGAGAGACAGACAGGGAGAGAGAGATAGGGGAGGAGAGAGAGAAAGACAGAGAGCCAGAGAGAGACAAAAGACAGACAGAGAGAAAGAAAGAAAGAGAGCCAGAGAGACAAAGAGAGAGCAAGGCTAGAGGGGAGACATTAAGCGGGGGTGCGGACAGAGGATGGACGGAGGCAGAACAGGTCAAGATACAGGGAGGGAGAGAAGGGGAGAGAGAGACCCGTACGAAAAGAGGGGGGAAAAGGGAGGAAGGAGAGCGACAGAGGCTACGCGGTGCCCACCTGATCCCCCCCCCCCCCCCCCCCAACAAACAGGCCGCACGTCCTCCCAGGCACACGGCTGCAAGCAGCTGCTCCAGCAGGCACCAGATAGCAGCTACTGATCTGAGCTTCTCCCCCCCCCCCCCCCCCCCCCCCACACACACACACACACACACTAATAACCCCGCTAAGACCCACCGGAGGCTGCAGCCTCTCAGCCAGGGGGAGCTTTACAGAGGGAAAAGTGCAGGACCAAAGGATGGGGGGGGGGGGACGGGACAGATATGAAAGGCCGTGGGGGGGGGGGGAAGGGGGGTGAGGGGCGCAGGTTTGGGGGGGGGGGGATGGGGAGCGCAGACACACAGGCTGTTTTGATCAGCAGGAAAGCTTTAAAGCCGAGATAGCGAGGGGTGGACTAGAGCACCAAAGCTCAGTAAGTGAGAGGGTGTGTAAGAAAGTGTGTTGGAGAGATTGATGATGGTGTTCAGCCTCAAAGCACTATGTGTTGGGTCGGGGGGGGGGGGGGAGGGAGGGGAGACAGAGAGAGAGAGAGAGAGAGAGAGAGAGAGAGAAGGGGGGAGAGAGAGAGAGAGAGAGAAGGGGGGAGAGAGAGAGAGAGAGAGAGAGAGAGAGAGCGCCCTGGACCCATCATGCTTTGATGTCGGCGTACGCGAGGCTCTGGCGGAGGGGGAGAGCTGAAAACAAACGTCCTCCTTGAGTTCCTGAGAGTTCTTCAGCCATGTGCTTCTGCGAGGCCACAGTATTGATCACAGCAGCCTGAGTCTGGAACCTTGGCCGGGCTCGGCACACCAGACTAGTCCGACACACGGAAAGGAACCCCAGCTGTCTTATTACAGCCAGAAAGGACCGACCCTTCAAGTACACGTTGAAGAAAATGCCCATTCAAGCGAAGGGGACGTTGTAAGCTGGACAGTCAGGCTGGAATGAGCGTCTGAGGAGTGTCATTGATCAAGGAGCTGCGTTGGAGAAAGGGCATGCTAGCGGCTCAACGGTTCTCCTGGAGAGACACGTTTACGAGCAAGGCTACACATCTGGTGCATGGAGAAGGGAGTCCGGTAGCTCAGCGGTTAGGGAGTCAGGCTACTCATCAGAAGGTTGCCGGTTCGAATCCGGGCCGTGCCAAACGATGATGTGTCCTTCATCCTGCTTGCCTCAGGGGGGAATGTCCCTTGTACGTGCTGCGAGTCGCTCTGGATAAGAGCGTCTGCTGAATGACTCGATGTGAAGGTTCCATCATCTTATCCGACTCCAAGAGATCTTTTTCTTTCTTTTTATGTTTGTTCTTTATCCCTCTCTCTCTCTTTATCTCACACACACACACACACTCACACATTCACGACATTCACGCCCGAGCAAATCCAGACGAATCGCACGCATTTTTGCATCCCTCGTGCCACACAGTAAATCGATGCGAGAACAGGCGCCATAGCTAGCAGCGAACGCTGATGGATTAAAGCAATGCCACCTAGCTGCAATAAAACTATTTCAACATTGACCGCTGGCTCACGGCTGACGAGGACTCAAGCAAAGAAGCTTAAAAATAAATCAATATCGATCCCCTGCAGTGGTTTTCTGTCGATCTGCCCACAGTCTTACTGCCACCCCCCATCAAACAGATCTATGGCAGGATCGGAACAGTCGTCCAACGATGGCACATCCTTTCGATCAAGCAGAAGGGTTCTGCTCATATTTTAAAGACTTGAAACGAATGAGAACTGAGATTAGATTAGATCCGATTCAACTTTAATGTCATTACACACGTACAAGTACAGGGTAGCAAAATGAAGTTAGCATCCAAACAGAAGCGCAAACTAGGTAGCAGAAGCGGAATATACAGTATGTAACAAGGTATTAAAAAGTTATTTGTTAGTACAAATATACAGAAAATATAACTGCAAGCTACCGGAAGCTGTTGTTTTTCAATATTACTGTACACGTGCTGTTTATTACTCGGATATATTTGTGTACACAGACTTTATTCTGCCTGTTATTTGCCCAGTATCCTTGTGATGAAGGACACCCAGCCTGCCTAGCGGTGGAACTTGGCAGTGAAGTCAGGGTGTATCACCTTGGCTGGTGATACAGGTGGCAGGAAGGATACCATCTCCTCAGCCTGCTGGTTCAAACTGCTGAAGAGCTGTAGTGTGTGTGTGTGTGTGTGTGAGCGTGTGTGTCTGTGAGCTTGTGTGTGTGTGTGGTGTGTGTGAGCGTGTGCGTGAGTGTGAGTGTGTGTGAGTGTGAGTGTGTGTGTGTGTGTGAGTGTGAGTGTGAGTGTGTGTGTGTGTGTGGTGTGGTGTGCGTGTGCGTGTGCGTGTGTTTATGGGTGTGTTTCACCGCACGCGATTACGGCGCTCATTAGCAGGAAATGGACTAGGGAAAGGCCCTGCTCGCGGTTCCTAATGGGATCAGCGGTACCGACCGCTCTGTCTGAAACGGCCTGTAATGTGGCTTCATGTTTAAAACACGCTCTGCAGCTCTCCCCAGCCTCTCTTAAATACCCCCCGCCGCAACGGCAGGGGAGGGAGCCGTTTCAGCATCGCCGCATCGGCGCTGCGGACGCCGCGGCGCGGTTAAACGCAGGGAGACGCGGAAACACGCACGCTCACACACACACACTCTCTCTTCCTGGGATCAAGCATTCACGGGAAAGTCGTGCTTTCAGCGCGTTTAAAAAATGCGCCTGTGGAATCTTGGGGCTGCAAGCCCCCCCTCGCCCCATCCCTCCCTCCCATTCTCCCTCCCCACCTCAGCCTCCAGTATTATTACCCATAATTCCCTGTCATCTGCCCCGGGCTCCCTCTGTCCCCCAGCTCACCGCTCTGATGCTTAACCAGGCTAGCCAGCAGCAGGACCCAGCTCTCCGCCGCGCTCTTCCTCCACGTCTCCCTCGCTTTCTCCCTCTCTCTTTTTTTCATCCCCCTGTTTTTATCTCTTGTCGCTGGATCTGGCGCTCTCCCTCTCTGTATCTCACAGACCGACGGCACGGGTTCAATTAGAAGAAGAAAAAATATGAAATTGAACTGAGTTGAAAGAGTTTGAAGAAATACTAATGGAACTCTCCAACTTTCTCTGTAGGGGGGTGTTGGGGTGACGGGGAGTTATGAGGGGGGGGGGGGAGATGGAGCCTTGATGCGGGGCACTTAGTCAAAGCGCGGGGTATTAATGGCTAATGAAGGGAATTAAAGCTACATGAATCACTAGATCTGGATTAGTTTGAGCCCGTGAATGAAGTATTCATGGGGACAGAAGGTGGGAAAAGGCTGACATAACCAGACTAGTTCACACACTGCGTGTGTGTTTTTGCATGTGTGAGGGTGTGTGTGTGAGGTTGTGGGGGGGGGGGGGGGGGGGGGGGGGGGGGGGGGGCGGGGGGGGGGGGGGGGGGGGGGGGGGGGGGGGGGGGGGGGGGGGGGGGGGGG